>CM059871.1:42954947-43464947 GCA_030490815.1 Acer saccharum
CCCCCCCCCCCCCCCCCCCCCCCCCCCCCCCCCCCCACCTGAGGATGAGCATATCCCCACCTAACTGAATGCAAGTGTCCCTAAATAAACCAAGGGTTAACAAATAGAGATTTTCTCCTTACTGCTATGTAGAAAGCGTCTGTCTTCGGATGATTGCACAAGGAATACCATTTGAAGCACCCAGATTTGTAGAGGGGGCTAGACCAAGTACCCAGGGTACCGGTCTTTGACAGACTCGAGCCGCTCTTACCAGTGCAGGATCACCCTAGAGATCTTAGACATCGACTGGTGAAATCAGCTATCGACATCCCGTCAGAAGGGCCCAACTAACGACAAGGCCGGCAGTAGAAAGAAAGGACCCTCAGCCCGATGCAGGTGGCAGTACTAGACTCAGGATGGACCCCGAGGGTACCAAGTCTCTGATGGAGGAGCGCAAGGAACCAACTGTGGAATCAGAATCTTCGGACAATGAACTTTATAGCCCGATCCAGACATAACTGGTCTAAATGCCTTAAGGATCAGATGGCCAAGATGGCGAAAGAACTGGAGGAATTGAAGGAAAGGAAACACCGGGGTACCTGGAAGAATCCCTTGGGGGAGATGAACGCACCTTTCTCCAGAAGGATTCGAGAAGCCGAGCTACCCCCTAAATTCAACATGCCCACCAAAAATATTCCAGATCGGAGGATCCCGTGAGTCATATGGAGAGCTTCGTCCACCAGATGGAAATCCAGAATGCTACTCGATCAGCTATGTGCAGGATGTTCCCTTCTACTCTAACCGACTGTGCGAAGACTTGGTTCAGAACATTGCCTCCAAGAAGTGTGGATTCTTTTATAAAACTCACTACCGACTTTTGTGCTCAGTTTCAGGGGATTAAGCCTCGCCCCAAGGATCCCGTCCTTCTGTAATATGTAATCCATGAAAGAGGTGAAACGCTGAGACCCTACGTAGAGAAGTTCCACAAGAAAGTGATCCAGATGGGAGTGCTTGCTGAGAAGGAGACCCTTGCCAATTTCAGAAGGAACTTATGGGCCGACAGGTTATTCCGATCATTTGCCAAGCACCCGTCTGAGACTTACCAGGAGGCCTATGATAGGGAGCTGGAGCAGGTAGACATAGATGAGCAGCTCCGAGTTAAGGTTGAACATGATGAAGCCCGATCATATAAACGGCCCTAAAAAGGAATCTCCTAAATCGACACCTGTGAAGAAGTTCTAGAACCCTCCTCCGAATCGATCAACGTATAAGCCGTCGCCTCCTCAACACCAGGAAAGGTGTCCAGCTAGAAGGACTCCACCCCGAGTAACTCCTCCACTCAGAGAAGTAGCCCGCGTATCAACTGAGGAAGACTGGTACAACCATTACACTCCTCTTAATGCCTCTCAAGAAACCATATACCTGGCTATCCATGATAAGGGCTTACTCAGGAAGCCCGATCCAATAAAAGTCTCAGCTGATCAAAGAAATCATTACAAATATTGCGACTTTCATGAGGATGTCGGGCACAACACATCCGAATGCTATAGCCTCCGCAACCAGATTGAAGGATTAGTGAGAGAGGGACTTTTAGTTGAATTCTTGCAACAAGTGCGGGACAGTATCTAGGTGGAAAAGGAGGTGCATAGGGAAATGCGGGATGTAGAAGAAAGGAGGAAAGACGAGGGAAAAGACTTAATGCAACAAATTCAGGTTATTCATACTATCAGTGGATGCCCAACTCTAGCAGGCACTTTCAACAATTCAAGAAAGAATCATGCTAGGAAGATCCCAAAGCTCACCCTTGGCCAGTATGTGTTCCGGGTATCCAGAGGATCACGGGAATACCCTCGTTCCGCTCAGATTATTTTCGCTGAGGATGATGCCTACAACACAGTACAGCGCCATGACGATCCAATGGTGATCACAGTTCAGATTGCCAATTACCGGGTCCACCGCATCCTAATAGACACCGGTGAAAAATGCCCTCAAGATAATATAAACAATCAAGTGTAATATGGTGCGGAAATTAAAACAACACTTGATTTTTACGTGGAAACCCTCACGGGAAAAACCACGGGCTATGTAAGTAAGCCACACTCGAACCTCGAATCCACTAAATGTGCAAACGATTACAACCTAATCCCGGAAGTAATCACACACCTACCTAATCCCGGTATGAGTGAACCTAGTCCAATTTTGCTTGCGATCTAAGCAACCTAATCTCGGATGCTACACACAAGACTTACTTTCTCTATGAAGAGAATACAACCCTAAGTGAATATATGTGAATATCCAAAATGCAACATAGAGCAAGGGAAACCCTATATGCTTATCTAAGATGATTAATATGCAATAAGAACAATCCTAGATATCAAAACTAAATGACATGTCAATTAGTTAAGCTAATCAATATCAAGCACAAAACCTAATATGCTAGCACAATACAACTTCTCAAACATACATCATACTAATCTCAATCTTGTATTCAAAGTATATAAAATCACATACAAGTAATTAAATTGAGATTGCTAGATAAGAAAAACACAAAATATGTAAGATATTAGTGAAAAGCTTACCAAGCAAAGTATGATGAAGAATCCATGCAAGATGACATCTAGATGATCAAAGATGATGCTAGATGATGATTGATGATCATGAATAAGTGTTTGAGTAATTAAAAATGAGTTCTTGGAATTTTTCTTCTCTTTGAAAAATATCCTAAGTATATAATCTAAATATGAACTCTCTTACTTGACCTAAAGACAAAATGGCATATATATAGGGTGCCAAACCAAAGTGAGGTCGTTTAAGTAAGTTTCAAAGAAACGCGCCAATCGGCGGTTTCATTCGGCGGCTAGGCCACCGATTGTGACCGTCGAATTGGTCCCGAGAGAAACAGGGGAATTTTGGCGGTTTCATTCGGCGGCCACCGACCGCCGAATTGGACCTGACACAACAGGGGACCAACGGCGGTTTCATTCGGTGGTTTCGTAACCGCCGATCCAACCGCCGAATAAACCCGAGAGATAAAATCAATCAGGTATGAAACGGCGGTTTCATTCGGCGACCAGGCCGCCGATCCAAACCGCCGTTTCACCAATCTTGGTGAAACCAAGGGAAAAGCCAAGGGCTTCTCCAACGGCGATCTTCGCGCTAAAAACAAGCACACACGGTGCACGCGCGAACGTTTCCGAACAACAACGGGAAACGAATTACAAGACACATAAACACACACAAACATATGACAAAGAAGTGCAAGTGTGAAAAGTGACATGTGAAGAGAATGCACACAAATACAAGTATGCTAAGTGAGTGTGTGCACTAAATCTCTTCATAGAAAATAAGCACTAAACATATACCTTTGGAGTGCTTAATTCTTGCAAGGGCCTTGAGCTTGAACACATTCCTAAGCTACCCTTACATGATCCCCACATATAGTTTGATCACGAAATAAGCCAATTAAAAAACAACGGGAATCCTTACAACCGGAAGCAGCGTGGATATCTTATTCAAGGGAGCATTGGAGAAACTCAATCTTAAGAACCTGTTACAACAGTTGCATTACACCTTTATATGGATTTACAGGGGACTCCGTGATGCCAGTCGGAACACACATCTTGCCGGTGATAATTGAAGAAGCCCCCTTCAGCGGAATATCATGACAGAGTTCATAGTGGTAGATACCTCGTCCGCCTACAATGCAATTTTGGGAAGACCTTTCTTATCAGGAATCAGAGGAGTCCTATCCATTTATCACAACGTCCTGAAGTTCCCGGTTGGAACCGAGGTAGGAGAGGTCAAGGGAGACCAACAAGCAGCCCGCACTTGTTATGCAATGTCCGCCAACCCTACTATATTAGCAAAGTAGTATGCTCACGTTATTCATAATCCAGGCCACATTATGGCATAGTTGGAAGGCCCTGTGGAAGAAGAGCGGGTATGGGTTGACAAGTACCTCGCGGAACAGTTTGGAGATATGGTTGGTTACCCGGTAGGTCACATCGGGAAGGATGGTCACTCTAGAAGGTCTTAGTCTTAAAATTTGAAGAGGAATGTTATCTCGGTTGGTATACTTCTGATATATATACCCCGAATTTTTTTGCTTTGTATTTGCTTTTGAGAAATTCAATAAAGTCAGCTTTTGGTTCTCCTAACTTCGCCTTGCAAGTCTTTGCCATTCCTTTTGCCTCAAGACCAGGAAAGGCCATATGGCATTCCTGCTGCCTTGGTCAGGGTATACCCTCCTCCAGGAAGGATCTGGTGCTTAAATGCATAAGGGGTGCAGTCGCTCGCCAGGATCTACCTCATCAAGACCAGGAGAACCTATATGGACCTCCTGAAGCCTCGAACGGGGAATTCCCCCCTCCATGATGAACCTGATGTCAAAGTGGTCTTAGTTGCCTACCAGGGCAGTTCACCGAGAAGTCAAGATAATCTATCAGAATACTTGATATTTCGCTATGTTATATCGCCATATCTCCACATGAAAGACTTGGTGTTGAAGTGGCCTTAATCACCTACCAGGATTGATCAATAAGGGATCAAGATACCTAATCGGGATACGCGGTACTTCACTTCTTCAAATCATATGTAAAATTCTGATATCAAAATGGTTTTAATCATCCACTGGGACAAAGCATCGAGGAACCAAGCCAACATTCTCAAATATCAGACACTTCGCCCCGATAAGGAACTAAGGTAAGTCCGTCATCGGGGTCCTCTACGAAGGATTCGACAAGGATAGGTGGACAATGGTCAGATCAGGGTATCTAGGTAACTTTGGCTTCATACCCGGAAGAGGATCTTTTAGTCAAGTCTATCTAGTCGACTAACACTAAGGGGGACTATAGGCCGAGAACTGCTTCCAGAAAACAAAGCAAGTTAGAACCCTGCTATTTACCAGCCAATCAGTTGGAGCTAAACACTACAACAGTTTGGATAAGCTGCACTTGGATCACATTCAAACATACAAGTACCATTCTTGACCAAGATATAAGTTATACAAGCAAGCATATGAGGAAAGTAAAACAGAGTGATCGCAAATAGTGGGAATAGTTCATTTAATCAAGCAGGGTGCCCAATCCCCATTCCCGGGCTACAAAATAGTAATGAAATAACAACAGGTAAGGTCATACATCCTGCCTTTCTCCTACTTGTTCCGGCTGCCTAGACCTGTCCACCACTTCCGCTACCTGGTTCTCAGCCGCAGCTTGAACTGGGTCAACTTCAAGCATGTCGGCCTCAGCAAGAGGATCCGTCACCCTGGTTTGTTGAGCCAAGCCAAGCCAAGCCAAGCCAAGCCCTGCCCTGGAATTTCCTGAGTAGAAGGAAGGTCCTGAGATCCCACCTCGATGCCTTCACCAGATCCGACAGTAGGAGGAAGAAAATATGGATCCGGGATGGTGGTAACCTGTGAGGGGCCTTCTTGATCTAGACCAGCATCCGAGAGCGCAACAGCCTTAGCCAAGATATGATCCTTATCCCAGCCAAGAGGGGTTATCAAGTCGAAAAAAGGAGAGAAAGCTTTGGCAACCTCATAGGAGGCGGTGAAGTATCCATCTAGGAAGGAAGAGTCCACCAGGGATTCCAAAACTTTCACGGTACCCCGTAGAAATCGGTTTTCATCCAGGAGGACTGCCTTTTCTGCCTTGACGGATTCTCTCTCAGCTTTTCGACGAGTTGAAATGATGGTCTCAATATCATAAGCACGCTTCATTCTTTCCAACTCCACCAAAGCAACTTGCCTCCCAGATTCATACTCGGCTGCAGCTTGAACCAGGGTAGTGACATTTTCTTCAACCCGGGCTAGATCATCGTGGGCCTCTTCCAACTTAGCCTGAAGCGCTAGGTTGGATTCCATCAAGGTTGTCACCTGCTGCCCGATAGCCAAAGCAAACTTGAAACCCTGTAGACGAAAGGAAAGAAGATAAGATAAAAGATATATATATATATATATATATATATGTATACATATACATAATCAAAAGAAGAGAGATCAAACCTCAGCAAGCAGGGAAGCCCCTTTGGTAACCAGGACCTCAGTAGGCAGAGAAGACATCGACTGCAAACTCCCACCAGGACATGCTGCCATAAACTTGGAAACGATTTCATCCTGGCTATTATCCTGTGACCTTGATCTAGAAGGAAGGTCAGTAGAGGGAGCTTTAGGGGTGGCCGACTTGTCTTTCTCCACCCGGACAGTTTTTTCCTTCTCCGCCCTAGCAAGGCGCCTAGCTGAGGGAGCTAGAGAAGGAGGAGAGGCAGCCGCAACTGTAGGCTTATGAGTAGCAGTCCTAGCAATCGGCTTCGTCTTGGGGACTAGAGAGGTCTTAGCTTTGGCAGCTCTCGCCAGCATCTCGCTCAGAGATGGACGTGCTACGATCCTCGTAAGGGAAGAAGTTGGAGAGTGAGGTGGCGACCCCACCAAAGCGGAAAGAGAAGAAGGGGTGGGGGGATGAAACCCCTACACGAACCCATCACCAGGGGGAGAAGGAGCGGGGGGAGCGGGACACTCGAGAAGCCGGGATTACCGGTCCCGAAATGGAAGGAGAGAACGTTAGGGGGGAGTTGCTGAAACTAAAAAAAAAAAGGAGATGTTAAAAAAATGAATGAGAGAGAATTAACAGAGCTCAGTCATTTACCCGGTTCAGCAACAGATATCCTCAGATATCTCTCTAATCGAGCTCCTTCGAAGGGGTCGTAGGAAGGATACTGCATATTCATGTTACCCCGTTCCTGGATCCTCATCAGGATCCCTCTGGATTTAGAAGACAGATCCCCCAGACTCCATTTTTCTTTGGGGGAGAATTGGGTAAGAACCGGGTACTCGGTCCTTTCGATATGCACCGAATGCCCCCAATTCCCCTCGACTTCGACCTATTCATCCTTCCAGGATTGATTGTATTTCACGTTCACCTCAGGTACGATGAACTTCATTTTGTTGTTGGGTCTCAAATAAAATTGACCCCGGGGTGACAAGTTGGCCACCTAGTAAATGTAGCGGATCTCGTCGAAGCCCGCTTCCCTCTGCAAGTTATCCCTCTCACATTGCTCTTTCCAGAGCACTAAGAACCCTATCAAATTCATCCAGAACCCAGGAGAAATTTGGAGAGAGGCCAAGTCCAAGGCTACCAGCAATCTGCGGAGTGAAGGGTGAAGAGGGAGCTGGACCCCGCACTCGAAGGCGGCCACATGAATTAGCAGACGGCCAGCAAAAGGGGTGTAAACATCATAACCCCGATGAGGAAGGGACAAAGAGATGTGGTTCGGTATCTTAAAGGTCCTCCTCAGCCGAATAATGGTGTCGGCCATACAAACGGAATCTAGGATAATCTGGCTGTCATGGAAGGAAGACAAAGGCCCAGTCTGAACCCATGCTAGGTCGATAGCCTGAGTATTCCCCTCCTCCGCCTCAACATCGATGTCCTCGTCTTCTTCATCGGCTATTTGAGCCAGGGCTCCAGGTCTAGCGCCAGAACCCGACCCGATTCCAATAGTCCTTACTAGAGCGACGACGCTTGAGTATCGTCGGTGACATCGGCCTCTTCCCGGCCTCGTTTTATCCCTGAAGACATCGGGGTACTCTCTCTTGACCCCACTTGCTAAGTGTTGAGCAACTCGTCAAGACTGTTAGGAGGATTCGGGGAAGCAGGCTGAGGATTTACCGAGATCGTCGGAAGATCTGAGGCAGGAAAGGCCGACGTAGAAGCTGGGATTTTTGACAGTGAGGCCATTCGAGTGAAAGAAGGAGGACAAAGAAGACTCTTGAAGAAGGAAGATTTATGAATGAAGAAGAAGAAATGGAAGCTTTGAAAGGTTCAAATAAGCGTGAGCGTGTGAAGGAAGAAGGAATGGTATATTTATAGGCAGAGGTGGACGGCTACCGAGGTAGAAGAAGAGACGTAATCGGGAACGTATCATGATGGTTTCATTGGAAATCGTGCCAAAAGCGGCCCGTTTGAAATTTGGAGGCAGTCGTCATCTAGCACGTGGGCTGGGCATTAAATGCTGTTAACCAGAAATTTAGGCAATTAATTCAAGGAAAAGCTTTTCCCGCTGAAGGACCTGACCGCTTCATTGCCTACCACAGTAGCACTCCTAATAAGTCCATCCCGCTTGATTAGGAACAAGGGCCCGGCCCTCTTTTAACCGCGCCTACTCACGGGCACGCTAGGATTAAGCATTGCTCGAGAGGATAGGATCCACCTTAGCTCCAGAGCATAAGGCAGTGCTATAAAAAGTGCTCCGGGACTACAATGATGTATTCGCCTGGTCCCATGAGGAGATGCCTGGCATCCCCCCTAGCTTGCAGCACACCGACTCAATGTGGATCCTACCTTCAAACCAGTAAAGCAGAAGAGGAGGTACTTCAACCTGAACTGTAACACAGCAGTACAAGAAGAAGTAGACAAGCTCTTCCGTGCCGGATTCATCAGAGAGGTGCGGTACCCAGAGTGGATCGCTAACGTGGTCATGGTCCCGAAGATCAATGGGAAGTGGCGAATGTATGTAGACTACACTGACCTAAATCGCGCCTACCCAAAGGACAGCTTCCCTCTCCCCAAGATTGATCAACTTGTTGACTCGACTGCGGGCAACAAGACCTTGAGTTTCATGGATGCCTTCTCCGGTTATAATCAGATAACCATGCACCCCTCGGACCAAGAGAAGACCAGCTTCATCACAAACCAAGGTTTGTACTGCTACAAGATGATGCCCTTTGGGCTTAAAAATGCCGGAGCCACTTATCAGAGGCTGGTCAACAAGCTATTCAAGGAGCAGATCGGTCGCACTATAGAGGTCTATGTGGATAACATGATAACCAAGTCACAATAGGTAGAGCAGCACCCAGACCACCTTAGGGAGACTTTCGAGGTGCTCTGACAAAACCAAATGTTGTTGAATCCGAACAAGTGTGCGTTCGGAGTGTCGGTCAAAATTTTTTTAGGCTTCATGGTCCATGAGAGGGGGATCGAAGCAAACCCCGAAAAGATCAAAGCATTCCTTGAACTCCGGTCCCCCACTACTCTAAAGCAGGTGTAAGGATTAACTGGCCGACTCGCTGCCCTCAACAGGTTCATATCGCGGTCCACCGACAGGTGCCTCCCGTTCTTCCAAGTTATCAAAAAGGGGAGAGGGATGAACTGGGATGAGGAGAGCGAGCGCGCCTTTAAGGAACTCCAGAGTTCCTTACTAACCCCCCGCTACTCGTTAAGCCACTACCGGGGGATATCTTGCAGCTCTACCTCGCTGTATCAAGCACAGCGACTAGCGCGGCCCTTGTAAAGGAATGTGAGGGAGGGATCCAGAGACCCATATACTATGTGAGCCGCTCCCTCAGCAAGGCCTAGAAGAATTACAACCAGATGGAGAAGCTCGCTTTCGCTTTGGTTGTCGCGGTGCGCAAGCTACGCCCCTACTTCCAAGCCCACTCAGTAGTGGTACTTACAAACCTCCCTCTCCGACAGTTCATGCAGCGACTCGATGTATCGGGCAGACTAGTTTTGTGGGCCCTCGAGCTGACCTAGTATGACATTACCTTCAAGCCCCGTGTCGCAATTAAGGGACAAGCATTGGCAGACTTCGTAGCGGAGTTCAGCGGGAACCCTGGCTTCCCCCGGAAGGAAGAGTGATGTGTTTGTGCTCGTTTCTTGGGTCCTTTTGGTGGGTTGATGTGTTTGTTAAGTCGTTGCAGGTCTCTTTCCATAGAAATATGATCGGATCTTATTTTGGAGATGATGGAGTCAAAAGATGAAGAAAGGGCAAAAATTCCCTATTTTCCGTGGCCCATGCCGCTCATCATGCATGTGCACCATCGGCGGTGCACTAGGCGCTCGAGGAGGGCCCATTTCTGCGGCCCATGCCGCTCAAGAGGCAAGTGCCTCCAAAGCGACCCCTCAAGCGAGCCAGTCCAGATTGTTGAAGTGGCCTTTTCCGCTGCCCATGCACGTGCCTACCCAGCGGCACGTCAAGCGGTGGACCGTCTCCGCGTTTCCTCAAAACTGCAGAAAACCTAATAAAAAGAAAAAAAGAGGAGAAAAATAGGGGGTGTCGACATATATAGACAATCAGAGAGAATTCGAGACCACCATTCATTCATTCTTTCATTCTTTCCATCATTAGAAGATTACTTGGAGCAGGAAGACGACGGAGGTATCAAGTCAGAAGCATCTCACCATAATGGGTTCTATCTTCATCTCTTCTATGTTTTTGTTCTCTCTATTGATGTGTAACTAAACCTTTATTAGGGGATTGATGTAACCAATTTTGGACAACTCTATGTAATCAATTAGTCTATCTTTTTGTTAATCAATTGGGTTTTAGTCTTGTCTATTGAATTAATTGCTCTAGATTACTGATTCATATAATTTTGTGGCTTCAATTGATATGAGTTTGTGATTTAGTTTATCCATGAGATTAGGGTTTAGATGTGAATGGCCTTTCCATTTAAATCACAATCATAAGCTTAATAGATTTGAAAGTTAATGTTTGCATGGCCTTGTTGCATTGATTTGGCTTAGAGTTTTGTTCCAAAGGATTTCGTTACTATCACTTGACACATGGCCTTTGTGCGAGTGGTGGGAAGGAGATTCGTTCTTAATTGTTTATCAAAACAAGCCCTAAACTTTATTGAAGTGTTTATTGAGACTAATTGAGAGCATTGAGTGTCTAAGAAAGGTGCATCGATTCCCTAGTATCTCCCCATATTTTCATTCTTTGATTTGATTATTCGTTGATTTGATCTTTAGTTCAAGTAGTCATAATTTAGGTTAATTTTAGAGTTAAACAATTTTTCCAAAGAAAAGCATTATGCAATTTATTTTTCGCATTTAGAGTGACCTTTGCTAGATTAATTGGTTTTGATTGATAAAATCGCCGATCCCAGTGAACGAACTTTCTTAGTAAATTGAACACAGATTTTACTGCATCAATTTTGGCACCGCTGCCGGGGATTGGTATAGATTCTATTAGTTGGATCTAGTTAGTTTAGGTTAGGTAGTGTGTGTCATTAGATTTTATTTTAAGTTTTTAGTTATTCTCTTGTTTCATCTTACTTCGTGGTAGTTGTGTTTTTGGTGTTTCAGGTTTTACAAGTGTATGAACGGACGTCGTTCGCTTGGAGGTATTCTGATCCCTGCTAACGACGAGATTGACCGAGTAGGCCGGGTTGCTAGACAGTTTGAAGAGTTAGATCCTTTAGTTGAGGATATGGGTGATCACGGTGAGCAACGTGACAGGGTTATTCGAGCTGAAAGAGAGGTTCATGATGAACAAGGTGTTCAGAATAGGCAGGAAGTTCGAGACAATCCACCGGGTTCTCCGAGACGTGTACTAGAAGATGAGATCAGACTAATGAGAGAGTCTGGATAGCCTATGCTGGGAGACCAACCTCAGCCAATTGTGTTAGATGCCATAGCCAGGAGTTATGAGTTGAGGGGTAGCCATTTAAACATGCTGCCATCTTTTCACGGTTTGGCAACAGAAGACTGCCTCCAGTTTATGAAGGACTATCAAGCTACCATAGGGAATTTCCCGATGGGCCGATTGACAGAAGAGCAGTTAAGGATGAGGTGTTTTCGGTATTGTATGAAGGACAAGGGCATCAAGTGGTACAATTCAGTAAGGGCAGGATCTTTGAGATCATGGGTTGATGTGTGCACTGCATTCTTCAACAGATTTTTTCCCTGCTTCAAAAGCAAAAGAAGTCCGGATCAAGATAGCTAGTTTCGGTGAAGAAGATGGTGAGTCGTTCCATGAAGCATGGTCACGATATAAGGAGCTGTTAGATCAAATTCCCCCTCACATGGTGACAGAGGAGTACAAAGTCCGCACTTTTTATGATGGATTGACACCTTTCACACAGAACATTGTTGACAATGCTTGTGGGGGTATCATTACCAGGAAATCTGCTTTAGAGATTGCTGAGATCTATGAAACTTTGGCTCTAAACTCCCAACATAGAAGTTCAATGGTCAGAAAGGGAGGTAAGTATGAGGTCAATCAGACAACTGGGGTGGAAATTCAGATGGCAAATCTAGCTAAGCAAGTACAGGCTATGATGGCCCAAAACTCGAATAGGACTCAACAGCAGTTAGGGGTGAACTCAGTGCAAGATGGAGATGGGATACCATTTGAGACAGAGGAGGTTCAAGCTTTCAATTACCAAAGAGGGAGGAATGATCCTTACTCGAATACCTACAATCCTGCGTGGCGTAACCATTCGAATTTATCTTATTCTGACCCTAACACTGCTCTTAATAGCCATCAGCTCATTCAACAGAACACTCAGGGAACAAATCAAGGAGGGTACAACAGAGGCACTTACCAAGGTCAAGGTTCCAATAGTCAACCTCAACAATGGAACAATGCTGCTAATAGAGACAGTACCACTTATCAGCCGAAGAAGAGATCCTTGGAAGAAATTGTGACATCCCTTGCTGAGAATGCAGAGCGCTTCTCACGTGATACAAATCAGAGATTTAACAACGTTGAGGCATTCATTAAGAATTTGGAAACACAGATGGGGCAAATAGTCGACGTAGTTCGCAAGAATGAACCAGGAAGGTTTCCTAGTCAATCAGAGCAAGCCAAGGCATTGACTGTTGAAAATACCTACAAGGTTATACTAAACAACCTAGAGGGGGGGTGAATAGGTTGACGCACTAGTTTAAAAAACTTTTTCGTGACTTATGTCAAAACCTCGGTGAGCATACATATTAACCTTAAACATGATTGTTATGAGAAAACAATTATCACAAGTATGCTCGATTCACCACCCTTAGTCTACAAAACATATATCAATGAACAATGTATCTCTTTTACAAGTATATTCAATAATGAGCAAATTTAAATTCCACAAGTTGTACTTTGAATATTACAATGCAAACTCACCAAGTTAAGCTTTACAACTTGATATAGAATCACAAGATACAATGTTCAAGCACTTACAAGATACAAGAAACAAATGTAGATTCAACCAACAATGTGCGCAACTCTTTCTTTATCAATAACTTGTATACAAGGATGTGAGGAAATGAAGAGCTTAAACAAGTTATATAGATCATACATACAAATATAAAGAGATAGAGATAGAGACATTTGACACATTGATTTTTACGTGGTAAACCTCCGAAGAGGAAACATCCACGGGTTGAATCCACAACCACCGGCAAAGCAATCCACTATGACGAAAAGGACTTACACACTCAAGCTACCAACTCATGATATCCGCTCAAGCTATCAACTCCTAGTCTACCCTCGGGCCTAGTGAACCACCTAGCCTACTTCCTATCCGAGATGTGTCCTACACCTCTAGGAAGCAACTTCCTATCCAAGACGCTCACGTCTCTAGGAAGATTTCGTGCTTAGCTATCCGGATCACAAAGATCCTAGTTAAGCTCTCCTAGCTCAACCATCCGGAGTACCACACTCCTAGCTAAGACTTTTGCTTGACTATCCGGACCACATGTCCTAGTCAAGACTCCTTGCTCTTTCCACAAAGCTTCACTCACTTTGCAAGAGACTTCCACCTTTTACAAGGCAATGATCTAAGTGATGCAAATGATGCAAACACATGCAACATAGAATATATGATCAATACATCCTATGGAAACTAGAAATAATCAATGAGCACACAATGTACATTTTTCTAGTTTATGATCCAAAACATGACACCATACAAAATGATGCATGAGCATATGAAATGTATGGATAAGGTACACTTCATGAAGATCTAGACATAGGCAACAAAGTTCACAAAACAAAGTAGTCTAGATCTTAAACATGAACAAAAATCTAGAGCATGCAAAACACCTAAAACATGCCTGTTGTATGTATAAATTCGCTAACTTGACACGTCATCAAGAGAGCTAACAAAAGACTGCCACGTCATTCATTGACCGGGTCAAGGGAAGGAGTCTGACAAGTCAGAATGATAAAATAGCTTAAACCAGAAGGAAGTCAAAGGCATGGTCGCCGATTCCAAAAACCTACTCGCCGAATATAGAAGTGTGTTCGCCAGATACGCAATACCCAGAAAATAAAGGTACTCGCTGGACCAGCACACTGGGCTTGAACCGACTCGGCAGAAACGCAGAAGTAAACCCTAAACTTTTAGAAGACCCAAAGCAACAAGGAATCATAAAAAGAAAGAAGACCCAATCCGTGACAAGAAAGGATCCTAGTACAAATCAACAAGGGGAAACCCTAAGTAAACATGTATAAATAGAACCACCTATCCCACGAGGAAGGGGTTCAGAATTCTATAAAAAGAAAAGAGAGCAATTGTGAGAGATCTGAGTGTGTAACGAAGCAACGAAAACCTAGTATTACTCTTCTGCCCTCAGGGGCGCCGTGGTTTTTTCCCATTCAAGGGTTTTCCACGTAAAACTTGTCTTTTGCATGTGTTCTTGACTTTCTTGTTTTATATTAAATTGATTTAATTGTTGAGTGCGTGGCAATCCAAATTTCAGCGTCAACAATTGGCGCTAGAAGGAGGGGGCTTTTAAACAGAAAACTTCGAGGGACCCTTGCGAATCAGACAGCATGAACAATGACAGCGACAGAGATGGTAACTCCAGCGGAGATGTAGTTGTTGAACCAACTGCGCCAACGGGAGACAGGGCAGTGACAGTTGGGGAACAATCAGTAGCAACGCCAGGAACTAGGGCGGCTGATCCCGAGATTTTGCAGCACTTCCAAGCTGCATTGGTAAACCTAATCAGCGAAGCCAGCAAAATAGGACTTTCGCTCCCCATAGGGTTAGGAGTTTCATCTCCTTACGAGTTAACCACCCCTGGAACCCATCCACCCGGAAGGCTACGGTCAGAAGTTCACATCGCAATTCCCGATACTCAAGCAAGACAATCCACTGAGGAGACCCCCCAGGATCACACTAAGGATTTCGAGGGGAGAAAACAAAGGAAGGGAAAAGGTGTGATGAATGAAGAATCCAGGGAGGAACGAGACCAGGTGCGAACACATGGGGTCAATTCCAGCGACACATATCAGCGAAACCGGCGGAGACACCGGTCCATCTCATCTGAGGATAAGAGTCCTCGTCCACGAAGGGAGTTACGATCTAAAAGAGCGAAGCGAAGGAGATCCGAGAGCACTGAAGATCGAAGAAGCCCAGATGAGAGAGGCAATCATGGTAGAATGACAATCAAGAGTAGACTCGATCCAGCAGGAGAACCAACTGGTCAGCGAGATGTCACCTTGCAAGAGCTATCAAGAAAAGTTTCAGCAATGGCGCGAAGGTATGGTCGTAATGTATCCTCGGATGATGAGTCAGATAGCCCATTCATCGAAACTATCGCTCGCACCCAATTTCCAGACAGATTTAGAATGCCAACTATTGAGCAGTATAAGGAGAACAGGGATCCAAAGGAACATGTTTGCCGATTCCGCAATATCATGGCCCAGTATTCATCCAATGATGGATTGTTGTGTCTCACCTTCCCGCAAACATTCGGCGACCTCGCCTCTAGATGGTTCGGAAGACTCTCGCCCGGAACCATAAGCAGCTTCTCAAACTTCAGTAAGGCATTCATAAGGCAATTCATGGGAAGTGTCCAAAGAAGAAAGTCACTCGCCCATCTGTCAAACTTGAAACAGGAACATAATGAGTCAATCAAGAAGTATCTGGCCAGGTTCGGGAAGGAAGTAGCTCAAATTGAGGATGCCAGTGATGTAGCTGTAATCGCCGCTTTCACCAATGGGCTACAGAGTGGACGATTATCCTTTGACCTGCGAATAGATAGACTTAAAACTTACGAGGAGATGATGGAAGTAGCTGGCGACTATGCACTGGCAGAGGAAGAAGAAGTAGCGCAAGGGGGTAGCTACGTGCATGGGCACAAGCCTGACTTGAAAACAGACCATAAGGATGACAAAAAGATGCAATCACGTGATCGCCAGAAGGATGAGAAGGGCCAAAAGGGATATTCAAGAGAAAGCAGAGGAAACACTCGAGCCAATAAGTTTCGAGGAAGGTACAACCATTACACCCCTTTAACTGGCGACCAGGAGGAGATATTGTCTGTGGTAGAAGACAAAGGACTCGCCAAATACCCCCGACAGCGATCAGCAAATGCCAGGAGAGATACAACTAAGTACTGTCGATTCCACAAAGATCATGGACATGAAACTTCAAAGTGTTTTCAGTTGCGCGATCACATTGAAAGCCTAATCAGAGATGGGCACCTGAAGGACTTTGCCTTGAAAGGGGACAAGCACGGGGGTCGCCAAGATAGCCGCCAAGGAAACGGGCAGGACAGGAAGAGTCCAAGGAGGAACAGCCCTAACGCAGCCATAAACACTATTTTCGGCGGACCTCACACTGGGAGGAGCAATTGAGAAAGGATGTCGGAGGTTCGAGAATTAATGTATGAAGGCAGGAGCATGGAGGTCAATTCTGTGCAGAGAAACCCCAAGAAAGGGAGAGAAGGACATGATCCCATAACATTTACAGCAGAAGACTCAGACGGGATTGACGCAAAGCCTAATGATGCAATCGTCGTGGGAGTTCGAATAGCCCATAGGGATGTCCTTCGAGTGATGATTGACAATGGGAGTTCGGCTGATATTTTAAGTGCCAGAGTGTATGATGAGTTACGGTTGGACAGGAAAGATCTTGAACCATTCCATGTACCATTAAAAGGATTTAGTGGCGCAGAGGTTAGGTCGTTAGGAACAGTGAAACTGCCTGTAAGATTTGGTACAGCACCATGCCGGCGAACACTTTTGTTGGACTTTGTCGTGGTTGACATCCATAATTGGCCGTATAATGCTCTACTTGGCCGACCGTTTCTTAACAAAGCTCGAGCTGTTACTTCAACCCATGCGCTGAAAATAAAGTTCCCTACAGAATTCGGCGTCGGAGAATTGAGAGGGTCACAGGAGATGGCTCGCCGTGCCAACCTATCAATCTTCAAAGATAAAACAGGGATGGAAACCTTGAACATATTCGAAGTAGACATGGAAGTGCAGGAAGATAATCCGGAAAACTTCGAACTGGATCCAAGAGACAAAACGAGCAGAGAGAAGGAAGAACCAACTGAGTCGATTATTCTAGATGAAACGGAACCAGATAGAACAGTAAAGATCGGAGCAAGGCTAACTGAACAAGTTAAAAAAGATGTGACGAACTTGTTGAAAGAATATAGGGGGATGTGCGTCGACTTCACCGACCTGAACAAAACCTGCCCCAAGGACAGCTTCCCGCTACCAAGGATTGACCAGTTAGTCAATGCAACAGCCGGACATGAGACGTTGAGTTTCATGGATGCATATTCAGGATATAACCAGATAAAGATGCATAAGCCTGACGAAGAGAAGACAGCATTCACCACAGATCAGGGGTTGTATTGTTACACGGTCATGCCATTCGGCCTGAAGAACGCTGGGGCAACTTATCAGCGCTTGGTCAACAAGATGTTCGCCAGGCAAATAGGGAGAAATATGGAGGTCTACGTTGATGATATGCTGACAAAAAGTGTCACCGCAGATAGACATGCAGATGACCTGAGGGAAACGTTCGACGTACTGGTCAAGTATGGAATGAAGTTGAATCCGGCAAAATGTGTATTCGGCGTACCATCTGGGAGGTTTCTCGGATATCAAGTACACCAAAGAGGAATAGAGGTGAACCCTGAAAAAATCCAAGCACTAGCGAGAATGGTCTCGCCAAAGACTCTGAAAGATGTCCAAAAACTCACAGGGTGCCTAGCATCGCTGAGCAGATTCATAGCCAAGTCAACAGACCGATGCCTACCATTTTTCAAAGCTTTAAAAAAGGGAAAGGGAATCTAATGGAATGAGGATTGCGAAAAAGCCTTCCAGGCCTTGAAAGATTACCTTGGACGGGCACCACTGCTATCAAAGCCAGAAACAGCAGAGACATTGTACATGTACTTGTCCGTCTCTGAAGCAGCCACAAGTTCCGTGCTAGTACGACAGGAAGATGGAACCCAAAAGCCAGTATACTACACCAGCAAAGCACTATTACCAGCCGAAACAAGGTACTCGCCGGCAGAAAAAATGGCACTCGCCCTAATAACAGCAGCAAGGAAGCTAAGACCATATTTCCAGGCTCATAGAATCAGGGTATACACCAACTACCCACTGAAGTTAATCCTGCAGAAACCAGAGGTATCCGGTCGATTAACAAAGTGGGTGATCGAATTAAGTGAATTCGATGTGGAATACCTCCCAATGACAGCAATTAAAGCCCAGGCAGTGGCAGACTTCGTAGCAGAGTTCACTGAACCAAGCATAGAGGTGGCGAGAATGATGGTGGAGCAAAATAAGAAAATATTCAAATGGCAACTTCGCGTTGATGGCTCATCAAACACGCACGGCAGCGGGGCAGGTGTAGTGCTGACAACACCGGAAGGAGACTCAATAGAATGTGCCTTGCGTTTTGACTTCAAAGCCACCAACAATCAAGCTGAGTACGAGGCACTTATAGCAGGTTTAAAGATTAGCACAGTCTTAGGAGCAGACGAGGTGGAAATTTTCAGCGACTCTCAAGTTGTTGTCAATCAGGTGCTAGATGAATACCAGGCGAGAGAGGAAAGCATGATCACTTACCTGGAATTGGCAAGGGAGCTGTTAGAAAGATTTAAAGAGTACAGAATTGTTCATGTCCCCAGAGAAGAAAATGAAAAGGCTGATGCCTTAGCCAAATTGGCATCTGCCATGATCAACATCTGGCCCAACAATATCTCTATGATCCGCCTATTGCAGCCGAGTATAGTTAAAATAAAGGAAGTCGGGGCAGTCTTTGGCGAAAGGAACAGCTGGATCACACCAATTAAAGAATATCTCGTCAACGATATACTTCCGAGTGACCCATTGGAGGCAAAGCGGCTGAAATACAGAGCTACAAGATACTCAGTACTCAATGGAGAACTATACAAGAGGGGATACTCGAGGGCACTGCAGAGATGTGTCGGGCCTGAAGAAGCAGAAGGTATCTGAAACTAAATATACCACGGTGTGTATAAAGCTATCTAGAGGGGGGGTGAATAGATTTTACGCTTTTTACCCAATTTTTCGTGTTAGTCAAAATTACGAAATTACCCTCAAGATAATATAAACAAGCAAGTGTAATATGGTGCGGAAATTAAATTAACACTTGAATTTTTTACGTGGAAACCCTCACGGGAAAAACCACGGGCTATGTAAGTAAGCCACACTCGAACCTCGAATCCACTAAATGTGCAAACGATTACAACCTAATCCCGGAAGTAATCACACACCTACCTAATCCCGGTATGAGTGAACCTAGTCCAATTTGCTTGTGTTCTAAGCAACCTAATCCCGATTGCTACACACAAGACTTAGCTTCTCTTGAAGAGAATACAACCCTAAGTGAATATATGAAAATATCCAAAATGCAACATAGAGCAAGGGAAACCCTATATGCTTATCTAAGATGATTAATATGCAATTAAGAACAATCCTAGATATCAAAACTAAATGACATGTCAAATAGTTAAGCTAATCAATATCAAGTATAAAACCTAATATGCTAGCACAATACAACTTCTCAAACATACATCATACTAATCTCAATTTTGTATCTAGAGCATACAAAATAACAATCAAGTAATTAATTGAGATTTGCTAGATAAATTAAACACAAAATATGTAAGATATTAGTGAAAAGCTTACCAAGCAAAGTATGATGAAGATTCCATGCTAGATGACATCTAGATGATCTAAGATGATGCTAGATGATGATTGATGATCATGAAATTGTGTTTGAGTAAATAAAAATGAGTTCTTTGTGTATTTTTCTTCTCTTGAAAAATATCCTAAGTATGAAGCATGAATAAGAACTCTTGTAAATGACCTAAAATCAAGTTAGCATATATATAGAGGCCATAAGTGAAGTGAGGTCGTTTTGAAAACCGCCAGAAAAATACTCTGTGCGCTGGTGGACCTGCGCTGGTGGACCAGCGCAGGACCAGCGCACAAGCCAATTTTAGCTTGAGCGCTGGACGACAGGCGCTGCCACCAGCGCCAGTCCAGCGGCGCCATACTGGGCGATCGGCGCTGGTGGCCGGCGCTGGTCCACACCAGCGCTACGACCAGCGGCGCGCCACTGGGCGATTTGCGCCGGTGAGCGGCGCTGGTCGACCGGCGCTGGTGGACCAGCGCACAGCGCCAAAAATTGCATCCCACATGCAATTTTGCAAGGGGTACAAAGTCAAACAAGATGCATCCTAAAAGCCTAAATGCTATGATGTTTTCAACACAAGATGCAATCATAAAATCAAGCAAGAAGAGATGTAAATAATCATTTATGCACAACAAAAAGAACCACAACATACAAAGATTAAACATATGCATGAGTTGTGAGTGTGTGCAACTATCTCTTCAAGACAAGAAAGCACTTAGAATATTACCTTTGGTGCTTGTCAATAATGAGGTCTTCAAAGGGCCTAATGCACTAACAACAACATTTAAACTACCCTTACAAAGTATCCCCATTTATGGTTTGATCACGAAATAAGCCAATTAAAAACAACGGGAATCCTTACAGTATCCTGAGAAGCATACACAGTGGAAATTGTGGGAACCACGCTGGGGGTGCCAGCCTAGCCCACAAAACATTAAGACAGGGTTTTTACTGGCCAACTCTGTTCGCCGACTCCAAAATGGTGGCAGCGAGATGTGAAGCGTGTCAGAAAATCGCCAATAACATCCGACAACCACCTGAGCTCCTGCAAAGTATTACCTCGCCTTGGCCATTCGCCATGTGGGGAATAGACTTGATCGGCCCAATGCCAACAGCAACTGGAGGAGCAAAGCATGCCATAGTAGCCGTGGATTATTTTACAAAATGGGTAGAAGCCGAGCCATTAGTACATATAACAGAAGCAAACACCATAAGCTTTGTGAAGAAAAATATCCTATACAGATTCGGGATACCAAACACCATCATCACGGACAATGGGACCCAATTTGATGGCAGGAAATTCAGGGAACTATGTGATAAGTATGGCATCAACAACTACTACGCTTCTCCAGCACATCCACAGACGAATGGCCAGATTGAAGCAGTGAACAAGATCATCAAGCACAACTTGAAAGCTAAATTGGCAACCAAAAAGGGCAGCTGGGCGGATAAGTTACCACAAGTGCTCTGGGCATATCGAACAACAGAAAGGAGTTCAACATGCGAAACCCCGTATTCCATGGCTTACGGAGCAGAAGCTGTTATTCCCGTGGAAACATCATTCTCTTCACCAAGGGTACAACTCTTCCAGCCAGAAATCAACATTGATATGCTAAAGTGCGGCCTAGATGAATTAGAAGAAAGAAGAGAGCGCGCACAAATAAGGAATGCGGCGTACCAACAGAGGGTAGCCAGATATTACAACTCGCATGTGCGTGAAAGGAGGTTCACACTTGGTGACTTAGTACTGAAGAGGGTGAATCCAGGAATAAGAGACAAGGCTGCAGGATCACTCGCAGACAAATGGGAAGGGCCTTATAAGATTACGGGGATAGCTGGCCATGGGGCATATCGCATTACTCGAGAAGGATTTGGCGAGCTACCCCATCCATGCAATGCACAGTACTTGAAGATATATTATCCTTAAGGGACAAGTCAGATTCTTTTGAATTCCTTTTATTTTTTCTTTCTAGCTTAGAGCAGTTGTTCGTTTTAGCATTTTTTCTTTATAACTATGTTAAACAAAGTTGCAGGAAGTATTCAATAAAGAGTAATTTATTACTAAGAGATTCTCGATTCTGACTCGCCAAACGCAAAAAGCATTCGCCATCACACATAGCTATCATCACATAAAAACGAGCTTTATGCTCGCTGCAGCGATGACTAGCGAGAAATAAAAGCCGAAAATCAATAATGGCAGCTGAACAAACAAAAAGCATGTTAAAAACTCGGTGCATGGTCGAATAAATCCTGCCAAAACACTGAGTACGCCAAAATACAGCAACGGCAGCTGAATAAAAGATATAAGACATGCTAAAAAACTTGGTGCATGGTCGGATACGTCCTGACAAACACTGAGTATGCCGAAAACACAGCAAAGGCAGCTGGACAAAGCTATAAATATGCTAAAAGAACTTGGTGAAAAAAGTTAAACGAAGCCAACAAATCAGCAAAGGCAGCTGAACACAAAAAAGCGAAGGAGAGTTTATAACTTGAATAAAGGTTATTTACAAATAAAGAATTACAAATAATGGAGCAAAAATAAAATTTACAGTCCTCAACCAGCTGTAGGGGGGCCCTCGCTGTCCTCCTCATCTTCCATCTCTTCCTCTGAAGGCCAGGTGACTTCCTCATCCTCTTCTGGCATGAATGGCTCATAATCCCTTCCAGCAACAGGGCCCAAATCTGGCTCAGCACCCGAACCAGAAAAACTGCCTTTCTGACCCGAGTAGTAAGTGTTGAAGGAGCGTTTGCTGGGGATCTCCAAATGCATGGGATGAGGGTCAGTCCTATTATAACGGCAGTGGGCTCGCCATCGTTTTATTTGCTCTTTTATCGAGCCCACACCACTGGCCATGTGCTGCTGAAGAGACCTGTCAAAACGCCGCAGAGCTTTATCGGTTGAATGATCCTTCATGGCAAAAAACTTTTTCGCCTGCCTCATGCCCTTTTCAAACTCACGCAGCAAAAGCGCGTCATAGGCAGGGGATCTTTTGAAGCGATCAACCGCTTCAACCTCCAAAACAGCCTTAAGATCAGTTAAAATGACTTCATGCGAGGCCAACTGGTTGCGCAAATCTGCAGCCTCACGCTCGGCTTTCTCCTTCGCATCCTCAGTTAGTCGCTCAACCTCTAAGCGTGCAGCGAGCGATTCCTGACTAGCAGAGAGTTGCTCTCGCAGTAAGCGAATCTCTTCCTCAGCGACACCCAGTTTCTCCTCAGCAGCCAATTGGGCTGAAAGGTGCCCATCTGCTGATTCCCTCAGTTGTGCAAGCTGCTGAGCGTGGGTTTCCTCAGTCGAAAGCTTCTCAGCCTCCAAAAGAGAGGACTGCTCCCGCAGGCGCTTCAAATCCCTCGACAAAAAATTCCCTCATTGTAGTTATCAGTCAACTCAGACAGCATCTGAAAAGAAAAGAAGAGAAAAACAGAAGTCAGGAAACGCGCTAAACAGAAATACGTAAGCACAGCGAGAGGCTCACTAGAGAATAGCAGTTGAAAAAGAATTCCATTTTCTTGTTGCAGGATCCCTTCTTTATCTGCTCCCAACTCTCACCGACATAGACATTGTTATTCATTATATAAGAACAAATCTCGGCAGCTGTAAAATTCGAGAAAGAGACAGACTCATCCCCCTCACCAGCCTCAGCTGGATCAACGGGAGGAGCTCCGTGAGCAACGCCAGAACCAGATGCAGCAGCCCCATCCTGCCTGGACGACCCAGGTTTATCAGTTGGCCCTTGTCGACCAGGTGACCCAGGCTGACCAGCAAAAGAAGTATTCGGTTTTTTCCGTAGCTACTGGAGGAGGAGTTGCATTGGTTGGGGGAATGGCGGAAGCACCAAAACTACTTACCCCTTCCGGGAAGGAAGACTCCGCCAAATTTGGTCCCTCAACAGAAGCCCCAGGGACGGTCGTCTCAGCAGAAGGAACCTCGGCGAGCACAGGTTCCTCAGCGACCTTTTCATCTGAAGAAACCACGTATTGCACGACCCTTGACGCCCGCTTTACAGGCCAGGCAGTGTGGTCAGGCGTGCCCTCTGCTGGACGCTTACCTCTACCAGTTCTGGGGTTAAGGTCGCTTGAAGGATCCAGGGGAGTCTCAGGGACATTCGCGTCAAAAATGGGGATCTCACTAGCCACCCCCGAAACCCCCACTTTCTCCTTTCCCTTACGGCTTGGAGCTGTCGCAGCAGTACTCGCAGCAGTACTCGCAGCCACACTATCTGTAACAGCGGGGGTACTCGCAGCAGCATCCGGACGAACAGGAGATGGCCTCAACTCGACCCGCTCCCCATCGACATCGCCAGTATCCTCATCATCTGAAGGGTCGCCGCCATCCGGACTAGCGACACCTTCCTTGGCCAAACCAGCGGCGTGTCTCTTGCTGGCAGCCTCGGAATTTTTGACCGCCAGAGCTTGCAGATCACAAACTCTGTCAAAATCATACACTGCAAAAACCTACTAGATATTAGCGAATGGACACAAGAAAACCATAAAGAAAGCAAGTAAAACTTACGGCGAGGAAGTCTGGCTGGTAGACGAGGGAATAGCCCTTTTGCGATCATTTTGTCCTCGTCCAGAAGAAATGATCGGCCCCTTTCATCTAGAGGGAGGACGGCTACAGCAGCGAGGTGGGATATCTCCGCATCCAACAAAACAGGGACAGTTTTTGACCAGGCATCAGAAGAAGTAAAATGCCTAGGAACTTTCCTCGCTGCAAGACTCAGGCGACTATTTACGGACACATTTCTACCCCATTCGCCGCCGACAAAAAACCAGCTGTTTTTCCATCTTTTGTTTGAAGAAGGAAAGCCCCAAATAAAGCCTTTCTTCTTCTCATCGCTGGAGACCTCCACTTGCCCAAGGTTCGACACACCCTCTGGAATCCAGTTTTCCACGGGCGAAGAAAGCAGAAAATATGTCCCACTATTGCCAGCCAGCCAGCCTGCCTTAAGGTGTAGAAATGGGGAATCTCGCTGGGCGTAGGGGATCCGTAACCTTTCAACTTCCACATTAAACCCAGGCACATAAGGATCCTGTAACTGTTCGGGGCAAGTTGAGCGGGTGCAATTTTTGCCTCCGCGAGGAACCGAGCAATAAAAGGTTGCAGAGGAAGGGTGATCCCGCAGCTAAGCATGGCGCCATAAATGGCGACTGCGTTCTCAGGAGGATTCCACACTGCTCGGTCACCAGGCAGTATCAAAGTCACAGAATCTGGGATCCCGAAGCGACTCTTGAACTTGCTGAGCTCCGCCTCGCCAACCACGTTGACTTCAGTATCAAAGGAGCACGGGCGATCAAACGAAAAGTTCAGCCTGTCCCGTTGATGGTCATCGACATCTGAATCAACGGTTGTTTGGGCATCCAGAAGGGATCCACGAGGAGCCCTAGAAGCACGTCGTCTGCTCCCGCTTGGCTTAGAAGATCTCGGCATCGTGGGAAAATCACTGTCAGAAGACGGAGGAGAGATATTAGGGATAAAAGCATCCTCAGAGGACGGAACATAAACAGAAATTGGCACCGGAGAACCCGGACGAAAATTACGAATCAGAGATTCGATTTTGTCCGCAGTGCTTTTGTCACCAAGCTCCATGGCTTGCATCATCCGATTAAAAAGAGAAGAACGTAAAGAAGGGTCCATGGGAACTCACCAGAAAACCCTAGATTCACGAAGGATACGCAGAGAAGCGGGAATAGTCGATTCTGGTGAAACCGTCCTGCAATAAAAGGAATTAAACACAAGGAAAGGACTGTAGCAGGTACTCGAAGAAATGTGGCAGATAAAAGCAAAGAAAATCAAACTGTTCTTTCTGTTATGAAAAAACGGTAGGGAAATAAATTAAATGGAGATATGAGGAGATAAAGGAGAAGAAGAAACGTTTAGGCGTCAAAAGGGGGAACTTCGAAATTCAAAAACAAGAAAGAAATCAAGTAAATGATATGCAATTAATGAGAATGACGGCTACAGTGACCAGCCACAACAGCCACCACCAAGTAAGGGACACGTGGCATCTCGGGGACAACCAAGCAGTCAGAATGTCCCTTCGTCTGACAAAACAAATGAAAGCACTAAAATCGTGTGGCTCAAATTGAAAGCTTGCACCAGAAGAATCGATTAAATGAAACAACGCGTGATAAAAAAAAAAGAGTGAGTTGTTACACAAATGCGCTGAAGTCTTATAAATACTACTCGTAGAGGCAAACGAAGTGGGAAGAACAAGTCATTCGCCCAGCTCGAAGTATTTATGGGGGTATTGTTGTATGTATAAATTCGCTAACTTGACACGTCATCAAGAGAGCTAACAAAAGACTGCCACGTCATTCATTGACCGGGTCAAGGGAAGGAGTCTGACAAGTCAGAATGATAAAATAGCTTAAACCAGAAGGAAGTCAAAGGCATGGTCGCCGATTCCAAAAACCTACTCGCCGAATATAGAAGTGTGTTCGCCAGATACGCAATACCCAGAAAATAAAGGTACTCGCTGGACCAGCACACTGGGCTTGAACCGACTCGGCAGAAACGCAGAAGTAAACCCTAAACTTTTAGAAGACCCAAAGCAACAAGGAATCATAAAAAAGAAAGAAGACCCAATCCGTGACAAGAAAGGATCCTAGTACAAATCAACAAGGGGAAACCCTAAGTAAACATGTATAAATAGAACCACCTATCCCACGAGGAAGGGGTTCAGAATTCTATAGAAAGAAAAGAGAGCAATTGTGAGAGATCTGAGTGTGTAACGAAGCAACGAAACCTAGTATTACTCTTCTGCCCTCAGGGGCACCATGGTTTTTTCCCATTCAAGGGTTTTCCACGTAAAACTTGTCTTTTGCATGTGTTCTTGACTTTCTTGTTTTATATTAAATTGATTTAATTGTTGAGTGCGTGGCAATCCAAATTTCACCGTCAACAATGCCAAAGCCTAGATTCTATTCATGTTTCTAAAGCTTGAAAACAAATCATGTTCATTAAGCATATAATCAAGACTTTAGAACACAAACAACAAAAAAATGCTAGAATCACAAAATGTATACAATGAATATTCTAGCAAGTATTTAGAGTAAGGATATAATGAATAATCAATTAAATCCTAATTAGCTCTAAATACAAAATCAAATGTGCTAATCTTAGATTTGTTCAATAAGAGGATCTAAGCACATGTGAGGATTATTAATCATAAAATACATCAATCAATCCACAAATAATCCTAGATATCAATCTAATCACAATACAACTCACAAACATATGTAAAACCTAGAATCATAGAATCTAGTCAACATTAGTCCACAAATTGACTTTCAATTAGAATGATAATCAAGCTATCTTTCTCAATAGCTTTTACCAAACATAAACATAGATATAGAAGAAGAGACCCCAAGCAAATGGAAGGTCAAAAAGCAAGAAATCCCAAAGTTGAGACCATTACCTCGGATTCTGCAGCTGGTTCGGAAATCAGTGTTCAACCACTAGAAATCACGATCAAACAGCCACCAAAACACTTGGAGATGTTAGAGGACTCAAATACGAACACTCTCCAACTTGAATCACTCAAATCCGACTCCGGATGAGGAAGATATGGTGTTTGGAAGTTGGGAAAAGTTGGGAGAGAATTCTGACGGGATTTCTCAAACTTTTCTTCTTGAATTTCAAAATGGAGAGAGAGAGGGAAGAAATAGGAGGAGAGAGAAGGAGGATTTCGGCCAACCACGGGGTGCCACGTCACCCCCTGGCCGTGGGGGGCGCGTGGCCCACATGGGAGCAGAGGCTGCTCCAGGCCGTGGGGCCCACGGCCTCAACCACGGCCAGCCCTTGTGGCCCACGGCCTGGGCTGTCCTCTCGCGCGCTCCCTCGGTTCGTCGGCCCGTATCTCGGGCGTCCGAACTCCAAATTCGAATCCGTTTTTGTATTACGAACCGTGACTCTGTCACGCACGATAACGACTATAAAACTTTGAAAAACGGTTGAGAAATCATCTCGGAAATCATCGATGAAGTCAACACAACGTAAGAGAACGTAAAGTGGCATAGTCAACACGTTTGGACTCGAAACCTTATGAATGAGTAACCGAAACGACCGGAACTCAATAAGGCATTGAATAAGAACATGTTCAAGTCCTAAACACAAAATACGGAAACATACAAACACAAATACACACACATATGCTAGTTTCCGGACATAGTCCTAGAAAATACAAAACACAAAGTTTATTAACTAAATGTGAATGCATGAGCATATTTTGCCAAGTGTGTGAAAGTGAAATGTAAATGAAATAAAATCATGAAGGGACACACAAGAATGATATGTGTGAGTGTGTGCCTAGCCTTGTAAGAGATAAGAGGACTTAGAATACCTTTGTAGACCGATAATGCCCGAATCTCTTAAACGCCGGCAACTTGAACGAATTGTGGTTGAGACGTCCTTCGTCTTCGAAATTCTTCAATTACTAACCACTAAACATTACAAGTTAAACACATTTTGATATGGAATTAATGCCAACACTAATTATCAACCTTACAACTGTGTTGAGAAGTGGGCGAGTGTTAGACACTGAAGTTGTCAGAGGGCAACAGAAAGAGGGCACCAGGGGATCAGAAGAGGTGAGTGAGAAGGAGGCTAAAGCAGAAGAAGAGGTAGTGGTAGAGACACCCAAGAAAACCTCAGTTTTACACAAGTCATCAGAACCTTATGTTCCACCCCCTCCATATGTTCCACCAATTCCTTTTCCTGGGAGGCTTAAAAGGGACAAGCTCAGTAAGGCATTCAAAGAGATTTTTGATGTTCTTTCCAAGGTACATGTGAACTTACCTCTACTCGAGATGATAGAAAAGATGCCTGCCTATGCAAAATTTTTCAAAAGCCTTCACACCAACAGGCAGAAATTTGGGCCGAATCATTAGGAATACATAGCAGGTAGTGCTAGTGCAGTTTTGCAAAAGGAACTTCCTCCCAAACTGAAAGATCCAGGTAGTTTCTGCATCAATATCACGGTAGGAGGTACCCAACTTGAAAGAGCAATGCTAGATTTAGGTGCCAGTATTAATTTGATGCCGTATTCTATTTACAAGAAGCTAGGGTTAAATGAGTTGAAGCCTACAACAATGTCACTTCTGTTAGCAGATGGTTCAGTAAGATATCCGAGAGGGCACGTTGAAGATGTTCTGGTCCAAGTTGGGAAACTTATTATTCCTGCTGATTTTGTGGTATTAGACATGGAGGATGTGAGTAAAGAAACTAACATGAGACCTGCTCTTTTGGGTAGACCGTTCATGGCCACAGCAAAGACATTTATTGATGTGCAGAATGGAAAACTTTCAATGACAGTGTTAGATGAGACAGTGGAGTTCAAACTTTTTGAAGCATCATTATACCCTGCCGGAGCTGATGATTGTTCATTCATCGAGGTTTTAGACCCTGGGGTTGATGGAGTATTCAAGGATGAGGATTTGGCAGATTGGGATTGGGATGATCAAGACGACATGACTGAAGATAGTTCTGAACTAGCTGAAGAAGAAGTTGAAGACTTCCAAGTTTCAACTGCTAGTTTTGCCAATGATCCACCACCAAAGTTGGAGCTCAAGGAGTTACCAACAACTCTGAAGTATGTGTATCTAGGTGAGAATGAGACATACCTGGTAATTGTTGCTTCAGAATTGCAGAGTACCGAGGAAAAGAGGCTCATTGGGGTTCTACAGAAACATAAGTCAGCTATAGGATGGTCAATTGAAGATATCAAGGGAATCAGTCCAACAATTTGCATGCACAAGATATTTCTCGAAGAAGAGTCTAAACCGTCAAGAGAGGCCCAGAGGAGATTAAATCCGATAATGAAAGAGGTAGTGAAGAAAGAGGTCCTGAAACTTTTACAAGTGGGGATAATTTATCCCATATCAGACAGTAAGTGGGTCAGCCCGATTCACGTGGTTCCTAAGAAATCAGGTATTACCGTGGTTCACAATGAGCAGAATGAGTTGGTTCCACAGAGGCTTCAGACAGGATGGAGGGTGTGTATCGACTACAGGAAGCTGAACATTGCTACTAGAAAAGATCACTTCCCTCTTCCATTCATAGATCAGATGCTTGAGCGGTTGGCAGGGCACAGTCACTACTGTTTCCTCGACGGGTACTCAGGTTACAATCAGATAGCTATCGCACCAGAAGATCAAGAAAAAACTACTTTCACTTGTCCATTTGGGATGTTCGCATACAGAAGGATGCCATTCGATCTCTGCAATGCACCAGGTACTTTTCAGAGGTGTATGATGTCAATATTTTCAGATATGTTGGAAGAGATCATTGAGGTATTCATGGATGACTTCTCAGTGTTTGGGGATTCATTTGATTTGTGTTTGCACAACCTTACCTTAGTCCTTAAGAGATGCGAGGAGACCAATTTGGTGTTGAACTGGGAAAAGTGCCACTTCATGGTACAACAAGGGATAGTTCTGGGACATGTGATTTCAAGAAGAGGAATTGAAGTGGACAAAGCCAAGGTGGAGGTGATCAGTAGTTTACAGCCTCCAAAATCCATGAAAGATGTGCGGTCGTTTCTTGGGCATGCGGGTTTTTACAGAAGATTTATAAAGGATTTTTCGAAGATAACAAGGCCCTTATGTTTGCTTCTACAAAAAGAAACTGAGTTTGAGGTGACTGAAGAGTGCATGGTAGCTTTTAACACTTTGAAGAGTGCATTGACCACCGCACCAGTAATAATTCCACCTAATTTGGAATTGCCCTTTGAATTGATGTGTGACGCTTCGGATTATGCCATCGGAGCAGTTTTGGGGCAGCGGGTAGATAAGGTTCCGCACGCAATATACTATGCTTCTCGAACCTTAAATGACGCTCAATTGAATTACTCAACAACTGAGAAAGAGTTTCTTGCAGTAGTCTTTGCCCTGGAGAAATTCCGAACTTACTTGGTGGGCGCCAAAGTCATTGTATATTCAGACCATGCAGCCCTTTCGTCATCTTCTTCAGAAAAAGGATGCCAAACCTAGATTGATTCGGTGGATCCTCCTGTTACAAGAATTTGACTTGGAGATACGAGACAAGAAAGGTAGTGAGAACATGGTTGCTGATCATCTAAGCAGGTTAGTACAAGTAAACCCGGATGAGGTAGACATATTGCCATTGCATGAGAAGTTTCCGGATGAACATCTGTTGGCTGTGATGGATAGTGAACCATGGTATGCTGATCTGGTTAACTATTTGGTAAGTGGGGTAGTCCCAGAGGATTTGAACTCACAAGGAAGAAAAAGGTTCATTACAAAAGCGAAAAAATACTTTTGGGATGACCCTTATTTGTACACTCATGGTCCTGATTCTGTGATAAGAAGATGTGTTCCTGAGTCAGAGCAGAGAGACGTTCTGAAATTTTGTCACGAGCTGCAATGTGGAGGACATTTTGGTGCAAGAAAGACAGCCTTGAAAGTGTTGCAATCTGGATTCTTCTGGGAATCGTTACATAAAGATACAGTCCGGTTTTGTTTGGCATGCGACAGATGCCAACGTACGGGGAGCATAAGTAAGCGAAATGAGATGCCTTTATCTGGAGATTTAATAATAGAGCTTTTTGATGTCTGGGGCATAGATTTCATGGGACCATTCCCACCATCTTGTGGTTATAGTTACATCTTGGTAGCGGTTGATTATGTGTCAAAATGGGTAGAAGCAAAGGCCACAAGGAATAATGATGGTCAAACTGTGGTGAAATTTGTGAGGGAGACGATATTTGCAAGATTCGGGACCCCTAGAGCTATCATTAGCGATGGAGGTACGCATTTTTGCAACAGATCCTTTGCTGCACTTTTGAAGAAGTATGGTGTAAGGCATAAGGTTGCTACACCATACCACCCACAGACTTCAGGACAGGTTGAGGTCAGCAACAGACAAATAAAGAGTATCCTAGAGAAGACTGTTAATTCCACTCGAAAGGATTGGGCGTTGAAGTTAGATGATGCATTGTGGGCCTACAGGACAGCTTTCAAGACACCTATTGGGATGAGTCCATATAGGTTGGTCTTTGGGAAGGCATGTCACCTACCAGTAGAACTCGAGCATAGAGCCTTGTGGGCAGTCAGAAAGTTGAACTTTGATTATGACAAGGCCGGTGAGGAGAGGAAACTTCAGCTGTGTGAACTCGAGGAATTTCGCTTGGAAGCGTATGAGAGTGCAAAACTGTACAAGGAAAAGACTAAGTTGATACATGACAAGATGATAGTGCATAAAGACCTTCGTCCCGGTATGCAAGTGCTGGTGTTCAACTCCCGGCTGAAGCTGTTTCCCGATAAGTTGAAGTCTAGATGGTTTGGACCATTCAGGGTCACACAAGTTTTTCCCCATGGAGCTGTAGAAGTGCAAAACGAGAAGAATGGCAACATGTTCAAGGTGAATGGGCATCGGGTTAAGCCTTACATTAAGGATTTCGGAGCTGTCGTTCGATTGGAAGATTCCGTGCTTATAGAGCCGTAGAGCTCTCACACGTCTTGCCTAGACGCTAAATAAAGCGCTTGGTGGGAGGCAACCCACCTAGGTAACATTTTTTTTCTCTTTCGTTTATTTTCTTTAGATTAAATTGAGTCAGTAATTAGTGTGAGTCATTTGTTTAGTGAAGGATATTATTCAATCCAGGTTTGGGGGAATCAAGATTTCCGGTTGTGTTGAGCTATGAGCAGATATGTTTTATGTGTGTGTTGTTTGCCTTGATCAAACCAGGTTAGAACTGCACGAATTATGGAATTAGCGCTTGCTAGACCGCTCAAGATGCACATGCACGAGCCGCGGTACGAGCAACTTCAACACCATTGGAATGGCTCGCCACCTAGACCGCTCAAGAGGCATCGTGTCTCATCAGCGGTAAGTGAAGACCTGATGCTTATAGAGTTTCACGCGGGATGTACCGCTCAAGATGCACATGCACGGGCCGCGGTACGAGCAACTTCAACAACACTAGAATGGCTCGCTCAAGGGACCGCTCAAGAGGCGTTATGCATGGCCAGCGGTTAATGACGTTCTGATTCTCTCCATGATTTAACGCTGCCTAGACCGCTCAAGAGGCAGCTGCACAAGCCACGGCCAATATTTAATTGCAACACTGGTTTGGCTCGCTTGGTAGACCGCTCATGATGCATGTACTTGGCATGCGGTACTCCCGGCGGTCACTTACACAAAACGGTGCGTTTGGACTCTCAAGGTAAGCGCAATTGTGCTTTACCGCCGATTGGACCATTGCCCATGCAGCGTGTCTTATCAGCGGTAAATGCACAACTTGCCCTACTATTTATAACAGCCGAGCAGTCTGGTGGGTCTCACTTGACCCACAGCTGCGGCGTCTTTTCTTCTTTCTTCCCTCCTCTTTCTTTTCTTCTCTCTCAATTTCTCTCCATAGTCTATACTCTCCTAAGTTTCGACTACAAGGTATGCTTCCTCTTCTCTCTTCTATTTTGCTTTAATGGCATTAACTTATGAAGTTTGATTTTACAATGTGGTATGAAGAGATTGAGAGTTTTTCATGCTCAAATTCGGATTCTAAGTTTTAATTACCAATGGGCTTTGTTCAAATTGATATATTTAGCATGATTAAGTTTATTGGGTTGTGTTTTTCACTTGATATATAGGGAATTCCGAAAATTTTTGTTCTTAGGAGAGTTTGAATGTTTTTGTCTGCATAATGGTTGCCATGCTTGAATTTGAAGGATATATTTGGTTTAGATGAACTTGCATGTGATTATTTGGTGTTGCATGTGATTTATATGGCATTATAAACATAGTTGGAGCCAATTTTGAAACGAAATGCTGCCGAATTTTTGGTAGAAATTTGTGTGTAATTTTGGCTTATGTTATCTGCAGATGGCAAGGACTGCTATAGGGAAGCGTCCTCGGGTCAGTACATCCGATAAGGGGAAACAAAAGGCATTGCCAAAACAAGCACAACACAAGGACTTTAAGAGTCGGTTTAGCAACTTCCTCAGGCGACCTTGGATTATTGAGAGGGGAATTGATATTGAGAGTTTGGTACAGACACCTGTTCCACAGATGGTTACAGATCGCGGATGGGGTGGATATGTTGCACGCCCACCAAGGCCGAACAGGGGGATTGTGACAGAGTATTATGCTAGTGCTGTACCAGGGAGACTGTTGGTTGGAGAACCAGTTTTAGTGCAGGGTGTTGAAGTTCATATAACTCCGGAGGCCATTAATCAGTACTTTGACGCTCCGGAGGTGGCTATCAGTAACGGTCGAGGGATAGAATATATTGCAGATCTTGACCCTTATAAAGGGCGAGTGGCTGCAGGTCTTAGGATGGATGGACAGGCGGAATGGGGTACATTAGTGAAGCTGTACCAGCGCGACACGCATGCCGATGTTGCCTTTTGGAACCTTTTCCTGACATACTCACTGATGCCATCCCAGCACCGTTTATTGGATGGGTGATTTTCAATGCCATTCAAGACGCCAGTGCACACGATGACCAGTCCATGGTTTTTCCGTGTTTGATCACTGCTTTCTGTAGACAGGCAGGCATTGATGTGAGTGCAGGGTTAGAGAATCATGACCCGAGTATGATGAACTTGACGAACTGGAACCAGCAGTTAGTCCTGAGGGGCCTTCCTCCTATTGGAAATTATGGGGAGAGAAGACGTCACCGAGAGGAGCGAGAGGCAAGAGAGGCTGAGGCAGCTGCACTTTTACAGGACCAGCCTCAAGGGGCACCACAGGCCCCTCAGATAGGCGGAGCTCAGCCAGGAGGTGATCCATTTACTACTCTTTTGCAGGCTATGCAGACTCATATGGATTTGCGCTTCACACAGTTGGAGGGTCGATTAGAGACTCGTTTTGACACTATCGAGACAAACATAGAGGAGCTGCGTGGGATGCTGACTAGCCGGTCTTCTGTGGCTAGTGGGAGTGGAGTGCCATTTCAGCCCCCTATTCCTGACCAGGATCCTTTTGCAGCCGGTGGATCAAGTGTCGAGCCACAGGACTTTGACCAGCGGACCCCGATTTTGAACTTTGATGATGAGCAGCAGATGCAGGATGACACGGTAGACTCCGATCAGGGGACCGAGATCTTACAGCTCTCTAATGAGGACGGAGGAGATTAGCAGGCTATGATTTTTTTTTCTTTTTCTTTTTCTTTTTGAACTTTTATTTGCTTTTGTTTTTCTTTTGTTTTTCTTGCCTGTCTTTTCTTGCTTGTCAACATTGAGGACACTATTGAGTTTAGGTTTGGGGGTATGTTGAGTCTCGGGTCATGTTTTTCAGTGTTTTAGAGTCTGTCGTTCCTGCAGTAACCTTGATGAGATATTTTGGTATTTGACTTTGAAATGATATGCTTAAATCACTGGGTTTAAACTAACATCTTGCCACTTAGAGTATTGCATTGCATTTTCAAAATTTATGACATGCTCTGGATGTGATAGTGGATAGGATGCCTAGTTGGATTGCCATGATTAATAGTGGAGACTACCCTTTGAGTTCACTAAGCCAAAGTGCATACATAAATGACATATATGAGGGATTATTTTGTTTCTACTCTTTAAACACTCAATAGGTTCTTAGCATTAGATTTGATCTCTATAGGTTGAACATTGAGCATTATAGAGCATTCATCATAAAAGACTTCACATGTTATCTTTGATCTTGAGTAAGTCGAACCAGTGGAAGTGATGTTAGCCTATGTGTGCATGAACCACTTAAAAGGCCTGTAATATTTCCTACCCTATGTGTGTGTGCTCCATAGCCCTGTTTGAAGCCAAACACTGATTGCCTTTTCTTTCTTCACCACATTTACTGTAACCCATGTAAGCCATATTATAGCCATACCTGTTAACTTGGGATCATGCTTTGAGATTGTGAAGAAAGTTGAAGAGTTCGCATAAGAAGTTGTGCGAAAGTGATACGAGTCAAATGAAGAATGAGCTGCATTCAATCCAAATGTAAGAGGCAAGGTTGTATATTTTGTAGTCTAAAAAAAAAAAAAAAAAAGTTTGGCCACCAAAATGAATGGTGAGTTGCGTATGCCAGAAAAAGAATCTAAGGAACACAACATGTCAAAGGATTTAAGTGTTGTATCTACTCTCGAAGGAGTGGGCAAAAGAGAATGGTGAATTAAGGGGACATCAATGAATGGTAAGTGGCATTATTCCACTTACAAAGGAAGTCAATGAAGACCTAAGAGCTTGTGCCAAGCCGTAAAGGTAACTGAAGGCTCTCACTGAATGATCCTAGGTTTTTGAACTCCTACATCCCGTTCCTTTCTAACCTTCACCCAATAGCCCCATTACAACCTAATGAAAAGTCTAGTTGATCTGCTGGTTATCCTTGCTATGAAAGTAGAAGTGTATGTGTGTTTATCTTGCTCATAATGATTCGATTCTTTTCATGAGATCTTTGCATTCAAATCAAGCGTTCTTTCAATGATATATTCATATGCGATTATAATTTGAAATTTCTTGTGCATAACTTCTTTCGCATATGCTTGATGAGTGTATTTGCCTAGGTTCTGTGTGAAATATGAGCGATATCTGGTGAGGCTTAGAGTCGAGGCGAATTACATCTATGGCATTCGGCAAAGTGTTCTTGATGCTAGAATATCTTGATTTTGGGCTTTTCATTTAAAACTGAGCAATGCATTCAAATTTGTGACATAATGTTAGTCTTTACCTATTGGCTTTTGCAGGCATTGTATCAATCTGAGTTTTAATCGATTGCATCTCGAATGATTGGTTTTGTGGGATATGTTTGTGGGTGTCATAGCTGAGAACCCTCAGGAGACAACACTCCTCCTACTAGGGACACCTAGAGGTTTAAAGGCTTGTAGCATGTGCTCAATGCTATCGCGTTCCCTGCGAAAGTGGCTTTATTAGGATTTAGTTTTTCAGTTTAGGATGTTTGGTTTTGCTCGAGGACTAGCAAATGATAGGTTTGGGGGTATTTGATCAGTCTAATTCTATGCTTATATTTTGCCATTTTTGCTTATGTTTATGCTCGTTTCTTGGTTCCTTTTGGTGGGTTGATATGTTTGTTAAGTCTTTGCAGGTCTCTTTCCATAGAAATGTTGATCGGATCGTATACTGGAGGTGATGGAGTCAAAAGATGCAGAAAGGGCATTTATTCCCATTTTCCGCGGCCCATGCCGCCCATCATGCATGTGCACCGTCGGCGGTGCACTAGGCGCTCGAGAAGTCTTCTTTTCCGCGGCCCATGCCACTCAAGAGGCAAGTGCCTCCCAAGCGGCCCCTCAAGCGAGCCATTCCAGTTTGCTGAGCTTGGCTTTTCCGCTGCCCATGCACGTGCCTACCCAGCGGCACGTCAAGCGGTGGACCGCCTCCTCATCCTCTCGTTACTGCAGAAGACCTATAAAAAGAAAGAAAAGAGAAAATAAAAGAGAGTCGACATATAGAGACAATCAGGGAGAGATATACGACCATTCATTCATTCTTTCATTCATTCCATCAGAGGAGATTACTTGGAGCAGGAAGACGACGGAGATATCAAGTCAGAAGCATTGCACCATAATGGGTTCTATCTTCATCTCTTCTATGTTTTTGTTCTCTCCATTGATGTGTAACTAAACCTTTATTAGGGGATTGATGTAACCAATTTTGGACAACTCCATGTAATCAATTAGTCTATCTTTTTGTTAATCAATTGGGTTTTAGTCTTGTCTATTGAATTAATTGCTCTATATTATTGATTCATATTATTTTGTGGCCTCAATTGATATGAGTTTGTGATTTAGTTTATCCATGAGATTAGGGTTTGGATGTGAATGGCCTTTCCATTTAAATCACCATCATAAGCTTAATAGATTTGAAAGTTAATGTTTGCATGGCCTTGTTGCATTGATTTGGCTTAGAGTTTTGTTCATAGGGATTTCATTACTATCACTTAACACATGGCCTTTGTGCGAGTGGTGGGAAAGAGATTCGTTCTTAATTGTTTATCAAAACAAGCCCTAAACTTTATTGAAGTGTTTATTGAGACTAATTGAGAGCATTGAGTGTCTAAGAGAGGTGCATCGATTCCCTAGTATCTCCCCATATATTCATTCTTTGATTTGATTATTTGTTGATTTGATTTTTAGTTCAAGTAGTCATAAATTAGGTTAATTTTAGAATTAAACAATTTTTCCAAAGAAAAGCATTATGCAATTTAGTTTTCGCATTTAGAGTAACCTTTGCTAGATTAATTGGTTTTAACCGATAAAATAGCCGATCCCAGTGAACGAACTTTCTTAGTAAATTGAACACAGATTTTACTGCATCACATAGATTTCATGAGACCATTCCCACCATCTTGTGGTTATAGTTACATCTTAGTAGCAGTTGATTATGTGTCCAAATGGGTAGAAGCGAAGGCTACAAGGAATAATGACGGTCAAACTGTGGTGAAATTTGTGAGGGAGACGATATTTGCAAGATTCGGGACTCCTAGAGCCATCATTAGCGATGGAGGTACGCATTTTTGCAACAGATCCTTTGTTGCACTTTTGAAGAAATATGGTGTAAGGCATAAGGTTGCTACACCATACCACCCACAGACTTCAGGACAGGTTGAGGTCAGCAACAGACAAATAAAGAGTATCCTGGAGAAGACTGTTAATTCCACTCGAAAGGATTGGGCTTTGAAGTTAGATGATGCATTGTGGGCCTACAGGACAGCTTTCAAGACGCCTATTGGGATGAGTCCATATAGGTTGGTCTTTGGGAAGGCGTGTCACCTTCCAGTAGAACTCGAGCATAGAGCCTTATGGGCAGTCAGAAAATTGAACTTTGATTATGACAAGGCTGGTGAGGAGAGGAAACTTCAGCTGTGTGAACTCGAAGAATTTCGCTTGGAAGCGTATGAGAGTGCAAAACTGTACAAGGAAAAGACTAAGTTGATACATGACAAGATGATAGTGCATAAAGACCTTCGTCCCAGTATGCAAGTGCTGGTGTTCAACTCCCGGCTGAAGCTGTTTCCCGGTAAGTTGAAGTCTAGATGGTTTGGACCATTCATGGTCACACAAGTTTTTCCCCACGGAGCTGTAGAAGTGCAAAACGAGAAGAATGGCAACATGTTCAAGGTAAATGGGCATCGGGTTAAGCCTTACAATAAGGATTTTGGAGCTGTCGTTCGATTGGAAGATTCTGTGCTTATAGAGCTGTAGAGCTCTCACACGTCTTGCCTAGACGCTAAATAAAGCGCTTGGTGGGAGGCAACCCACCTAGGTAACATTTTTTTTTTTCTATTTCGTTTATTTTCTTTACATTAATTTGAGTCAGTAATTAGTGTGAGTCGTCTGTTTGGTGAAGAATATTATTCAATCCAGGTTTGGGGGAATCGAGATTTCCAGTTGTGTTGAGCTGTGAGCAGATATGTTTTATGTGTGTGTTTGTTTGCCATGATCAAACTAGGTCAGAACTGCACGAATTTGGGAATTAACGCTCAAGGGACCGCTCAAGATGCATGCACGAGCCGCGGCACGAGCAACTTCAACAATTTGGAATGGCTCGCCGCCTAGACCGCTCAAGAGGACAGTGCATGGGCGGCGGTTAATGGGAGACCTGACTTCCTGGAAAATATACCGTTCAAGAGACCGCTCAAGATGCACATGCACGAGCCGCGGCACGAGCAACTTCAACAATCTGGAATGGCTCGCCGCCTAGACCGCTCAAGTGGCATTGTGCATGGCCAGCGGTAAGTGAAGGCCTGATGCCTGTAGAGTTTCACGCAGCATGTACCGCTCAGGAAGCAAAGTGTCCACACAGTGGGCATATTTTGACAACAACACTGGTCTGGCTCGCTTGGTAGACCGCCCATGATGCATGTACTTGGAAAGCGGTACGACCAGCGGTCACTTAAACAAAACGGTGCGTTTGGACTCTCCAGGTAAGCGAAATTATGCTTTACCGCTGCCCATGCAGCGTGCCTCATCAGCGGTAAATGCCCAACTTGCCCTACTATTTATAACAGACGAGCAGTCTGGTGGGTCTCACTTGACCCACAGCTGCGGCGTCTTCTCTTCTCTTTTCCCTCCTCTTTCTTTTCTTCTCTTCTCAATTTCTCTCCAAGGTTCCGCCTATCCTAGTTCGACTACAAGGTATGTCTTCTCCTCTCTCTTCTATTTTGCTTCAATGGCATTAACTTATGAAGTTTGGTTCTACAATGTGGTATGAAGAGATTGTGAGTTTTTCATGCTCAAATTCGGATTCTGAGTTTTAATTACCAATGGGCTTTGTTCAAATTGATATATTTAGCATGATTAAGTTTATTGGGTTGTGTTTTCACTTGGTATATAGGGAATTCCGAAAATTTTTGTTCTTAGGAGAGTTTGACTATCTTTGCTTGAATAATGGTTGCCATGCTTGAATTTGAAGGATATATTTGGTTTAGATGAACCTTGCATGTGATTATTTGGTGTTGCATGTGATTTATATGGCATTATAAACATAGTTGGAGCCGAATTTTGAAACGAAATGCTGCCGAATTTTTGGTAGAAATTTGTGTGTAATTTCGGCTTATGTTATCTGTAGATGGCAAGGACTACTATAGGGAAGCGTCCTCGGGTCAGTACATTCGATAAAGGGAAACAGAAGGCATTGCCAAAACAAGCACAACACAAGGACTTTAAGAGTCGGTTTAACAACTTCCTCAGGCGACCTTGTATTATTGAGAAGGGAATTGATGTTGAGAGTTTGGTACAGACACCTGTTCCACAGATGGTTGCAGACCGTGGTTGGGGTGGATATGTTGCACACCCACCAAGGCCGAATAGGGGGATTGTGACAGAGTATTATGCTAGTGCTATACCAGAGAGACTGTTGGTTGGAGGCCCAGTGTTAGTACAGGGTGTTGAGGTTCATATAACTCCGGAGGCCATTAATCAGTACTTTGACGCTCCGGAAGTGGCTATCAGTAACGGTCGAGGGATAGAATATATTGCCGATCTTGACCCTTATAGAGGGCGAGTGGCTGCAGGCCTTAGGATGGATGGACAGGCGGAATGGGGTACATTAGTGAAGCTATACCAGCGCGACACGCATGCCGATGTTGCCTTTTGGAACCTTTTCCTGACATACTCACTGATGCCATCCCAGCACCGTTCAGAGATCTTTTATGACCAGGCCCGTGTGTTGCTCCGTTTGAGGTCAGGTGGCCCTATCAATATTGGACGGGTGATTTTCAATGCCATTCATGACGCTAGTGTGCACGATGACCAGTCCATGGTTTTTCCGTGTTTGATCACTGCTTTCTGTAGACAGGCAGGCATTGATGTGAGTGCAGGGTTAGAGAATCATGACCCGAGTATGATGAACTTGACGAACTGGAACCAAAAGTTAGTCCTGAGGGGCCTTCCTCCTATTGGAAATTATGGGGAGAGAAGACGTCGCCGAGAGGAGCGAGAGGCATGAGAGGCTGAGGCAGCAGCACTTTTACAGGACCAGCCTCAGGGGGCACCACAGGCCGCTCAGATAGGCGGAGCTCAGCCAGGAGGTGATCCATTTACCACTCTTTTGCAGGCTATGCAGACTCATATGGATTTGCGCTTCGCGCAGTTGGAGGGTCGATTAGAGACTCGTTTTGACACTATCGAGACAAACATAGAGGAGCTGCGTGGGATGCTGACTAGCCGGTCTTCTGTGGCTAGTGGGAGTGGAGTGCCATTTCAGCCCCCTATTCCTGACCAGAATCCTTTTGCAGCTGGTGGATCAGGTGTCGAGCCGCAGGACTTTGACCAGTGGACCCCGATTTTGAACTTTGATGATGAGCAGCAGATGCAGGATGACACGATAGACTCCGATCAGGGGACCGAGATCTTACAGCTCTCCGATGAGGATGGAGGAGATTAGCAGGCTATGATTTTTTTTTTCTTTTTGAACTTTTATTTGCTTTTGTTTTTTCTTTTGTTTTTCTTGCCTGTCTTTTCTTGCTTGTCAACATTGAGGACACTGTTGAGTTTAGGTTTGGGGGTATGTTGAGTCTTGAGTCATGTTTTTCAGTGTTTTAGAGTCTGTCGTTCCTGCAGTAACCTTGATGAGATATTTTGGTATTTGACTTTGAAATGATATGCTTAAATCACTGGGTTTAAACTAACATCTTGCCACTTAGAGTATTGCATTGCATTTTTAAAATTTATGACATGCTCTGGATGTGATAGTGGATAGGATGCCTAGTTGGATTGCCATGATTAATAGTGGAGACTACCCTGTGAGTTCACTAAGCCAAAGTGCGTACATAAATGACATATATGAGGGATTATTTTGTTTCTACTCTTTAAACACTCAATAGGTTCTTAGCATTAGATTTGATCTCTATAGGTTGACTATTGAGCATTATAGAGCATTCATCATAAAAGATTTTCACATGTTATCTTTTATCTTGAGTAAGTCGAACCAATGGAAGTGATGTTAGACTGTGTGTGCATGAACTAATTAAAAGGCCTGTAATATTTCCTACCCTATGTGTGTGTGCTCCATAGCCCTGTTTGAAGCCAAACACTGATTGCCTTTTCTTTCTTCACCACATTTACCGTAACCCATGTAAGCCATATTATAGCCATACCTGTTAACTTGGGATCATGCTTTGAGATTGTGAAGAAGGTTGAAGAGTTTGCATAAGAATTTGTGCGAAAGTGATATGAGTCAAATGAAGAATGAGCCGCATTCAATCCAAATGAAAGAGGCAAGGTTGTATATTTTGTAGTTTAATGTTAAAAAAAAAAAAAAAAAAAAAAAAACAGAAAAAAAAAACAGAAAAAGAAAAAGAAAGTTTTGCCACCAAAATGAATGGTGAGTTGCGTGTGCCAGAGAAAGAATCTAAGGAACACAACATGTCAAAGGATTTAAGTGTTGTATCTACTCTCGAAGGAGTGGGCAAAAGAGAATGGTGAATTAAGGGGACATCAATGAATGGTAAGTGGCATTATTCCACTTACAAAGGAAGTCAATGAAGACCTAAGAGCTTGTGCCAAGCGTAAAGGTGACTGAAGGCTCTCACTGAATGATCCTAGGTTTTTGAACTCCTACATCCCGTTCCTTTCTAACCGTTACCCAATAGCCCCATTACAACCTAATGAAAAGTCTAATTGATCTGCTGGTTATCCTTGCTATGAAAGTAGAAGTGTATGTGTGTTTATCTTGCTCATAATGATTCGATTCTTTTCATGAGATCTTTGCATTCAAATCAAGCGTTCTTTCAATGATATATTCATATGCGATTATAATTTGAAATTTCTTGTGCATAACTTCTTTCGCATATGCTTGATGAGTGTATTTGCCTAGGTTCTGTGTGAAATATGAGCGATATCTGGTGAGGCTTAGAGTCGAGGCGAATTACATCTATGGCGTTCGGCAAAAGTGTTCTTGATGCTAGAATATCTTGAGTTTGGGCTTTTCATCTAAAACTGAGTAATGCATTCAAATTTGTGACATAATGTTAGTCTTCACCTATTGGCTTTTGCATGCATTGTTTCAATCTGAGCATTAATCGATTGCATCTCGAATGATTGGTTTTGTGGGATATGTTTGTGGGTGTCATAGCTGAGAACCCTCAGGAGACAACACTCCTCCTACTAGGGACACCTAAAGGTTTAAAGGCTTGTAGCATGTGCTCAATGCTATCGCGTTCCCTGCGAAAGTGGCTTTATTAGGATTTAGTTTTTCAGTTTAGGAATGTTTGGTTTTGCTCGAGGGCTAGCAAAAGATAGGTTTGGGGGTATTTGATCAGTCTAATTCTATGCTTATATTTTGCCCTTTTTGCTTATGTTTATGCTCGTTTCTTGGGTCTTTTTGGTGGGTTGATGTGTTTGTTAAGTCGTTGCAGGTCTCTTTCCATAGAAATATGATCGGATCTTATTTTGGAGATGATGGAGTCAAAAGATGATGAAAGGGCAAAAATTCCCTATTTTTCGCGGCCCATGCCGCTCATCATGCATGTGCACCATCGGCGGTGCACTAGGCGCTCGAGGAGGGCCCATTTCCACGGCCCATGCTGCTCAAGAGGCAAGTGCCTCCCAAGCGACCCCTCAAGCGAGCCAGTCCAGATTGTTGAAGTGGCCTTTTCCGCTGCCCATGCACGTGCCTACCCAGCGGCACGTCAAGCGGTGGACCGTCTCCGCGTTTCCTCAAAACTGCAGAAAACCTAATAAAAAGAAAAAAAGAGGAGAAAAATAGTGGGTGTCGACATATAGAGACAATCAGAGAGAATTCGAGACCACCATTCATTCATTCTTTCATTCTTTCCATCATTAGAAGATTACTTGGAGCAGGAAGACGACGGAGGTATCAAGTCAGAAGCATCTCACCATAATGGGTTCTATCTTCATCTCTTCTATGTTTTTGTTCTCTCCATTGATGTGTAACTAAACCTTTATTAGGGGATTGATGTAACCAATTTTGGACAACTCTATGTAATCAATTAGTCTATCTTTTTGTTAATCAATTGGGTTTTAGTCTTGTCTATTGAATTAATTGCTCTAGATTACTGATTCATATTATTTTGTGGCCTCAATTGATATGAGTTTGTAATTTAGTTTATCCATGAGATTAGGGTTTAGATGTGAATGGCCTTTCCATTTAAATCACAATCATAAGCTTAATAGATTTGAAAGTTAATGTTTGCATGGCCTTGTTGCATTGATTTGGCTTAGAGTTTTGTTCCAAAGGATTTCGATACTATCACTTGACACATGGCCTTTGTGCGAGTGGTGGGAAGGAGATTCGTTCTTAATTGTTTATCAAAACAAGCCCTAAACTTTATTGAAGTGTTTATTGAGACTAATTGAGAGCATTGAGTGTCTAAGAAAGGTGCATCGATTCCCTAGTATCTCCCCATATTTTCATTCTTTGATTTGATTATTCGTTGATTTGATCTTTAGTTCAAGTAGTCATAATTTAGGTTAATTTTAGAGTTAAACAATTTTTCCAAAGAAAAGCATTATGCAATTTATTTTTTGCATTTAGAGTGACCTTTGCTAGATTAATTGGTTTTGATTGATAAAATCGCCGATCCCAGTGAACGAACTTTCTTAGTAAATTGAACACAAATTTTACTGCATCAAAGAGCCCATTGCCCAGACAGACAACAACATCCCAGTTCCCGGGGAAGAGTGGCCCCCTTCGGCGTGCATTTGGATACTATTCATCGATGGAGCCTCCAACCAACATGGTTGTGGGGCAGGTATTGTGCTAATCGATCCAAAGGGGGTTGAGACATCTCACTGCATAACGTTCGAATTCAGAGCTACAAACAATGAAGTAGAGTATGAAGCACTCCTTACTGGTTTGACTGTCGCCCGAGAATTGGGAGCCCAATTCCTCGCCATCAAGAACGATTTATAGTTGATCGTGAAACAAGTGGCCGGTTCTTACCAAGCCAAGGGTGACAATATGTCTACCTACTTAGAGAAAGTACAACAAGCAATCAAGGCATTCCAAATGATCAAGATTGAACAGGTACCTAAAGGGGCTAACCACCAAGCAGATGTCCGCGCTAAGATCGCAATAGGGGGAGGACAAAACCCCCCCAAGGGAGTCCGGCTGCAGCTTTTAAGCCAGTCCAGTATTGCTAAAACTGCCGAGGTCCACCCTGTAAACCGCCTCCCCTGTTGGATGGACCCGATAGTAGACTACCTTCATAGCCAGAAGCTGCCTGATGACCCAGCAGAAGCCAAGGTAATAAAGAGGAAATCGACCCGGTACTGTCTTGTGTAGGGACACTTGTATCGAAAAGGGAAATCATTGCCCCTCCTTAGATGTCTTCACCCTGACAATGCCAAATGGGCACTGAAAGAGGTTCACTCAAGCGACTATGGCGATCATTCAAGGGGAGATGCCTTGGCTCACCGAGTTTTAAGTATGGGATACTTCTGGCCAACCCTCCATAAGGACGCACGCCTCTTTGCCCGCTCATGTACACCGTGCCAGAAAGTGGCAAACCTCTTGCATCAGCCCCCGGAAAGACTATCCATCATCTCATCCCCTTACCCCTTCGCTGTATAGGGAGCGGACTTAATCGGGCCATTGCCCGCCGGAGCGAAGCAGGCCAAATATGCTGTTGTCGCCATAGACTACTTCACCCGCTGGGTGGAAGCAGAGCCACTTACGAAAATCACCGAGGTGAACACGACAGCTTTCATCAAAAAGAATGTGGTATGCCGCTTTGGGGTACCTAAGGCCACTATCACCGACCTAGGGAAGTAATTCGACAATTACAGCTTTAGGGACTACTGTGAAGACCTGAAGATTGAATGCCGCTTTGCCTCGGTAGCTCACCCCCAAACGAACGGCTTAATTGAAGCAACCAACAAGACAATCAAGAAGCTGTTGGAAGAAAAAGGGGCTTGGTTGGAACAGCTCCCTAACATCTTGTGGGCCTACCGGACCACAAAAAGGACCGCGACTTGAGAGACTCCTTACTCGCTGGCTTTCGAAGTTGAATCGGTCCTCCCCATTGAGCTGAAGCTTCCTACCTTCCGCACCCAACTCTATAATTCAGAAGATAATGAGGATAAACTCAGAGCCTGCCTAGATCTCCTAGAGGAAAAATAGACCGGGGTGGCACTGAGGGTCGCGGCCTATCAACAGAAAATTGCCCGCTGCTTCAACAAAGGTGTCAGAATTAGGAGCTTCAAGGAAGGCGGCCTAGTATTGAGAAAGGTCACGCAGAATACCCGTCGCCGCTCAGATGGTGTCCTCGCTCCAAACTAGGAAGGACCGTACCTCATCAAGGCAAAGGTGAGCAAGGGAGGCTACAAGCTAATGGACCTCGATGGAGACCCCATTGGGCATACTTGGAATGCAGATCATTTGAAGAAGTTCTACCCCTAGTAATTCAAGAATGGTTGAAGGTGACAATCCTACTGTAGATAGAGCTAGTTGTTTTGTTTCTCTTTTGTGTAAGCGTGACCCGACAGGCACTTCAGAGCCGGGGTTCAGCAAATGCATGAAGCGGCCTTGACCGCCTGTACTTAGGGTGCATCCCGCCCTCTTTTGAATCAATGAAAAGCTATTCCTCTCAATTGATAGCATCCTTTAACTCGCCTATAATTACCGGGTACCTCGGACGAGCTACCACGATGCCTTGAGCATGGGTATTGTCCCCTCAAGAAGGGGCTTGGGCTTAAGTGGCCCTAGGCTAGGATTAAGCATTGCTCGACCCTGAACCGGCCTTCCTCCCATAAGAATTCTTGTGAAGAGAAGGTGTCTGACCCAGTGGGGAGCCCGCCTCCAAAGCTACGGTCAATCCGGGACCCGGCTCCCGCCCCCATCATCCAATAAGAAGGACCGCTTCTGCCAGCAGCGGATCTGCTCCAGTAGCCAGCCTCTCCGTAGAGATTGCTACCTTGCCCCCCACAGCACCCTCCTGTGACTTGGGCGATCCTCTCTAGAAGAACCCTTAGGAGCTCACTAGCGCCTCCTGCTCCGTAAAGGCTAACGCCAGCCCTTGCCTCCAGCTCATATTGGATAAAAAAGGTGCTGGGAACACCTACAAAGCACCAATGTCGCCTCATTAATAAGAAGCAGTAGGCACGATTGAGGAAAGACAGCAGCCGACAGTCGAGATCGCCACGTCAACAGCTGGATTACGTTCCATCTCAGCCCTAATTAAAGGTCAACTATCCCTTACATGCAAGAGAATGCTGGTTTCCTCAGCAAAATACTAGCAGAAACGCAGCAAGCATGAAGAAGGAAATGGTGGAAGAAAGCGCCTGACAGGGTGCAGCGGGACAGGTGCTGACACTGTCCCCTGCCGGGCCAGAACCTTGATAACGACTTCCCATCGCCACAAAGACCCCTTGCGACCAATCAAAACTCATGGAAACGCCACATTTTCACTACCTCAGCCCTACAGAAGCGCTAATATGGACCTAAGGCCTAGGTGGAGCGATCGGAACCCTCCAAGGCATGTGGTAACCCCGGTCCTGCCCTAAATCAGTGGCTGGGATCAGCCCCACCAATTGTGCCCTGGGAACTAGGGCCCCCACCTACCAAAACTGATGCTCCCGCCAAAGCGAAGCCCAGAGGGCGCAATCCCGATCTTTGATTCCCAATGATCACCATTGTGGATAGAAGGGGACGATGGAGATTTAACCGGGGATTCCCGCCTAAACAGACGACCTCCACCTACCCCCCTACCAAAGACACTTTAAATGCCCCTACATCCCACAGAGGAAAGGGTTGGCCCTTGAAAACCGAAACATCTTATTTGGCTACTACCCCGCCTAGTCAAAGCTCCTATGTGTGTGTTCTACTTGGCTACTAGCCCGCTTAGTCAAAGCTCCTATGTATGTGTTCTACTTGGCTACTACCCCACCTAGTCAAAGCTCATATGTGTGTGTTCAAAGCTCCTATGTGTGTGTTCTACTTGGCTACTACCCCGCCTAGTCAAAGCTCCTATGTGTGTGTTCTACTTGGCTACTACCCCGCCTAGTCAAAGCTCCTATGTGTGTGCTCTACTTGGCTACTATTTCACCTAGATAGAGCTCCCATGTGCAACCTATCGAGTCATTTCCCTGCTTAGATTGAACCCTTACATGTTGTATTCCCATTCAGCTAGCAAGCCCTTTTGTAATAGCCAGATGCAATGTATGAATTGATGTATGATGTACCCCACTGTTAAGCAATAAAAGGACCACCTTTCCACCCCTCCAAAGGTATACCAGTCGCACCACACATACTAGCACGCTGCCTCAACCTCTGTTCCATCGTGTAGGACCGGTCCTGCTGCACAATACCGGTCCCTGGTAACCGGACCCAGGGCTTCCCTCGACCCCCCTACATCGGGAAGAGGGGGATCCACCCTACCCGGTCCGGACCAACTGCGGTGCACCCGTACAACACGGTCCAGGTTATCCCGGGAAAACCTCGATGGATTTTTCAGAATAACAAATGCTATCAAATCCAAGAAAGATCCTCCCTTCGGTTATGGAACCCAACCGGACGAGACTAGACAAGCAGACAAGATGGAAAATCCTTCAAACGGGTTAGAAATCCTGACTCCAATCCCAGCAAGATGCCGGCGTTCAAGTCAAGGGAGACTTTTGTTAACCTCCAAAAATGGTAGGGATTAAAGAAGAATTTTCCATCGGCCTCAAAAATTAAAGTCGGGATAAAAGCCACCAGGGAAAAGGTATCCAGACACCCCGTCTTCTTACAAAAGGCCAGGGTAGAGACTTCTACCTACCCCGATCAGGGCTGAAACTCTTAAGACCCCGAAAGTACTAGTGAAATTCCCTTAAGCAATATAGTGTAAAATATACCTAGAAAGGGGGGGGGGGGGGGGGGGTGAATAGGTATTTACTCAAATTCTTCCAATCTTAAAAATGATGCGGAATATAACAAAAAAAATGCACACTTGATTAGATGTAGCAAACGAATTGATTCCACTAATACAAGAGTTAATCAATTTACAAGATATGCACTCAATGTAAGATATGGAAGATAAACAAAAGTAAAAACAAAAATGAACACAAGTATTTTGTATGTGGTAAAACCTCAAAGAGGAAACATCCACGGGTTGATACCACAACCACCGGCAAAGCAATCCACTATATGAAAAGGACTTACACACTCAAGCTATCAACACATGATATCCGCTTAAGCTATCAACTCCTAATCTACCCTCGGGCTAGTGAATCACCAAGCCTACTTCCTATCTGAGATGTATCCTACACCTCTAGAAAGCAACTTCCCATCCAAGACACTCACGTCTCTAGGAAGATTTCTTGCTTGCCTATCCGGATCCTCCTGACCCTAGACAAGTCTCCCTTGCTTGATTATCCGAGTCCTCCCGACTCTAATCAAGACTCCATTGCTCTATCCACAAAGCTTCACTCACTTTGCTAGAGACTTCAACCTAATGCAAGACTATGATCTAAGTGATGCAAGTGATGCAAACACAAACAAATTAAGCTAGATGATCAATCAAGCAAAATGTACATGTTCAATGACAATCTATAATATACTTCCAACACACAATCACAAAGATTATCTAGAAATCAAGACATGTAAATCAATAAGAACAAGGTATGAATATTCAATATATCACACTAAAAACCTAGTTTTTAGATCATGAAATTAAACATAGAAAATAACATGAAGCACATCACACATACATTTTCTAGAATCAATTTCATGATAAATCAAGTTTAGCACATATATGTTCAAAACAAATCATAAAGCTAAATCTCAATTAACTAATGATCAAACACCCCTAGCATATGATCTAACATGCTTCTCAACAAATTTCATCAATCAAATAGTAAGAATCAAAAGAAGATCAAAGATGAAATTGAAAAAGAAGAAGTTGAACAAACAACCTTGACCTCGGACTGAAAATCGATCAACTGAGAAAAATGGCGAAGTCAGCTGCCTCTAGAAATACTTAGAGTTTGTAGCTCTCTTCAAGACCAACAATGTTGGCTTTTGAATCGATTGATTTCGAGTTTGTATGAGAAAGTTATGATCAAAATAAGAAAACAAAAAATTGAAGAAAACTGCATAATTTTCGTGAAAAATGTTCTTGAAAATCCACAAGTGTTTTGGAGGGAAGGAGAAGTGATTAAAAGGAGGAGAGAGAAGGTTTTTAGGGCCAATACGAAGAGGCCACATCACCCACCCCGTGGGGGGCGCATGGGCCTCATGGGACCAGAGAGGGTCCCTGGCCGTGGGTCCCACGGCCTCCCTCACGGGGAGGGGCACACGTGGTCTCATGGCCACTCTAGCCTCTCTCGCGCACTCTCACGTTCTTCAGCCGTATCTTGGGCATCTGAACTCCGATTTTGAATCTGTTTATAGATTACGTATCATGACTTCCTCACACATGACTACAACTACAAAAATTTGAAAAATGGTTGAGAAATCATCTCGGAAAACGATGATGAAGTCAACTCAACGAATGAGAACGAAAAGTAGCATAGTCACATTGTTTGGACTCGAAACCTTATGAATGAGTAACCGAAACAACCAGAACTCAATAAGGCATTAAATAAGAACATGTTCAAGTCCTAAACACAAAATACACAAACAAATAAACACATATTCACACAAGCATGCCATATCAAAGAGATAGTCACAAAGCAAGCAATTTCACGATGTTTGTCTATACAAGATCAATGCATGAGCATACTATGAAGTGTGTGAAAGTGTTATACCAAATGTTTGAACCACGATGCAGGGACACACATGTATGAATTGTGTGTGTGTGCGCTAATGCCTTGCAAGAGGATAGGAGTCAAGATATACCTTTGACGTTTTTCACCTCTTGAAGACGACTTTTGCACTAGACGTTGCTCTTCACTTTTTAAGCTTCCTTTCTTCAAAGAATATCCTAAGCAACAACTAATACATAATATGGAGTGTTTTGCAATGGAATCAAGCCAATACAAATCATAAACCTTACAACTAGGCAACCCCGAAGACAAGGCCCCAGAGACATCGCGGCCACGAGATCCTAGCGCTTATCTACCCCCCAAGTATCCCAGTACTCTAGTATCCCGGTAGCCCGATATCCGGTACCTCGATGCTTTCAAACATCATTTAGGAAGAGCGAGAGGAAGGCGGGGTACTTGAAGTATCCAGACCCACAAAGCTCGTGGCAGGCACTTAGCAAAATTAATCCTAAAATCACAACGCTCCGATCCCGCCTAAAGCGAGAAGCGGGTATCCCGAACAGCAAAATAAGAAGGAAGATAAGCATCAAACGCCATCGTTCAAGGCAGGATATTACGCTCATTCCCACCACTCAAGAGTCCCATTTAAAGGTGGAGTCAACTCTTTCAGCTCAAATGGGAGTCACTTGATTTTAGGAATCAATTCCTCGACGAATCCATTGATCGCCAAGGAAAGACCCGTAAATTGCTAAAACCCTAGACCGAAGTTCTAGGAGTGCTCAGCAAGAAACGGACCTATATATTCATCGTATGATTACAGAGAAAAAGGGACTGAAACCCTACCTCACTTTTTCACTTATCAACAGGCACGAAAAGCTCCATCGCCATTGCTTACCAAGTCATTTTTTTCTTTTGTTATTGTTAACCAAAAATTTTCACCGAGGTGAAATTTCTATTAACGGTTTATAATGGACCCAGATCTGGATAGATCTGGGTTAGCGGGATACTTAGTAGCCCGATATCCCGCTAATTCTTACAAATCTACTAAGGATAGTGAGTGTAAGCAGTAGGATGACAAAGATTCTGATATATGATAGAATGAAATTCAACTTATTTTATTTAGCATGATACTTGTTAACCGGGAATTTAGGCAATTAATTCAAGGAAGAATTTTCCCCGTTAAAAGGCATTACCACTCCATAGCCTACCGCGGGAGCATCCCCGGTCATCCTAACCCGCTTATTAAGAACAAGGACCCGGTCAGCCATGAACCGAGCCTCCTTAGGGCACGTTGGGTCTAAGCGTGATTCGACTCAGGACCGGGCTGCCTCCCACGGAACGCTTATGAAGAAAGGGGACCTAACCCGGTAAGGATCCCGCCTCCAAAGCCACAATCCATCTAAGATCCGGCCCCCCTTTAACGCCTAATAAGAAGAACCACGTCCTCCGGCCAAGGACCCACTCCAACAGTCAGCCACCCAACGTAGAACATCCCAAGCAACGCTCACCTGGTCCCTCATAACACACTCCTACAACTTGAATGACCCCCACTGGAATAACTCCTTGGAACTCTCTAGCGACCCACGCACCGGAAGGGCTGACCTCAGCCCTCACCCTAGCTCACATAAGACAAAGAAGGGACTGGGAGCACCTGCAAAGCCCTAGCATTAGCCCATTAATAAGAAGCAGCAAGCACGAATAGGGGAAGATAAGAAACCAACGGTCGAGATCACCTACCGGCTACACTACATCAACGGCCTGATCGCACTCCATCTCAGCCCTAATTGTAGGTCAACTATCCCATGCATGCAAGGGGATACTAGGTTTCCTCAGCAAAATGCTTGCAGAAATGCAGCAAGCATGAAGAAGGAAATGGTGGAAGAAGGCACCTGACAGTGTGCAGCGGGACAGGCGCTAACACTGTCCCCTGCCAGGCCAAAACCTTGATAACGACCAGCTACTGCTGCGACGACCCCATCCGACCAATCAAAACTCCTAGAAACACCACATGTTCACCACATCAGCCCTACAAAAACGCCTATGTGGACCTAAGGCCTAAGTGGAGCGATCAAGACCCTCCAAGGCATGTGGCGACCACAGCCCTGCATTAAATCAATGGCTGGGATCAGTCCCATAAATTATGCCCTAAGGACTAGGGCCTTCACTTACCACAACTCATGCTCCCGCCAAATCGAAGCCCCAGTGGAACAATCCTAGTCCTCGATTCTATGTCACTACCATCACTGGCATGAGGGAATGGTAAGGATGCAACCAAGGATTCCCGCCTAAACAGACCGCATCCACCTACCCCTCTACCAGGAGACACTACAAATACCCCTACATTCCACGAAGGAAGGGTTTGGCCCTTAAAAACCGAGAAACCTACTTGGCTACTACCCCACCTAGACAAAGCTCTTATGTGTGTATTCTACTCGGCTACTACCCCGCCTAGACAAAGCTCTTAGGTGTGTGTTCTACTTGGCTACTACCCCGCCTAGACAAAGCTTCTATGTGTGTGTTCTACTTGGCTACCATCTCCCCTAACCCAAGCTCCTATATGTCTGCCTCCCTCTAGCTAATGTATCTAATGAATGTTCTATCTTCATCCTCTGTAATAACTAGTCATTGTATATGCAACAACCCATAATGTACTTCATGGTTAAACAATAAAAGGATCCCTCCATTGTCGTGGTAAAATTGCAACAGTCGCACCATATGCACGCACGATCTCAACCTCGGTCCCGCTGCGCAGGACCAGCCCTACTGCATAGTACCGGTCCCTAGCAACCGGACCCAGGGCTTCCCTTGACTCCTACCTCGGGAGGAGAGGAACCAACCCTACCCGGTCCAGACCAGCTACGGCTCACCCGTACGCCGTGGTCTAGGTTATCCTGGGAAACTCCCGACGGATTTTTCAGGATAACAGTTTGGCACCGTCTATGGGAAACTCACACGCAGTGTGTTTTTTCTCTCACTCTCAAAGCATCCTAGTCACTTTCGCAAACATGAGGTTGAGGTCATCCACGAACTAGGCCGACCCATCTAGGCCTCGCTCCTACCTAGCTACCCATGGAGCTGAATCCTCAAAGGACACCCCAACGCAAGGCCCGCTACCACAAGTGGAAGGTCAGGTCCAAACCAACGCAGTCGTGGCCGAAGCTCTCTCTTCACCCAGACCGCTCCCTCAAAGCGCCTTCAACCGCCACGTCACCAACTTCCTAGAAGGACTGCGATAGGAGTTGCTTGGTTCGCATCATGACGAGGCGGGACCCAGCAATCGGGCCCCCGTCTTTGACAGATTGGGCCCCGCTAAAGCTATCTTCGATGGGTTAGGACCCCCCGATGCATTGCCCAGGACAACAGCCCTGGAACCACGGAGAGCCCAATCGGAAGTCGGCACGACCCGAGCCTCACCGCCTCCGGTAGGTCGTCGAGCCAGCCTGACCACGACGAGGGTGAAAGAAAGATCTGAGACTGGAAGCAAAACTGAGGCTACTCATAACCGGAGCAGAAACAGGAGCCCACCTGGACGAGGTGAGGAGGCCCACCATGAAGCATCAGCCGCCTCTGAAACCGTGACCAGAGAAGGGGAGGCTGAGGCCCAGTTAAGGGAGAGAGGGCGAGGTCACATGGAGGAACAGATGAGGAAGATGGCAAAGCACCTAGCGGAACTGGAGAATGACAAGGTCAAGTACAAGGGGGAAGGACCCCCTATGGGAGATGAATGCTCCGCTGTCAAGGGAAGTTCGGCATGCTACCCTCCCTCCAAAATTCAAGATGCCAGAGAAGGTGTACTCAGGCGTGGAAGATCCTTTAAGCCACTTAGAGTCGTTCGTGTAGCAGATGGAAGTGCAAAACGCCTCCCGGAAGGCTATGTGTCGGATGTTCCCATGCACGCTCAGCGATTTCGCCAAAACCTGGTTCAGAAAACTTCCCCCGGGGAGCGTCAACTCGTTCACCAAGTTGTTGAGGGACTTCTGTGCTCAATTCCAGGGTGTCAAGCCACCTCCTAAGGATCCAATCTTGCTACAATACATATGTTAACCAAATATTATCACCGAGGTAAAATTTCTAATTAACGGTTTATGAGGGATCCGGATCTGGATGGATCTGGGTTAACGGGATACTTAGTAGCCCGATATCCCGCTGATCCTTGCAAATCTACTAAAGATAATGAGTGTAAGTAGTAGGATGACAAAGATTATAGTATATGATAGAATGAAATTCAACTTATTTTATTTAGCATGATACTCAACGAGATTTACAATCGGTTGATAGTACAAACATGATCATAACAACAAAGAAAACGAAGATGACTTGGTGGGCAATGGAGTTGGAGCTTTTCGTGCCTATCGATAAGTGGAAAAAGTGAGGTAAAGTTTCGGTCCCTTTCTCTGTAAACATACGATGAATATATAGGCCCGTTTCTTGCTGAGCACTCCTAGAACTTCGGTCTAGGGTTTCAGTCATGTACGGGTCTTTCCTTGGAGATTGACCAGTTCGTCGGGGAATTGATCCCACAAAATCGGGTGATTCCTCTTTTATCGGATTTAAATGAGTTGACTTTGCTTTTGAATGGGATTCTTGAATGGCGGGAACGCGCGTAGCCTTCTGTCCTGAGCGAAGGCGTTTAATGTTTGCCCTCCTTCTTGAACCACTATCTGGGTTTCCCGCTTCTCGCTTTAGGCGGGATTAATGCGCTAGGATTTTGATTGGCTAGGTATCTGCCGTAGGTTTTATGGGTCAGGGTACTCCAGGTACCCCGCCTCCCTCTTGCTCCTCTTTAAGTGATGTTTACGGATATCGGGGTACTGGGTATCGGGCTACCAGGATACCCGGGTATCGGGATACTTAGGGTAGATAGGTGTTAACGTCTCGCGACGGTAGTGTCTCTAGGGCCTTGTCTTTGAGGTTTCCTGATGCTTCCTTGGTCCCGAAGGTTCTAGATCTGGCCGGGGTAGGTGGGGGTTCATATCCTAACTTCATTGTAGGTAGGCAAGGTCCTGAAGTACCTCTAAAAACTGTTGCTTTCTACCCCGACTCATTTTTCGAACCTGATGGAAAATTCTTCTTTGGTCTCCGCCATTTTTGGAGGTTAGCAAAAATAAATAAATATATATATATCAGGTCATGAAAAAATGCACCGTTTATATATATATATATATATATATATATATATATATATATTTATACTTTTTAAAATTCTGCACCAGTGCACCGTTTATACATATAACATATATATAAAGTTTAACACACAAAAACGCACCGTATTTGGATTATAAAATGTAAAAGACAAAGAGAGTAATCCTATGTGGTGAGCTCACGAGAGAGAAAGTCAAGTGGTCCAATAAAAAGTCATGTCAAGTGGTCCAATAAAAAGTCATGTCAATTCCACTCAAGCAACAAGTCAACACACACACGAGCTCACATACATTTTAAAGCACACAATCAAACAACATGAAAAATTCAAAACAAAGAAAGCAAGCAAGTGGGTGTGTGCACGTTGAGAGAGACGTGAGTCAAACGGGGACAGAGAGAGCTTCTTGCCGTGTGGTGCACGACCCCTATCACGCCACCCCTTACTTGGTGTGGCTATCATGCCACACTAAGCCGGCTTCCGTTCCAAGCGATCTTCGGTCCAGTTAACCTCAGAACTCAGAATTTGATTCCGTCTTCGGAATAGAAATCCAGACTCAATCATAAATATGGAAAATTATATAACTTTCCACTTTAAGCTTGAAATTGAATTTCGATTTTCGATAAAAACACGGAATGTCCCAAATATCTCGGAAATCATTCGAAACACATAGATAAGTCTCCGAATAACTCGGAACTAATCTAGGGACAAATCCACACACAGTTGGACTCATAAAAATATGAAAAATCTCAAAAATATATTTCTTTGAAACACAATGAGATTTTACCGACCATACCAAAACACACACAAACACTAAAATGCATGGGTTGTTTGTGTGTGTGTGTGCACTTTAAATCTCTTCAATTGAGAGTTAAGTCAAGTAATCTACCTTCCTTGAAGCTCTTGATTCCACAATGAGGTCCTTTGGCACTTGATGAGGATTTCTTCAATCTTAAGCTACCCTTACAAATTAAACCCCATTGTGATCTTGTCAATGAAATACGCCAATCAAAAGTGAGGCACTTACAAATATGTTTACACTAAATATTTTTCCACTTCAATGTTCAACATCAAATGTTACACCAACAAAACATCTTTAAAGAATATTCTTCCAATAAATATTTATACAATAACAATTAATTTCTATTAGTTAACTTATACAATATTCAATAATTTTATTGACATAAAATATATATCTCAAAATAGGTGTCATTTTAAAGATCTCGTTGAGATCTTTCCAACGGTATATTTTTTGGGAATACATATTATTTTAATTAAATATAAAAATGGTTAAATAAGAAATTTAAAAAAAAAAAAATAAAGCTTGATATGACATTTAACAAATAAAAAAACAAAAGTTAGTGGTTTGTGCGGGTGAACAGTGGGCTTTATACATAAGAGCATCCCCAATAGGCAGGAATTTGCAACCTCCTTGACTATATTTAGGGAGGTTGGACCCGAATGTATTCCAATAACCTCCCTATCTCACTCCCTAAAATTTATTCCGGCCAAAGGCTCCTCAAATGTAGGGAGGGAAGACATCCTCCCAATTATTTTTTTATCAATCTTCAAATGAAATGGGTGGTCAAGATGAGTCCACATCATTCATATCCAGTGGTCCAAATTCATCCTCCCTATTTTTTATTTAACCCTAATTCTTTTTATTCAAACTCAAATAATTCATCTTTTAACCTATATTTACTTTCTCCAATGGCTACCGCTTTCATTTCTTATTTTTCTTAAACCCAAATTGCAACAGCACTTTGTATTATATTTAAAAAATAAATAAATAAATATAAATAAAAACTAATTTTAGTTTTTAATGAATGAAGTAATTAATTCTAAATATATGACCGTTAATTGTAAATAATAACATTTTAAATTTATTTAAAAATAATAATATTTCTTTTTTATTTAAAAATAAATAAATAATAATAAGGAGCCATTTTTATAGAGGCTTGTTGGAGTCTTCACTCCTTATATGGCTCCTTATTCGTAAAAAGTACAATTGGCTCCCTAAATATAAGGAAAAAATAGGGAGCCTTGTTGGGGATGCTCTAAAGCCCATTGTTCCAAAACAAAAACAAAAAAAATATTAGGAAACAACAAAATAGAGCAACGTTGGAGGAGGTTTTTATGAACGGTATGCTTTATGTTGAAGTTGGTGGGATTTATAAGAGCATCTCCAATATATTGCGCCAATTTCAACTCCAATTTGAAGTTAAATGGGAATCTTCTAGGTATATGTCTACACTAAAAAATTTTCTACTCAAATGTTCAACACCAAATGTTACACCCAAAAAGCATCTTTAAAAAATATTCTCTCAATAAATATTTATACAATATCAATTAATTAATTTTAGTTAACTTATACAATATTCAATAAGTTTATTGACATAAAATATATATTATAATGGGTGTCATTTTAAAGATCTCAACTTTACAACAGTATATTTTTTAGGAATACATATTATATTAATTAAATATAAAAGAGTTAGATAAGAAATTTATAAAAATTAAAAAATATATATAAAAAAAAAACTTGATGTGACATTTAAGGAACAAAAAACAAAAAACACAAAACAAAAAAAAAAAGTGGGTGGTTTGTACGGGTGAACAGTTGGCTTTTATACTGTTCCAAAAAAATAATTGGGAAACAACAAAATAAAGCAACGTTGGAGAAGGTTTTAGTATGCTTTTTGTTGAATTTGGTGGGATTTATAAGAGCATCTCCATTGTACTCCAACTTCAACTCCAATTTGAAGTTAAATGAGAATCTTATGGGAATATGTTTACACTAAAAAAAAATTCACTCCAATGTTCAACACCAAATGTTACACCAAAAAAACATCTTTAAAGAATATTCTTCCAATAAATATTTATACAATACCTATTAATTTCTATTAGTTAACTTATAAATATTTAATCATTTCATTGTCATAAAATATATATATCAAAGTGTGTGTCATTTTAAAGATTTTTCCAACGGCATATTTTTTGGGAATATGTATTATTTTAGGGTGAAATCCATTTTAGTCCATTTAGTTTGACCTATTACACAAACTGAGCCCCCCCACCCGGTTTTTAGATTTATCTTGACAGGTCACGTTAGTTTCCAAAAATCCATATTTCAATCCCTACCGTCCAATTCCGTTAAGGTTTGCAAAGATTCTGTCCCAATGGTGAGGGTAAAATCGTAAACTTACTTGATGAGCTTCTAGAAGCTATTTTAACAAAGGGTAAAATCGTAATCGTCCAAGTTTCTTCAAACATCATCTCCACCATCTTCATTTCTCACTCCTAACCATCTATCTCTCACTCATTCACCAACATCAACACCACTACCCCCACCACCACCAAACGATCCAAACCACTGCCACCAAACCCTAGCCATCACACCATCATCACCACTACCAAACCCTATCTCTTTCTCAATCAATCTCATTTACCCAAACCCAAACTCAATCCCAAACCCAATAGAACCCAATTGGTTCCGATGAGAGAGATTGAGAACAATGAGAAAGAGAGAGAGAGAAGATGGAGTTTGGGAACGATGAGACAGAGATCGAGAAAGAAGAAGTTGTGAACCTAAAACTCTTCTATTCGGCCGTCAATGGTGCCGGATCAAGACATCGGACATTCAGGGTTTGGTCTCTAGCGCCTCCTAAAGATTTTGGTCTAGGCGGTGACAACCTACTCGCCGGCGGTAGCGACAGTGGCGAACAGCAGCTGAAGAAGTGTAGGGTCAAGCTGAAACGCTAATTGATTCAATTCTACACAAAATGTAGCCCCATTTCCGTATCATTTTGAGTTAGTTTCTCGAGTAAAACCGGGTATTTAATATGATAAACTAAGTGTTTCAGGTATTTTTAGAGTTCAAGGGCATTGGCGTAATTTTAGAGAATCAGGGGTCAAAGTGCAAATTTAGAGAAACTATTGAAGAAACTGTGATTAAAGGAGAAGTTAGGGTTGCTTATTGTAATTTGCCAACTAGCACACGTAGAACGCCACGTCATTAATGAAACGGTGCATTTTGCATGTGCCTAGCTGACATCAGCGTGACGTCACGTCATCTTTTACATTGAGCGACCCGGTTACAGTCTGTGTGGGTCGACCCGACCCGGTTCGCCACCTAACTTCAGACCTGCCTCATCCGACTGTTTTCCAACGTGTTTTCTGGCCGTTCTCCACCTAGATCGACGGTCGGCATCCCCCCGGTCTGTTTGGCACCCTTTTCAAGCCTCAATGCAACGCTTTTCCCAAAGCTCCAATTCTCCCAAGCTTCCATGGTTTCCAACTCAATCTCACCACCACGGCAAGCAAACGACACCCCTCGCGATAGTAATGTGCCGCGGTTGAAGTATCGTGGTCTTCCAATCGTAGCACCCTCACGACAGTAACTCTCCAAGCTTGTCGCGGTTCAGATGTCGCTTCCACCAACCGCGATAGTCCGTCTTTAGGTCATTTTGGACGAGATTTCAGCCCTATTTTTAGCCCATATATATACATCTCTTCATCTTATCACAAGAGGGGAGAGGACACACACTTAAGATCCGAAAATCACAATCCAACTCAACCAAAACCCTCTCACTTTACCATCTCTTCCACACACCAACCTTCTCTCCCAAATGAGACCAATAACTCATTTTTACCCATTTTCCTCTTACATCACCACCTCTATCCTTCGAAACCCACCAAGATTCCGCATTTCCCTAACATCCAAATACACCCATCACCTCTCCTTACCATCACTACCATCATTTCATCTTTTGGGCGGAATTGAGTTAAAGAAGGAGCTTGGAAGAAGAAGAACAAAGCAAAGGAGAAGCTACTCTACATAGTTTCTTCTATCACTTTTTCTCTTTCATGTTCTCTATGTTAGCCATGTATTCATTTGAGTATATTCTTTGTATGGCTACACTTTGTGATATGAGCTAAACATTTAGTGCTAGGATTTGATGAAACCCCATCCATGATTATATATTTATATTGATCTTTATTTACCCTTTATGTGCAACTTGTAGTTTGTATGAATGTTTTAGTATGCTTAATGTTATATTAATGGATTGATCTCCTATTAATTGTTCTTTTGTGGTTTGTTATGTACTGACCAGAGAAGCACACCACGTGTTCGATGAAATGTTCTCTATGCATGTCTAGAAAAGTATACCTACTTAGGCTAGCATATTGGATTCGTGAGTGTGCCAATAATCTTAACAAATCCATTCATATATTCTGAGTAATCGAAAGATAGGCTTAGGTATGATTTTGGGTGTAACTTACTTTACTCGACCGAGATTGTAGGTTAATATTAGGGTGCATGAATCTATGAATTGCTTGAGCATGTTTTGGGTGAATAATTGAGTTTAGAACGGAAGTCAATATAGGGTGGGGTGTAGTCAAGTCCTAGCATATTTCTCTCCATTATCACATTCGAGTTTATATTCGTGTTATTTCTTTATTGCATTAGCATTTAATCCTTTTATTAATTTAGTTTAATTTGCTTAATTTGAAAACCCTCCTTTATGATTGTTTGAATAGCATGCAAGCTAATCAATTTCGGTAATCGATCACTCGATCCCTGTGGGAACTTCACTTCACTTCATCATTGTACTACTCTCCGACCTCGTCCTATTGCGAGAGTCACTAAAGAGACTAGCCAATTTTTGGCACCGCTACCGAGCGGAATGAGTGAAATCGATGCTAGTTAGTTTATTGCTAATTTGAACCTTTTAATTTAGTTTGTGTGTTTCTTTTCATAGGTATCATTGCTCTTGCATGTACCCATGTACAAGGAGCAAAAATCTTTACTTCTTGAATTTTGATCCAGAGATTGAGAAAATAGCTCAAAGAAATAGACGTGAGGCAAGGGTGAGAAAAGTAGAGATGGGTAATCGGAATGCACAGCTAGGACACATGGGTTTGCCTCATGTGGCAAATCAAAATCAGGGGGAATTGCCTCATGCGGCCATTCCAGTCTAAGAAGGTTTTCCTCATGAGGAAGATGAGCGCACTCTACGGGATTACACGATGCCTAGATTCGAGTAGAACATGTCATCTATTCGCCGACCAACAATTGTAGCAAATTCCTTTGAGATAAAGCCTTCGGTGATCTAGATGATTGGCACTACGTGTATGTTCAATGGTTTGGTGAATGATGATCCAAACTTGCACCTTCAGAACTTTAACGAGATTTGTGACACCTTCAAGTACAACGGGATTCCTAACGAGTTTATCAAGTTGAAGTTGTTCCCATTCTCTCTAGGAAACGACGCAAAGATATGGTTGAACTCCTAACCACCAAATTCGATCATTACCTTTGATCAATTGGCCCAAACTTTCTTGAATAGATTTTTTCCACTAGGGAAGGCTGCTCACCTTAGAAATGAGATCCTTTCTTTTCAGCAATTTGAGAATGAGAGTCTCTATGAAACTTGGGAGAGGTTTAAGAAGCTAATCATGAGGTGTCCTCACAATGGTCTTACAAAGTGGCAGACTTTGCAAGCTTTCTATCAAGGAATTACGGTGTCAACAAGGAATTTAGTGGATGCGGTTGGTGGAGGTTCTTTAATGAGCAAATCAATGGATGCAGTCAATGATCTCCTAAAAGAAATGGTACTCAACAATAGCCATTGGGGAAACCAAAGGTAAGTACCGAAAAAGACTCCGGGTTTGATTGAAGTAGATGAGTTGACAAGTGTAAAGGCTCAAATGGTGGCACTTCAAAATCAAATGAACAAGATGAGTGTGGGGCCTAGTAATGTGCAAGTAGCCTCATGTGAGTGGTGTTTAGGGCCACACTCTAGCATGGATTGTCAAGTTGGAAACCTGCTCGCTTTAGGTTCACAAGAACAAGTTTCCTTTGTAAATTACAACCGAAACTTCCAAAATCAACCCCAACAACAACATGCCAACCAAAATCCCCAAAACAATCCCTACTCAAACACATACAACCCGACGTGGAGAAACAACCAAAGCTTGTTATGGAAGGACAACCAACCCCAACAACAACAAAACCTCAACCAAAGACAATCTTTCGGATTCCCACAGCCTCACCAACAAAACTACCCTAACCAAGTCCCAAATAACCAAGTGGAGAAAAAGTCTAACCCAAAGGAAATGTTCTCTAGGTATATGGGTAAGTTGGACACTAGAATGGAGACCCAAGACTTAGTCTTGAGGAAGCTTGACACAAAGATTGACCAAGTTGCTCAACATTCACAAGCCTAAATCCAAAATTTGGAAACGCAAGTCGGGCAATTGGCAAGGGCAATCTGATGAGCCGTAGTTATGGTACTCAACAAAATAATGTTATTAAATGTGTTCATGTTGAAAACCGATTTCACCACTTAGATGTAAAATTAGTAAAGTGGCAAGTAGGATTCATTCCACAGGGAATTAGAGTAATTAGTTTAATAAATTAACAATTCCTAAATGCGATAAAATAAAACATAAGAAATGGATGGTTGTAGAGTTTGTCAAGCCATCAAACATACATATAAAATAAACCTAATAAAATAGATAGAAATCTAGATAAGAGATATATGGGATAAACAATTAAGGGAATTGCTAGGGAATTAATGGGATCACAAGTGGATTACGGGAAGTGCTTCTTAAGCTACCTTAGTGAGCCAACCTCACAAATATTAACCAATTGATTTCTAGGATATGTTTAGACCATTACTATAAACCCTAAACAACTTCCCACCGCAATGCCTAACCGATTAAGGAGAGGGGGTCACAGCGGGATCGGTTTGTTAAAATTAACGGTTTAGATAATCGCGGTTGATATACCCTCCGACAATCTATCCTAGTCACTATGCTCTCAATCCATCAAGGTTGTTAATCCAATCAAGATTATATAACAAATTCTCCTAAACAAGAGTATAATCAACTAGTAGATATACATGTCAATTATATAATGCATAGAATCTAATTATAAAATGAATAAAACACAAATATAGATTAAAATTTATTAAAGCTTAAGCAAAACCCAATCCAAGTGTTCTCAAATCAAAACCCTAGAAAGGGGGTTTAATTACACATATTACAATCAAAGGGAAGGCAAGTAAAAGATTAGGAAATCACCCTTGGGTCTCCTTTTGTAAGTTTGATCCTTTCCTTGCCTTTGATGCTCCTTGTGCAAAAAATAGGATGTGTCTAGATAGGTAGAGACAAATGGGAAGTGACTAAAGAGATATGTGGAGAAGATGGGAAGAAAGGAATGATTAGGGAAAGTAATCTAGATGTTTATTTTAGGTAGAAGAGAAGTGGAGGGATTAGGAATGGTAGAAATGAGATTTCTTGGTTGTCAAGAATGCCAAGAGTTGTCTAAAAAGGGAAATTAGTGATGAATTTATAGGGTTTTCATTTTAGGTCACGGATGGTAAATTACCAAAACACCCTAACCATGGCAAATTACCATTTAGTCTTTGAAAATATATATTACATGTCTAAAATAATCTAGAGGGGGGGTGAATAGATTTTAATTGGACTATTACCAACTTTTCACGATTAATCAATGTAAAGAAAAACCCCTAACTAGTCATACAATAAAATCAAGTGTAATAAAGCAGAAAATAAACGACACTCGATTTTTACGTGGAAACCCTCACGGGAAAAAACTACAGGCTATTATGTGCGCCACACACGAACCTCAATCCACTAATTGTAATGGCAATTACAACCTAGGTTAACCACGTCAAACCTCACACGGTTACTAATCTACCACTACTACCCGCAGGCCTTCAAGAGTGAATCTAGTCCATTGCTTGCAAACTACCACTTGGTAAATACAAGTCTTAATTCTCTAAGAGAAGAGATAAAACAACTTAAGTGAATATATGCAATATTCAAGATGCTAAAATGCAAGGTTAGACATTTAAGCTTATCTAGGCATGGATGAACATGTTAGACATTTCTAGATATCATTTTGCTAAATGACATGCAAATAACAAAGCTAAATAAACAAACAAAGTCCTATATGCAATATCTACCACAACCAATTCACAAAACACAATAAAGAAACTATCTTGGAACTATTCAAGTCATAAAGAAGCAATCTTGAGACAAGTCATGTAATAAAAAAACTATCTTGTAGAAAAAGAACATGTGAGATGATGCAAGTAATGTTCTATCTACAAGTCATGTAAGCAAAGATGAAACCCTAAAGAAAATCAACCTAGAACATCCTAGATGATATATGAAACATGAAAGTATGAAGGGTTTTTGTGTTTTTAGTAGAAAGATCAAGTCTTGATACCTTTTCTTTGAGGACACTTCTTTTGCTCTAAAAATGTGCAATTTTTGCTCTCTAAAATGACCAAAGGCAATCAACACATATATATATAAGATCCAAGTAAAGTGGCATCGTTTTGGAAAAAAAATGTTCCAGCTACTCGTCAATTGCGCTGGCGGTGCGCTGATCGAGTAGCGCACCACACCAGCGCACACCCTTTAATTTGCAAGGGCGCTGGACGAGTTGCGCTAGTCAGAGGTGCATGACTAGCGGTGATCTTCTGGAGAAGATGCGTCGGTGAGCTACGCATGACGACCACCAGCACATGACATGCGGCAATCCATTACCCATGTTGCGCTGGTCCAACGCATTACGACCAACACATTGCTCTGGTGTGCGCAGGTACTGCACGGGTAAGGGGACCAGCGCACTATCAAGTACTCAAAAGCATAAAAATTGTGCAAGTGTGAAAAGTGAAACATATGCAATCAAAAGCAAAGAACACACATGCATGCTTGAGTAAGTGAGTGTGTGCATCTAAATCTCTTCAAATAGAGTTAAAGACAAGTAATCTACCTTCCTTATCCTTTGGCAATTGATAAGGATTTCTTCAATCCTAAGCTACATTTACATAATTAAACCCCATTGTGATTTTGTCAACGAAATAAGCCAATCAAAAGTAAGGCACTTACAGTCCTCAAGATGGGGGGCATCTTGTAATTTTCCCCACCAATCAGATTTGCACAGAGATGAGATCGCTACTTCTTCAATAGCAACGAATCTGGCGACAAAGGTGGCGATACAATCGGGTGCCAAAATCAACTCCATGTCGCCATAGCGACATCGAACAAGAAATGGCGACAATTTTCAGGGCATTGTCGCCATGAGAAGTGGCGACAATGGATGGCTACATAGGCATGAAGATTCGGTCACGATTGGAGGAGTTTAAGGCGCCAAGAAGATGACCAATCAAGTTGCCGTTGTTTTAAACCGGAAACCTACCGACGGTAACTCAGTTTTGGGCGATTTCTGATGGCTTAGGGTTGAGCTTGTGGCATCCATGGCTACTGGCGTGAGGAAGAAGATGAAGATTTAAAGATGGGTGTATTTAGCAAGGGCTCAGGTGCATTTGGACAGCACATGAGGAGAAATGGGTCATGTTAGGGCCTATGTGTTTGGGCGTGTGTTTTGGGTGCAAATAACAGCAGACTGGGCTGCTATTGGAAATGAATTGGGGTGCACGCTGGTACTTGGGCCACGCTTGCTTTTGTCTTTAATGGGGGTGCGCTTAGCAGCGATATGGGGTGCAATAGGCTACTTCTTTTTTGTCTCATATGAGCTGCGTTTAGACAGAGGCTGAGATGCACGCATCACCTTCTCTTTTATCTCCATATAGGGTGCATTTAGCACTAGTTTGGGCTGCGCTTAGAGGTCCATTATCCCCAAAACACACCGTTTCAAGTTAAAAGGTGGCAGACGTGTCTGGCATATTGCAATTCAGTCCCTATCTTCTTCCAAATTCACAATATCTTCAATTCTTCCCTCAATAATTGCAGTTTCATCCCTAAATGACCAAAATTACACCAATGCCCCCGATCTTTAGAAATACCTGAAAACACTTAATTCACACTATTAAATCACAGGATAATGCCCTAGAATCAAGCATAAAGAGAAGGAAGTGAGGGCTAAAATCGTATCAATTTTGGTCCGATCAAATACCTCCAAACCTATCTTTTACTCGTCCTCGAGTAAAACAAACATAAGCACTCATGGACATGTGTCTAAATATCATTCAATCAACATTTAAGTACCAACTCTTTTGAAAAAGACTCAAAAGTCAGAATTCGACTTGCAAAACCAACAGTGAAGAGATTTTACCAATGTTGTGCTCATTAGGAAAAATATACATGTAAGATATGCTAAATAAATATTAAAGTCATGCCACTCTAAGTACACATTGCACGCAATGCGATCCTACATTCAAGATGCTAAAGCTTCAAAACTAGAGTGCCATTAGGAAAAGAATGTAATTCGCCTCGACATCTAATCCTCACCGAATTCTCTCATTTTCGCACAGATTCCTAGGCTCACTCACAATCCATATGCAATATAAGTTTATGTTCAATATATCAAATATAATTGCACATGATCATTTAAAAACACAATTTCTGAAAATTTGTCTCATGAATGGAATTGAAAACCATGAACTGAAAAGAACATGCATCAACCAAAATTTTCAAGGTGGACATCCCTAAAGATCAAATAAGTCTTTAATTTAGTTGTAATGGGGCCTAAGGTGAGTGGTGAGTTAATAAATGGGAAGAATTGATTGCAAACACCCAAAGGTCACACTAAGGCATACATTCTAAATTAAACACACTTTGTTCATTACAACTTTGCATATTCCACACTTTGGCATCCAGGATTACAATTTACTTTGTGCAATTTTCTACTCTTAATTTTCATTGAGTAGCTCATTTAATTCCACATAATTGATCTAGGCACTTAGTGCCTCATTCATCTTTTCTTTTTCTTTCTTTTGCATTGGTTTGGTTTTCTTTTCTTTTCTTTTCTTTTCTTTTCTTTTCTTTTTTTTTCAAGCATTGCATTTCATCTTTTTAATGTGTTTGTACAAACATATTTGCCTAGGTACATGCCTTACAATTTAATACTCCTCAAAGCTTACATTCAACCCCTAAGCCTTAGCAAACCATTTGGTACAAGGTAAGTCTAGTGTTTAGGCTATATGATTTATGTTGATGTGGTTCATGAATGAAAAGCTTAATTGTGTTTGGCTTCAAATGGGCAATGGAGCACACACATAGAGGGATTGGAAGTATTTAGGCCAATTTGGTGGTTTTTCACATGCATTGCCTAAAATCATCTCTAAAAGTTTGTCCACAAAGTCAATTAAGGCATCCACAAGCAATCCATATGTTATATGGTAAACAACATTTAAGTGTGAATGAGACATTTTAAATATGCTTAACATGTGTGTTTGAATGAGTGTTTAAAGAGTAAAAACTTTCCCTCAAAATAAGCTTTTTAGGTCGTGTTTGTGAACCTCACGGGAAGTCTCCACTATTAATTCCTAACATTCAAGCACAATTGAATATTCACTCTAACATCAAGAGAAAAGAACTAGTGCACTTTGTTCAATGCAACCCTTGTAGGGACCTCGGTTTACCAATCACGCGGCGGAAGGTTTTTTTAAAAAAATTATTTCATAAAGAAATACTGCGATTGATAAACCCTAGGATCTATTTTTCGGAACAGTAAAACAAAAGAATCGAAATCAAAACATATAAATAAGAAAGAAAAAACAATTTTCTTTATACCTACGTAGGAGACTCCTTCACTTTAATACAATCTGCTCCTGATTTGAACCACTTGATTTTCCTCGCTATCTCCCGGAACTGGTAACAGCGTGTGGGCACGTGACGGTATTCAGGAACCTATATGGAAGAAGAAGAGAAGAACACAATTTGAAGTGTGTGATTGATAGCGACCCCAGGGAGAGGTCACATAAATCGCCCCAAGGTTGCCCTTATCAGGCAAAAAACCATCCAAGAAACCGAGACCATAGCGACCCCAGGGCGAGCCCACTCAGCTCTCCCAAGGTCAACTTTATCAGGCAAAAATCCATCCAAATAGCCAAGACGATAGTGACCCCAGGGCGAGCTCACTCAGCTCTACCCAAGGTCGCTTTCTCCCTAATCTAAAAGTAGAACAGCGTCGTTTATGAAAAGGCGACCTTCGAAAGAGACCTCAATAAGGTCACCCCAAGGTCGCCTAGACGCGATTTGCCTTAAAACGGCTAGCTCACGGAACAAGTTTAACGTTTAGAGAAACGTTAAACTCATTCAACCTACGTTGAACTTGTTCATGAAGATTTTTCATAAATTTCAATAATTTTTTTATAATAACTTTTTTTTCTTGAAGATTTACGCTGACTTGTTCAACGAACAAGTTTAACGTCAGGATGAATGTTAAACTCGTTCAACCTACGTTGAACTTGTTCATAAGATTTTTCATAAATTTCAATAGTTTTTTTTAAAAAAATAATTTTTTTTGAAGATTTACGTTGACTTATTCAGCGAACAAGTTTAATGTTAGGATGAACAATAAACTCGTTCAACCTACGTTGAACTTGTTCAAGAATGAAGTTTACGTTGACTTGTTCATCGAACAGGTTTAACATTGTAAGTGCATACTTATTGATTGGCTTATTTCATGACAAACCACATTAGGATTGATATATAACGGGTAGCTTAGGTTATTGTGGTTGATAAGTTTTCGGACTTCCCAAGGTGACTTCAAGATCAAGAGCTTCAAAAGGTATACCACTTGACCTTGATTCTTGAAGAGATTAGGTGCACACACAGTTGCATGCATCTTTATATATCGTGTATTTGTTACCTTGCATGTGTGTTTCATTGATTAGTGCATCTATGTCTTTTAGCATACACACTCTTTCATTGCATTTATATGATTGCATTTGTGTGTATCTTAATTGTGTGCATATTCGGTCTATCATCACACTTATGCATGTTCATATATTGCATATCTTTTGTGTGTCTCATGCTTGGTGATTTTTCATGTTGTTATCCATTTCCATGCATGTTCTTTTGATTGCATCTAGCTTATTGAAATGCCATAACATGTTAGGCATTATGATGCATACACATCCCACACTTGCACTTCATGATAGTTGTCTTAGTGTGGTGTAATTTGTTTCCAAGATGGTTCGGAAACGTCTGCGAATGCATGATGGTGTGTTTGGTTTAGCGCGAGGACCGCTTTCGGAGAATGCCTTGGCTTCTCCTTTGATTTCACCTTTTTAGGTGAAACGGCGGTTAACTTTGGCGGCCAGACCGCCGAATGAAACCGCCGAATTGAGTTAGTTCCTTCTGGTCCAATTCTGCGGTTAGATCGACGGCCATAATTCAACCTCCGAATGATTCCAGTAACTTGATTGGAATTCAGTGGTCATGATCGGCACCTATCTGGTTTCTTACGCGAAACGGTTCGTATTCTGCTGTTATGATCGATGGCTTGACCGCCGTTTGAAACCGCCGAATGGTGCGTTTCAAGCCAACTTTTCCAAAACGATGTCATTTCATTTTGGCCTTCTATATATTCATCCTCTTCTTCCTTTGGCCGTTTAAGAGCTCATAAATTCACATTTTAGAGAGAGGAAGAGCTCCCCTAGTGAGAGAAAGCTTCAAGCTTGTTTCTTTAACTCTCCAAACCCAAAACCCATCTCCATCTTGCAACATTCAACATCATTTGAGTATAGGTCTTCATATTTTATGACTAGGTAAGTTAGAACTTCATTGAATATCATTTAATGTTCTTCTTATTCTAGATTAGGTATTTATTGCATGATTAAATACCTAGACTCTACTTATTGCATATATTTATGAGTCTTGATAACATGATTGGGTTTATATTTTGATAGCTTAATTGATTAGGTTATTTGTGCCTAAAAGCTAAGTCGTAAACATTCTTTTGTGATTCATTGTTGACTAAGTTGATAGATTGTCTTTTAATCAACTAGTTAAGCTTTTGAATGTTTATGTGTTGTTTTGTGATAGCTAGCATTTAGGACCATTTTGCTATCTAGCTAAGTCTATATGCATTGCATTTAGACATTGTTGTGTATGACTCCTTGATTGCATTTGTTGATTGCATATTTATAGTCCTTGCCATGCTTATTGACAACTTGTGTTGATTTGGCTTTGTTTGTTGACAATTAGGTTGTTAGAAATCTCTACAACTAATTGAGACCTCATGTATGTGCATGTAGGCTTTGTTGATAACTAGGATGTTGATTTGCATTATAACATCTAGTTAAGCATTATATGTTTGTCTAGCATATTTTGTGTTGAGCATAATTGCCATATTCACTTAGACTTTTAATTCTATTCATAGAGTCAAAGTCTTATGGCTTCTAGGTGAAGTTGCACAAGCATTGTACTAACTCCTCTGTAAAAGACCTGCGGGTAGATTAGAAGGTGCTTACGCCAATAGTAGTGGATCGTGGAGATCACTTGAGGGTGTAACCTTCTCTTCATATAGAGGTTGTCTAGGATTGGACTAGATTCACTTTTACAGGCCTGCGAGTAGTGGTAACGGGTTATTGATCGAGATTAGATCGTAAACCGGGATTAGGTTGTAAACGTTATCACAATTATTGGATTCGAGGTTCGAGTCTGGCGCACTTACCAGCCCGTGGTTTTTCCCGTGAGGGTTTCCACGTAAATATCAAGTGTTATTTACTTTCCGCACCATATTATACTTGATTGTCTTTTTGACTAGTTAGGGGCATTTTCGTAATATTGACTTGTATGTGAAAATTGGGTAAAATCGTTTAAAATCTATTCACCCCCCCCCCCCCCCTTCTCCTAGATAGTTTACACACACCGCGCATTATTGTATTTTCAATTGGTATCAGAGCAGGTTCCTAGACATACTTAGGAGATCCTTGCCACTTTCGTGTGTCTTGCATTTGTGTGCATTTTTGTTCTTTGCATTCACTTGCATTCGTTCATTCACTTCACCAAAAACCATGTGTGAGAGTGAAACACTTAGAGTGGAAATTGCTTCGGTGACCTCTAAAGTTGAGAGGAAGATAAATGACTCCGATGAGGAGATTACTCTTATGATGAAGAGATTTAAGAGATTTGTGAAATCTCAAAAGAAGGGTTTGACCTCCAAATTGAAGGAGGAGAAGAAAATGACCTTACTTAAGAAGAATGAAGAAAGTAAGGATTATTCCTCAAGGATAGATGACCCCTTGCCTTGAGTGTGGTGGATTTGGCCACATTGCCTCAATGTGTGGTAACTTGAAGTACAAGAAAGGAAGAGAGGCGTTGATCACTACTAGGAGTAATAGCGAAGTTGAAGTAGTTGAAGAGTGCTCCACAAGCTCAGTTGATTGTGAGAACAACTACTTGGCACTTCCGGTTTCCTACCATGAAGAAACTCAAGTCGTCACCAAATGTTTGTTACTTGATGATCTCAAGAAAGGTGACTATGAATGTGGAAACCGAAGCGGAGCAAGCTTGAGAGAAGCAAGTTTTGAAGAAATGACCCACTCAACTACTAGTGGGAGAAGCTTCGATCAAGAGAGTACGTGCTCCAAAATCTCTTGTGATAATGTGGTGAATTGTCAAGAGATTATTGACTCTCTTCACAAGTGTTTGAAGATGAAGGAAAATGATATCCTTAAGTTGGAAAAGGATAATCTCCATCTAAGAACTAAAGTGACTCACTTAGATGAGGAAGTGTCTCTTATCAAAGTGAATGAAGTGATGATGGAGAAGGAACTTGAAGAGGCAAGAAATACACTTGCTAAGATGACTTCGGGTTCGGACATGGATGACTCCTTGAAGACGGACATGATAGATATGTCCAAATATGAGAGAGAGATTGAAGATTGCCACCAACGGATGAAGGCAATGAAAGATGAACTTGCCAACAAAGAAAATTCCTTGAAGCTTGTCAAGGAAATAGATATGAGGTGCCTTGAAAATTTGAAGAAGGCTAAGGTCAAACAACCTCAAGCTCAAGGCAAGAGCAAAGCTTCATCCAAGCAACCTTCAACTCAAGGAAAGTCCACACAAGCCTTAGCAACTCAACCAAAGCCTAGGCAATCCAAGAAGAAATGACAAGTTCTTGAGAAGTCTACCACCTCCTCCAACAAGCCAACTATCAAGAAAGGAGGTAACCACATGACTCAACCTTTGAGAAATGTTCATCATGCTCAACCACAAAGGAACCAACATTCGGCTATTACTCCCAAGAAAAGCAAACCGGTGCACCATCAAAGACAACCTCATCAACATGGTAATGCCTCGATGAGAACCAAATGCAATGGTATGAATTCTTCTTTTGTACCTACTTATCATTATTGTGGTATGATTGGTCACGTTAGACCAAATTGTTTTAACTACATCAAGTTATGTAGAATTAAGAGCATGAAAGAAAAGAGAATGAACCGTAGGGCTATTTTGCATGAACCTAGAAATATGTCTATGACTACTAAGAATGAAAAAGTGGAACCTAGGTAGGTTAGAAAGATTGAACCCAATTGCAATTGTACTTATATGGCACCCTTGGATACTATTGAGTCCAATGGACTTGGTATGTCTAGTGGACCTTGTCCCATGCCCTGATACGGTACGGTTTTGACCTCTTGTGAGGAGCTCAAGCAAAGAGAGCAAACTTGCATGAATTGTCATACGTAAAAAGTTGACTTGTTTTATGCTCTTTTATGAGAGAGAGTAACCTTTTAGGGAGAGCATTGCACATGCATTTATTTAATATGTTCTTTTAAGTGCAAATGTTTTTTATGTTTGTTCACCTCACATGCACTTGTTCTTGGAAAGTGCTTTCTTGCTATTGTGTAGGTACAATGATCTACGAAGAGATTAAAGACCTTGAAGACTTAGATTCTTAGGTTTCAATCATTGTAACGTAGAATTTACATTTGTTGACCAATAGCTTTCTGTTGTTTTGTGAGGATATTTTGTGAGTGGTTGTTTTGTCATGAAATAGCCAAAGGGGGAGATTGTAAGTGCATACTTATTGATTGGCTTATTTCATGACAAACCACATTGGGATTGATATATAATGGGTAGCTTAAGTTATTGTGGTTGATAAGCTTCCGGACTTCGCAAGGTGACTTCAAGATCAAGAGCTTTAAAAGGTATACCACTTGACCTTGATTCTTGAAGAGATTAGGTGCACACATACTTGCATGCATCTTTATATATCGTGTATTTGTTACCTTGCATGTGTGTTTCATTGATTAGTGCATCTATGTCTTTTAGCACACACACTCTTTCATTGCATTTATATGATTGCATTTGTGTGTATCTTAATTGTGTGCATATTTGGTATATCATCACACTTATGCATGTTCATATATTGCATATCTTTTGTGTGTCTCATTCTTGGTGGTTTTTCATGTTGTTATCCATTTCCATGCATGTTCTTTTGATTGCATCTAGCTTATTGAAATGCCATGACTTGTTAGGCATTAGGATGCATACACATCCCACACTTGCATTTCATGATAGTTGTCTTAGTATGGTGTAATTCATTTCCGAGATAGTTCGGAAACGTCCGCGCATGCACGATGGTGTGTTCGATTTAGCGCGAGGACTGCTTTCGGAGAATGCCTTGGCTTCTCCTTTGATTTCACCTTTTTAAGTGAAACGGCGGTTGACTTTGGCGGCCAGACCGTCGAATGAAACCGTCGAATTGAGTTGGTTCCTTCTGGTCCAATTCTGCGGTTAGATCAGCGGCCATAATTCGACCACCGAATGATTCTAGTAACTTGATTGGAATTCAGCGGTCATGATCGGTGGCCAGACCGTCGAATGAAACCGCCGATCTGGTTTCTTACGCGAAACGGTCTGTATTCTACAGTTATGATCGGCGGCCTGACCGCAGTTTGAAACCGCCAAATGGTGCATTTCAGGCCAACTTTTCCAAAACGATGTCATTTCATTTTGGCCTTCTATATATTCATTCTCTTCTTCCTTTGGCCGTTTAAGAGCTCCTAAATTCACATTTTAGAGAGAGGAAGAGCTCCCCTAGTGAGAGAAAGCTTTAAGCTTGTTTCTTTAACTCTTCAAACCCAAAACCCATCTCCATCTTGCATCATTCAACATCATTTGAGCATAGGTCTTCATGTTTTATGACTAGGTAGGTTAGAACTTCATTGAATATCATTTAATGTTCTTCTTATTCTAGATTAGGTATTTATTGCATGATTAAATACCTAGACTCTACTTATTGCATATATTTATGAGTCTTGATAACATGATTGGATTTGTATTTTGATAGCTTAATTGATTAGGTTATTTGTGCCTAAAAGCTAAGTCATAAACATTCTTGTGTGATTCATTGTTGACTAGGTTGATAGATTGTCTTTTAATCAACTAGTTAAGCTTTTGAATGCTTATGTGTTATTTTGTGATATCTAGCATTTAGGACCATTTTGCCATCTAGCTAAGTCTATATGCATTGCATTTAGACATTGTTGTGTAGGACTCCTTGATTGCATTTGTTGATTGCATATTTATAGTCATTGCCATGCTTATTGACAACTTGTGTTGATTTGGCTTTGTTTGTTGACAATTAGGTTGTTAGAAATCTCTACAACTAATTGAGACCTCATGTATGTGCATGTAGGCTTTGTTGATAATTGATTTGTATTATAACATCTAGTTAAGCATTATATGTTTGTCTAGCATATTTTGTGTTGAGCATAATTGCCATATTCACTTAGACTTTTAATTCTATTCATAGAGTCAAAGTCTTATGGCTTCTAGGTGAAGTTGCACAAGCATTGTACTAACTCCTCTGTAAAAGACCTGCAGGTAGATTAGAAGGTGCTTACGCCAATAGTAGTGGATCGTGGAGATCACTTGAGGGTGTAACCTTCTCTTCGTATAGAGGTTGTCTAGGATTGGACTAGGTTCACTTTTGCAGGCCTGCAGGTAGTGGTAACGGGTTATTGATCGGGATTAGATCGTAAACCGGGATTAGGTTGTAAACGTTATCACAATTAGTGGATTCGAGGTTCGAGTGTGGCGCACTTACCAGCCTGTGGTTTTGCCCGTGAGGGTTTCCACATAAATATCAAGTGTTATTTACTTTTCACACCATATAAAGATTTTTCATAAATTTCAATAATTTGTTTTTAAAAAATAATTTTTCTTGAACATTTACGTTGACTTGTTCAGCGAACAAGTTCAACGTTAAAATAAACGTTAAACTCGTTCAACCTACGTTGAACTTATTCAAGAATGAAGTTTACGTTGACTTGTTCATCGAACAGGTTTAACGTTATGATGAATGTTAAACTCGTTCAACGTACGTTGAACTTGTTCATAAAGAATTTCATAAATTTCATTAAATTTATTTTAAAAAATTAATTTTTATTAAGTTTTTACGATGACTTGTTCACCGAACAAGTTTAACGTTATGATGAACATTAAACTCGTTCAACGTACGTTCAACTTGTTCATAAAGAATTTTCATAAATTTCATTAAATTTATTTAAAAATTTTAGTTTTTATTAAGCTTTTTAGATGACTTGTTCACCAAACAAGTTTAACGTTAGGATGAACGTTAAACTCGTTCAACCTACGTTGAACTTGTTCATGATGGAGGTTTACGATGACTTGTTTATCGAACAAGTTTAACGTTAGGATGAACGTTAAACTCGTTCAACGTACTTGAACTTGTTCATAAAGAATTTTCATAAATTTCATAAATTTATTTAAAAAAATTAATTTTTATTAAGCTTTTACGATGACTTGTTCACCGAACAAGTTTAACGTTATAACGTTAGGATGAACATTAAACTCGTTCAACGTACGTTGAACTTGTTCATAAAGAATTTTCATAAATTTCATAAATTTATTTTAAAAAATTAATTTTAATTAAGCTTTTACAATGACTTGTTCATCGAACAAGTTTAACGTTAAGATGAACGTTAAACTCGTTTAACCTACGTTAACGTTCATCCTAACGTTGAATTTGTTCATGAAGGAGGTTTACGATGACTTGTTCACCAAACAAGTTTATCGTTATAATGTACGTTAAACTCGTTTAACCTACGTTGAACTTGTCCATCAAAAAATTTCTTAAATTTAATTAATTATTTTATTTAAAAAAAAAAATTATGTAGATTTTCATTGACTTGTTCACCGAACAAGTTTAACGTTAGAATGAACGTTAAACTCATTTAACCTACGTTGAACTTGTTCTTGAAATTCATATATTTTTTATTTATTTATTTATTTCATATAAAAAAAAATTATGATTTTCAAGTATTTTAAATGAATTTTTCTTTTTTTTTAATTTTTAAATATTTTTCTATTAAATAATTTATTATATATATATCGCAGCAAACGGTTGAAACCTATTGCCTTTTAGTGGGTGACAGCTCACTTCTTTTTTTTAATTATTTTTTTTTTCACCTTTTTGTTACGGTACAACACATATATGTTGTTTGTACCATAGGTCCATAGCCAAGGCCCTTTATACATAGCCCACTATTCCAAAAATAAAAAATAATATAAAATAATAATTGGGAAACAACGGAATAGAGCAACGTTGGAGTAGGTTTTTATGAACAGTTGGCGTTATGTTGATTGAAAGAGAAAAAGAAAAAAAAAAAACAATACAATTTTCAAAAACTCGTCCCGTCATTATCACATTATCTAGGGATACTGATCATCGTGATCTAGGTGGAAGTTGTCAGAGTAAATTGCAAGGAAAAAAAATAAAAGTATACAATTTTGAAAAAGGGGTCCAAAGTCCTGTTTTTCATAAATTGTCATATATTTAAACGCTGTTGCCATATTAGTTACATTAGTCTTTTATTTTTTTCAAAATACATCACTTTAGTTTATTTAATCAAAATATTAACAGTCAACTATGATTAAATATGAAAAAATATAATTTTACTATTTATTGTTATTTTTTAATTTTTTCGGGTATCAAACCTTCAACCTTAAAATTAAAAGCCATAAACTTTAACCAACTGAGCTACTTTAACTAATTGTTGAAGACTTGTAGATTTAAATGTATATATTTATAGTTATATAATTTGTTTAAACTAATTTAAATCTATTTATATAATTTAAAATCAAAGCCCGTAATTTTTTTTCTTTTTTTCATTTTTTTGGATTTTTTTTCAAAAAATATATTATTTCAATTCAATAAAAAAAAAAACTCAGAAAATCAAAGCTCATAAATTGAAAAGGGAAAAAAATCATATATAATAATTATATATAAAATAATAATTTAAAATAAACTCATATATAATAATATATAAAAACATATTTATGAGAATGAAAAAGAAAATAACAAAACAAAAGGAAAAACAAGAAGAAAAAAAAAAGAGAAATTTTCAATTTCTGGGATTTGATTTATTTATTTTATCAAATCGAAATAATATATTTTTTGAAAAGAAAAAAATCCAAATAAAGAAAGAAAAAATAAAATTCACGGGTTTTGATTTTCTAGGTTTCCTTTTGTTTTGTTATTTTCTTTTTCATTTTCATAAATATATTTTTATATATTATTATATATGAGTTTATTTTAAATCATTTAAACATATTTAAATTAGTTTAAACAAATTATATAACTATATATACATTTAAATCAGCAATCCTTCAATAATGAGTTAGAGTAACTCAGCTGGTTAAAGCTTGTGACTTTTAACCTTAAGGTTAAAGATTCGATCCCTTATGGAAGCATTTTAGAGTTAGAGTAACTCAGCTGGTTAAAGCATGTGACTTTTAACCTTAAGGTTAAAGATTCGATCCCTTATGGAAGCATTTTAATTTTTTTTAGAGGTTGACCAGCTACTATTGAAACTAGAGGGATTAAAAGAAAAAAAAAACTATAAAAAAAAAATAAATAAATAAAGGGTAAAATTGTATTTTTACACATTCTCTTATGGTTGACCGTTAGTTTTTTTGTCAAATTGATTAAATTGATGTATTTTGAAAAAAAAACAAGGAACTAAAGTGACTAATATGGTAAAGACGTTTAAATATGTGACAATTCATGAAAAAGTAGAGATTTTAGTAATAATACCCCATAATTTTATTGACATAAAATTTATATTAAAGTGGGTGTCATTTTGAGATCTTTTCAACGGTATTTTTTTTTTTTTAATATATATTATTTTAATTAAATATAAAGGGTTAAATAAGAAATTTAAAATAAATAAAAAAAGTTTGATGTGACATTTAATAAATAAAATAAAAAAGTGGGTGGTTTGTGCAGGTGAACAGTGGGGTTTATATATAAAACCTACTGTACCAAAACACAAAAAAAAATTTGGGAAACAACAAAATAGAGCAACGTTGGAGGAGTTTTTTATAAACTGTATGCTTTATGTTGAAGTTGGTGGGACTTGGAAGAGCATTTCTAACCTCACTTTAAAAGACACGTCAAACTCTAACTTGGAACACACTTTCACTGTTTCTCTCTATAATGTTTCTTTAAAATGCTGATTCCCATACATATATATATATATATATATTTATTTTATTTTTTTGACGCTACAGTACGCTTTATATATAAAGCGGACTGTTCGCGCACAAAACAATCAACTTTTTTTCTTTTTTTATTCTATAAATGTCACGTCATAGTTTTTTTTTACTTAATTGAAATAATATATATTCCTAAAAGATATAACGTTGAAAAGATCACATTGAGATTTTTAAAATAACACTCACTTTGATATATATTTTATATCAATAAAATTATTAGATATTGTATAAGTTAATTAATATAAATTAATTGGTATTGTATTGGGATTTGGGAGAATATTCTTTAAAGATTATTTTTTAGTATAAAATTTGATATAGAATATTAAAGTGGAAAAAATTTGGTATTAACATATTTCCAAAATATTTTCATTTAACTTCAAATTTGAGTAAAATTTAGTGCCGAACATTAAGAGCATCTCCAATATATTGTGCCAACTTCAACTCCAATTTGAAGTTAAATGGGAATCTTCTTGGAATATATTTACATTAATTTTTTTTTTCCACTTCAATGTTCAACACTAAATGTTATATAAAAAAAACATTTTTAAAGAATATTTTCCTAATAAATTTTTTTTTTTTTAATGAGGGTGGGTCCCACTGTGGGAATAAGATGGAGGGTAATCTGAAACTCACCTGCTGGGGTGGGAATCACATTACCCCCTTGGAGAGTAATGTGAAACCCACCTACTAGAGTAATGTGATTCCCATGGGATTCATTTCCCGAGAATCTAAAAACACAAACCTGCTAACAAACATGGGAACGTTGTCAAATTCTCATTCCCATGTCAAGATGTCCCCATATTAAACGGCCCCCAAATGTTACACCTGAAAAAACATCTTTAAAGAATATTCTCCCAATAAATATTTATACAATATCAATTAATTTCTATTAGTTAACTTATACAATATTCAATAATTTTATTGACATAAAATATATATCAAAGTGGGTTTCATTTTAAAGATTTCAACGGGATCTTTACAACGGTATATTTTTTAGGAATATATATTATTTTAATTAAATATAAAAGAGTTAAATAAGAAATTTTTAAAAAAATAAAACTTGATGTGACATTTACGAATAAAGAAAAAACCAAAAGTAGGTGGTTTGTGCGGATAAACTGTGGGCTTTCTGTATAAAGCACTGTTCAAAAACACCAAAAAAAAATATAAAAATTAACTCATATAATATTTAATAATTTTATTGTCATAAAATATATTTCCAAATGTGTGTCATTTCAAAGATTTTGTTGAGATCTATGTTTCTTGAGTATATATATTATTTTAATTAAATATAAAAGCATTAAATAAGAAATTCAAAAAAAAAAAGATTTGATGTGACATTTAACGAATAAAAAAAAAAAGTGGGTGGCATGTGCTGGTGAACAATGAGCTTTATATATAAATCCCACCCTTCCAAAACACAAAAGAAAATATTGGGAAACAAGTCAAACAACAAAATAGAGCAACATTGGAGGAGGATTTTATGAACAATGGGCTTTATGTTGAAGTGAAAAAAACAAAAACAAAAAAAACAATAAAAAACTATACAATTTTCAAAAACGCGTCCAGTCATTATCACATTATCGAGGGTAGTGATCATCATTATCTAGGTGGAAATAGTCCCCATAAGACTCAACTGTTTCATACCCAGATACCCTGTTGTCATCACTCATCAGCAAACAATAATCAAGTTGACTGATTTTGGGCAAACTACACAAACTTCCCATGATTTTAACCAATATTGCACTCAGATACAAATTTTGCTAAAATTGCACATACTTCCCCTGCTTGTCATTGATTAATTGTCCTTAAAATTTAAAATGACTAAATTACCCATGAATTAATTATTTTATTATAATAATTATTATATTTGAGGATTTTATTATAATAAAATTAATTAACTAACCATTTTTTTATTTAAAAAAAAAACATTTTTATCAATTTGTTTTTATTTTTCTTAAAAAAATGTTTTTTAAAATAAAAAAAGATGGTTAGTTAATTAATGAGGTTATATTTATAATAAAATCCCTAACCATTTAAATATAAAAAAAATGGTTAGTTAATTAATTTTATTATAATAAAATCTTCAAATATAATAATTATTATAATAAAACAATTAATTCATGGGTAATTTAGTCATTTTAAATTTTAAGGCTAGTCAAACAATTAGTCAATGAAAAGAAGGGAAGTATTTGTAATTTTGGCAAAAGTTGCATTTGAGTGTAATATTGGTTAAACTCATGAAAAGTTTGTGCAATTTTCCCACTGATTTTTATCAAAAACATGAACGTCACCTACTACATACTGTAGGTGGTCGATCGACTTGGTATGTCGAATGGATCGGGTAGAATCAGGCCCAAAGCAACTAAGCTGGAAGTTGGATGGATGACGTTGGATGGATGACGTTGGTTGTCGTCTGCGTTTGGTCGTCTGGACTTCGCTGAACCTGCAAAAGAACTTAAAATAGTAATACGATATGGAGAAAAGAGAAAGGTGGGGGCTTGATGATAGCCTTAGATATGCTTGGGCTGAGCAATGCAGTCAGGTGACTGATGAGTGAGTTCCGATGACCGGAATCAAACTGTAATCAGAATTTCAATATATCTTTTATCGAGAGAATTCAGAGAGTTTTTTAGTGGAGGAGCCTTCTCATTTATAGTAGTGGAAGTAACTCCAACGTCCACTGATCATGCTGTGATCGTGGGCGAGATTTAGGGGGGATACTGGGAGAGATTCTCTCTTCCAGTTATCCACCAAACCCAACGGAAGTTTTGACTTGGTCATTCAAAGACCAAGTCATGCTGCTGACATGTGTTGGATCGACCAACCCGACGGGCCTGGGTTGGGTCTTTTTTATACAAGGTCTATGCTTTATCCCATTGGGCCTGTGGACCATTTTTGGCTACCACAGTTTGTCCCCCACTCTCTAAAGAAGAAACCTTTTGATTTAGAGAGTGACTTGCGTTGGATCGATTGTTTTGTCGGCCGACTTTCCTCGTTGAATCGAGTAGATGTTCTTGGAACGCTATTTGACGCACCCGTGTGGGGACTAACGCCATGAAGAAAGGACTTGTCGTTCGACTATCATCTCAAAGTACAGCAAATGGATCGTTCTGGTGGAAACGTTTAGGTTTCCCACGATGACATCAGATCCATGCGCGGTTTTCGATAAAGGTTTCAAATTTAAAACCGATAACTTCACCTGGGTTAACTAAAAACTGAAGGGGAGTTGACACATCAACTATGTTGGGTTAAATGGCAATTGAGAAGGCGCTGATGCTTAACTAGGGTTTACACATAGTATTGTTCTCTATAAATAAAACCCCTTTACTCAACGAGACTATTTTTGCACGTTTCAGTTTCCTTGAACCTTCTCAAACTTCATATTTGCTGAACTCTCCTCCGCTGGTGATCTACTTTCGAAGACTTCATCGTATTCTTCAAGGTAGGCATACGCTTACTCGTATATACTTTCTTTTTGTGTTTATATCTGTATGTGAACTTGATTTCTTGCTCGGAATTATTTTTTTAAATCTGTAGGAAGTTTCTTGATATCTAACTGCAACTGCAAAGTGTGTGTTCTTCTTTGTTCTTGGTGGTTTTTGACATACTTTCTCTATTCATTGCTATGTTGGTTTTGATCTCGTATGTTTATTTTTGTTTTTGCGCGTACGTCGTTGTGGTTAAGACAGTCGTCTAGTTTTGAAAGAGCAACCATTTTGTGGTAGACTACTTTTCTGAGGTTCTAGGTTGATTTCCACTTAAGGCTTCTTAATGTATATAACCAGGTTTTTTGATCTAGAAACCTTAGGTTGTGATAGTAGCGTTTTGGTTTGACTGACCTGCGCATTTTTTGCATGTTAGTTTTTTGGAGATATGTCGGGCGACGATCCAATTTCAATTTCGTCTCACTCAGAGTTTGATAATGACTTGAGAAATGGATCTGATGAAGGAGTTGAGAGTGGAGCGAGGAGTGTCGATAGACGAGTCACGGTTCGCGATCCGTCAGAAATCGTTAATATAAATGTCAGGGATATATTAGATAGGGGTGGTGTTCGTGCAATAGCAACACCGGTTGAATTTCCTCAATGTAGGAATGTTGCAGAGGCGTCTACTTCTGGTCGACCGACAGGAGTTTTGGATGGTAATCCAGCAAGTCTAATTGCCCAGGAAAATCTAGACGGCTTGCGGACGATTTATGGTATTCCCAAGTCGGTCGAACTGCGTGCCCCTCTGGGACATGAACGAGCAGATTGGGATATACCTGAGTGGACGTGTTTTTATGAATACACTTTACGTCTAGGTTTCAGATTTTCGGTTCCTGAATTGGTGCGAGTGTGCCCGAATGAGATCTGCTGCCCAAGCTGATCGTCTTCGTTTGTGGTCGGACTACTTACTCTCTTTTCCGAGTAGGTTATCGTGGGGGTTTCTGCTCCATAAGTTGACTTATCTTGACTCCTGTTGGCCTAGCCTTTTATGATGATGACGTGTCCTTCATGACTATTTTTACCTATAACACTACGTTTACGACTTTGATAACTATTTAATGAAACGTAATTATCAAATTCGTAAACATAGTTACCAAAGTCGTAAACGTAGTTACAAGTAAAATTTGAAGAAACCGTAAACATAGTTACCAAAGACATAAACGTAGTTACCAAAACCATAAATGTAGTTACAAACAAAATTTGAAGAAACCGTAAACGTAGTTACCGAAGCCGTAAACGTAGTTACAAGCACAATTTGAAGAAACCGTAAACCTAGCTACCGAAACCGTAAACCTAGCTAACGAAGCCGTAAACATAGTTACCGAAGCCGTAAATGTAGTTACTGAAGCTGTAAACGTAGTTACAAGCAAAATTTGAAGAAACCGTAAACGTAGTTACCGAAACCGTAAACGTAGTTACCACATCCGTAAACGTAGTTACAAGTAAAATTTGAAGAAACAGTAAACGTAGTTACCGAAGCATAAATGTAGTTACCACATTCGTAAATATAGTTACAAGCAAAATTTAAAGAAACCGTAAACGTAGTTACCACAACCGTAAATGTAGTTACAAGCAAAATTTGAAAAAACAGTTAATGTAGTTACCGAAGTCGTAAACGTAGTTACAAGCAAAATTTGAAGAAACCATAAATGTAGTTACCAAAGTCGTAAATGTAATTACCACAATCGTAAATGTAGTTACAAGCAAAATTTGAAGAAACCGTAAACATAGTTACCAAAGCCGCAAATGTAGTTACAAGCAAAATTTGAAGAAACCGTAAACGTAGTTACTGAAGCCATAAATGTAGTTACCAAAGCTGTAAACGTAGTTACAAGCAAAAATTGAAGAAACCGTAGACGTAGTTACAAGCAAAATTTGAAGAAACCGTAAACGTAATTACCGAAGTCATAAACATAGTTACTATAGTCATAAATGTAGTTACAAGCAAAATTTGAAGAAACAGTAAACGTAGTTACCAAAGCTATAAGCGTAGTTACCACAGCCATAAACGTAGTTACCAAAGCCGTAAACGTAGTTACCACAACTGTAAACGTAGTTACAAGTAAAATTTGAAGAAACTGTAAAAGTAGTTACCAAAGGCTTGAAAATAGTTACCAGTCAAAATTTTTTAAATTATATGAAAAATATAATTAATTACTTTATCTTAATTAACTATAATTTTTAAAATTTTTAATATAATTTTTTATTATTGAACTTATTTTTTTAAGTTTTATTTTTATTTTTTAAATTTAAAGAATTTATAACAGCTAAAAAAAAAAAAAAACATGGTACAACCGGTTGCAAACCGGCTAAGACTGTCATTATTCATCCCATCCCTGCATCATGCAGGGCCTGCATAGTAGCTGGTCCCCTCAAGAACGCGTCCGGTCATTATCTATCACTATCTAGATGGTAGTTGTCAGAGTAAATTGCAAGGAATAAAACAAAAGAAACAATTTTGACAAAATAGAGCAACTTGGAGTGAACAGTGGTTTTATTTTGAAATGGAGAAAAAAAAACAAAAAACTATACAATTTTCAAAAATGCGTCCAGTCATTATAACATTATCATCATTAAAACATCTTTAATGTAAATGTGGCTTGTGAAAGAAAGAGATGTCATATAGGATAAATAGGCGTTATGTTAATAATTGTATCTCCAATACAACCGTGCATATTCAACCTCAAACTAACGTGGTAAAAAAAATATTAGACATTATCAACATGAGTGCCCACTTTCAGACGACTTGATCTATTTTTTATGTTGACTCAATAAACATTTAAAACTGATATTAATTTTTATATATTTTTGATGAGGAAATAAAATAAAAATTAAAACAGAAAAAAAAAAAGATACACACGTTATTAAAAAAGTTGTGTTTTAGACGGAAGTATTTGAGATCAAATTTTGAATTGATTATCTATCATGTCTATTTTTATGCCATATATGAAATAAGTCTCTTGACATTATTGCCATATCAATAAATATTGTTATGCAAATCACTTTTATATCGTAGATAGGCAGTTATCAAAGTAAATTGCAATAAAAAAACAAAAGCAACAATTTTAAAAATGCGTCCAAAACCCTAGTTTGTGAGGCAAAGACGTTTAAATGACGATTCATTAATAATACCACAACAACAAAATAGAGCAACGTAAAAGGAGGTTTTTATGAACAGTGACGCGTCAAGTCATTATTAGTTACTATTTATTAGTTTGTGACTATTTATTAGTTTGTGACTATTTATATGTTCAATTTTGCTTGGCCGTCATTGTCATCAACATTAGGTTAGAATATAAGGTGATGTTTATCGATCTCTCCACCAAACACAAAATCCTCCACAAAGTCTCAATCAAATCCTCCACAAAACTCCTCTCTGATGTTTCAATTTCCTCAAACTCCTCCGATATTGAATTTTCTTCTCTCGACCTCCTCAGATCTTCTTTCAAACTCTTCCTCTATTCAGATGTTCAATTTTATTATCTTTACCAGATTTCTTTTGAAGGTTGAATTCTATTGTTTTCTTTTGTTGTTCATCCGTGGAGAAAAGCTAAATCCTTTTTTCAAAGGAAGTCTCAGAAACAATTCAGGTTGATTTTTTTCTTTTTCTAAATATATCTTTCAGATCTTACTTGTGGGATGGATGGATCTAGCTTTGTTCATCAGTGGAGGAATAAAGCTAGATCCGTTTATCAAAGGAAGTCTTGTGGGTTTTTATGAACAGTGATGCGTTAAGTCATTATAGATCATCTAGATGGTACTGTGCTAGTTGTCAGAGTAAATAGCAAGGAAAAAAACAAAAGCAACAATTTTGAAAACGTCCAAAACCCTATTGCTTAGTTACTATTTATTAGTTTGTGACTATTTATTAGTTTGTGATTATTTATCTGTTCAATTTTCTTGGCGTCATTGTCATCAACATTAGATTGTGACTATTTATTAGTTTGTGACTATTTATTAGTTTGTGATTATTTATCTGTTCAATTTTCTTGGCGTCATTGTCATCAACATTAGATTAGAATATAAGGTGATTTTTATAATCTCTGTGATTATTTATTAGTTTGTGACTATTTATCTGTTCAATTTTGCTTGGCCGTCATTGTTATCAACATTAGGTTAGAATATAAGGTGATTTTTATAATCTCTCAACCATATCCTCCACACAAAGTCTCAATCAAACACAAAATCCTCCACAAAGTCTCAATCAAATCCTCCACAAAACTGATGTTTCAATTTCCTCAAACTCCTCCGATATTGAATTTTCTTCTCTCAACCTCCTCAGATCTTCTCTCAAACTCTTCCTCTATTCAATTTCCTCAGATGTTCAATTTTATTATCTTTACAAGATTTCTTTTGAAGGTTGAATTCTATTGTTTTCTTTTGTTGTTCATCCGTGCAGAAAAGCTAGATCCTTTTTTCAAAGGAAGTCTCGGAAACAATTCAGGTTGATTTTTTTCTTTTTCTAAATATATCTTTCAGATCTTACTTGTGGGATGGATGGATCTAGCTTTGTTCATCAGTGGAGGAATAAAGCTGGATCCCTTTATCAAAGGAAGTCTTGGAAACAATTCTGATATTCTCTCGGAGAAAATAATACGGTCTCTGGCGATGCGCGGCGAAAGCTAGATCGTGGAGAAGTAATACGGTCGGATGGTCGGACTGTCATGGCGATGGAACCTTTTACAGGTCGGTCTTGGACTTTTATTCTTTGGACCTGAGCTTGTTTATTCTTTGGGCTTGGGCTTGGGCTTGGGCTTGGGCTTGGGCTTGGGCTTGGGCTTGTTTATACTTGGGCTTGGGCTTGTTTATACTTTGGGCTTGGGCTTGGTATTTTTAAGTTCTTGGTTTGTTTATATTTTGGATATATTTTAGTTTTTGATTTGTATATACTCTGGGCTTATTTTTTATTTCCCTAACTTTTTTGTAGTTTATAAATGTGTCTCTTCCACCGTTCCGACTTATGTCTGCAATTACAATCGACTATCTTCGAGGTATTTTTTTTCTTCTTTCGCCATCCCGATCACAGTTTTTTCTAACTTTTTCCCCTTTTTTTTTGTTATCTACTTGTTTCGATCTAGTGAGTGATGACTTTAATTTATTTGAATATATTTCGTTTTATGTTGGAATTCTACTTTATTTGATTTTTCTCTGACTTTGACTATGAGTTTGATTCATGTTGATTTTCTAACTTGATTTATTTGAATATGTATGACAGAATATTATTTTGGGGTTGTTTGTGACTCTATTTAATTCTAGAGTAACTTGTAAGCCTTAACGACTATAATTTTTTTGGGTGTTTTTATAAATTAATCTTTCTTTAACTGCTGGTTAATGAATTTTCACTGTAAGTCTGTAACTTATAGATTATTTTGGATAGGAAGGCCAAAATATTGAGATAAGGGGATGAGAGAAGGGTATGAATGTTATGTCTTTATGTATTCAATACAATTAACTTGGATGGCAACTGCTCCTTAGCTGGTAAAAAGTGTGGTAGACATCAAATATATGAGATTGTTTGAAACGAGTATTTAAGTTAATGGGAGATTTAAGGGATAATGATTAGGTGTGAAGTGGGGCTGGATCAAACTGAAAGTGTACTGGACAATTTGAGAACTCACTACTAATTCTAATGGGAAAATGCAACTTAGGAAAAGGACATTTATATTGCTATTAGATTTTATGTTCCGTTCTTTTAGTTATCAAATAGTTTCAATTTATGCTTTCATGTGGTAGGTTCTGTAGTTCAGTTTGTTGAAATACGTTAATTACTTAATGTTGAGTGCCTCCTATTATTTTGAATAAAAGATAACTGATATCCCAGCTGATGGAATTCATCTGGTAAGACTGAGACTTTTGTAATTGTTCTTCATGCATCTTTAGATTCTTCCATATCAGTGGAGATTAAGGCTGCAAGACTATTTCTTTAGGATTGGACTGACCTTTTGCAACCCATAATGCTGTTGTCATGGAGTTCATCTCTTAGGAGAATCATTTCTATATTAATCTTTCTTCACTGTAAGTCTGTAACTTATAGATTATTTTGGATAGGAAGGCCAAAATATTGAGATAAGGGGATGAGAGAAGGGTATGAATGGTATGTCTTTATGTATTCAATACCATTAACTTGGATGGCAAGTGGTCCTTAGCTGGGAAAAAGTGTAGTAGACATCAAATACATGAGATTGTTTGAAACGAGTATTTAAGTTAAGGGGAGATTTAAGGGGCAATGATTAGGTGTGGAGTGGGGCTGGAACTCACCACTAATTCTAATGGGAATATGCACAGCTTAGGAAAAGGATATTTCTATTCCTATTAGATTTTATGTTCTGTTCTTTTAGTTATCACATAGTTTCAATTTATGCTCTCATGTGGTAGGTTCTGTGGTTCAGTTTGTTGAATACTTTAATTACTTAATGTTTAGTGCCTCCTATTATTTTGAATAAAAGATAACTGATATCCTAGCTGATGGAATTCACCTGGTAAGATTGAGACTTTTGTAATTGTTCTTCATGCATCTTTAGATTCTTTTATATCAGTGCACGGAAATGCTGAGATTAAGGCTGCAAGACTATTTCTTTAGGATTGGACTGACCTTTTGCAACCCATAATGCTGTTGTCATGGAGTTCATCTCTTAGGAGAATCATTTCTCTATGTCCTGATTTGATATATATCAATCTGATTATTTTGCAATATATTTGTTGTTTAATTGTTTTTTGTTCTTCTATTAGTTAATTATATTTTTCCTCTTTACAGCTGAAGATTTGAAGTGGAAAAAATGTAGGGATAACATTTGAATTATTTGGTTATGTTTTATTATATTGTGGATTGTATTTGAAGTTTAATTTTATTATGGATTGTATGTTGGATTGTGTGTGATCATATTTTATTTTGGATTGCATTTTGGACTTCTATCATTCTATGTATTTGATGTTGTTTGGATTCAATTTCTGGGTTGAATTTGGTAGCTATTTAGAATCTACTTCTGATTATGGATTCACTGAATTTGGTAGCTATTTTTGGACTCAATTTCTGGATTCAGTTTGGCAGCTTATATGTTGATTATGTGGACAGATTTGATTATGTAAATAATGAATTATTGTAAATTTGGACTGAATCAGTTGCCTAAAGGCCCAATTACAATAAAAGGTAAAAAGAAGAAATGAAAAAATATATATAAAAAAAAAAAAACTGAGCCTAATAGGCCCAGAACTGAACCGAACCGAACCGAGAAAAAGGTGTTCGGTTCAATTCATTTTTTGGGTCCAATAGGTTCGAACTGTTTCATATTTTTAAAACCGAATATAATTTGTCATCTTTCAGATGGTGTACATGAAGCAGTCACACCTGTTTAAAATTGTGAAGGGATATAACGAAAATGTGGAGTCTTCTGAGCGTCTTTGTCTGTTGGGTGTCGACACTGGAGAAGCTTATACTGGTCTAGCTGTTACAAATTTGGTCCTGACTGAATCATGGCCATTTAAGTAAGTCATTTTACTGTTGTTTTTCTCTGGTTTTTATTTTTAATTGTAAATAATTACGTTACAAATATAACTGCAGAGTTATCAATATGTCCTGGTGTCGACGACCAGGTCAGCTGGCCAACTACTTGGAGAGAGTGGTACGTCTTTTTTTTAACAATAATTTCTTTTCTATTATAGTTTTGTAACTGATATTTATTATTGTGCAGATTACGAAATGGAAGATTGGTGGTTTGCTTGTCGGCTATTCAGCCATGAATAATCACAGGCTTGAAGACGAGCACGTGAGTGAATTGTTTTTAATTAATATTTATTGATTGTTATGTTTTTTTTTTACTATTGTTGATGTTTTTTTGATTGTTTTCAGATGGCTAGAGTGTTCAAATGGTTGAAAGCTGCCCATGAATCGGCCCATATGGTAGATTTTCCTTTTACCTTCGTCGACGAAAGAAATTCGAGTATTGAAGCTGAGAAAATTTTGAATGGGTGGATTTTGAATGGGTGGGATCCGGCTCCGGTTGATTACACCAGGGTGCTTAACAAGGTTGCAGCCTCTGTTTTTACAGAGGTACGAATTATTTGACTTTTCTATCATTTTGTTTAGAGCTAATAGTCTTGATATTGTTTTGCAGCGTTGGTTGAACAATATCAATGATGGGGTATTGGATGAGAATAGCAGACTCGAAAAACACTTGGAATTTATTGGAGACTATTGGAACAAACACTATTGGGGTAATTAGTGTGTTCTTATGACGTGTTCCCTATGTAAATGTGTTTATCCCTTGGGGGCCATTGGTAAGAGGTAATTCTATTGGAGACTATTGGAATGAACACCATTGGGGTAATTAGTGTGTTTTTATGAATGTGTTTCCTACCTAAACACGTTTTTTCTAAGTAAATGAGTTTGTCCCTTAGAGGCCGCTTGGTAAGAGAGAGGTTATGTGCTATAAATATTTCCGTACCGAATGATGGGATGATTCTGTTTGTATGTCAAGATTCATATGACCTTGATTTTCTTCTCTTTTAATTAGTCGTGTTCTGTGGATATATATCAATAGTTGTGTGGATTAAAGATTTAAAGATAGTGATCTTGTTTGGATGGAAGATTTAAGAAATATGAGTGCTTTAGAATTTGTCTTGTTTCATTAATACTAAATTTCATGTTTGATAGTAAATTTATATTTATGATTACCATTGGGTATATATGACCCAAAATGGTCCGCTGTACACATTCATAGAGGTCACTGAATAATACTCTCTCCTTTGATGCTTGTTACCGTTTTCTTATTTATTTTTTTACTTTTTCAACTTTTAGAAAATCACACGGTAATATAGTACTAACATCATATGTAAAGTCATGCCGCACGTATGGACTATTAAGGAGGAAATCACAAATTGTTGGTTTATTGACCCGTGCTTCTATACTAAGCTCTACCATACCCTTGGTGCTCTATCCTAGTGATTCTTATCTCTGCTCCTTAAAAGAACTTGAAGGATTTAAAATAGTACAAATTGAAACTGTTAATGTTAGAATTTTGCCTTCACTCCAACGAGTAAAATGGATTCCAAGATTCCTCAAATGATGACAAGGTTCATAAAATAAGGAGTTGTTCATAAAATGAGCGAAAGGGAAAATCAGGTGCCCTGAAAATACTTTAGGAATTGGCTGAACATGCCTCCACCTGTAAAACAAAGAAAGGGTGAGGGGTTGTCGGTGGTTCATTGATAAAGTTATCTTTCTCTTTCTCTCTTTCATTCTCACACATGCGTCTCATGCATTTTTGCATATCGACTTGCCTGCTACACTTCACTTTTATTTTTGCTAATAAAAGGACATTATAATAAAGTGAATGTGAATTTTTATGATAGGCTTCAATATATAAGGAGGAAATTATAAAAGTCAACATCTTTGTGTATGCTTTTCAATATTTTTGGAGGCTACATCTAATGTTTAAAAATCAGTTGGGAAAAATATCTGCAAGAATAATTTCATAAGAGCTACATGCACAGTATCTGCAATCTTTGTTACATGATATGGTAAAATAAACATGGTGATAGTTTTGTTGTAATTTCATTTTTAAATTTTGTTCAGTTATAAATTTTAGGACAAATTGCACAAACATCCCTTGAGTTTAGACATAATTGCATGTATATGGAATTTTTACCCATAATTGCACAAACATCCCATGTAATTAGTTGATTTCGTTAAATCTAACCATTGACCACAATTTTAACCAAAAAATGACCAAAGTGCCCATAGTTACCTATTTTATTATTAATTATATATATACTTTTTTTTTTGACAATTTATATATATACTTAACATAATAATTATATACGATACTTAATTTATTTATTTAACAATTTTTATAATCCATTTTTCACATTTTCATAATCCATTTTTTTAAATAAATAAATTAAGTATTATATATAATTATTATATAATTATATATAAGTATTATAAATTAAGGTTATAGTAGTTGCTATCTCCATTTGGAACTTATGCTTGTCTAATAAATTGATGCACAATGTCATGGTCATAAAATTAAGCCTTTCTTTTTGTTGCCTTATGAAAGTTGGGTTCTGGAAGAAAAGGTGTATGTATAGAAGTTGATTGTTGTGAAGCAATACATAGAGCTGAACCTCTTATGCTTCTTATCTGTTGAATTCGGTGACAATAATTTGATTGTATGTTGAAATTGATGTAATTAGGTGACAAAGAGACTTTTAGAGTTAGAATGTTGATCAAGAAACACAAATAACATCATTGATATTTGTGAATTTAGTAACAATTATAATGCATTTGTCATTCTTCATGCAGATAAGTTACTTGCCGCTGTCAGTTATCATCACTACCTTCAAAAAGGAGAATGTCAAGAGGCCCTTCGAAGGATTTGGGGTACTTATTCCTTCTAAGGAATAGCAAAATGGTTTAAGAACTCTTGGTATGTAGTCATGGCCTAGTTAATAAATGACTTTTTATTTTCAACTGTTTTGACTACATATATAATATATCCCGTTGTAAAGGTACACTATTTTCCTCTATAATGTTTCCAGATCGTGCACCAAATGATCTATATCTCTATACAACCTTTGTCGGGGGAAGTCGAAACAGAAAACTAGCAAAAGCTTCGACGTATGAGAAGCTTCAATGCTTTTGATTTTCTACTTATGATTGCATTTCATGTCTTCTGTTTTCTTGTCAATTATATTTGCACCACTAATTTATAGTATTAATTTTTTTGTTATACATTTTGCATATCTAATATTTTTCTTCAACCGAATACTGCTTTAGAGATGAATTGAAGCAGATTGTTACTTCAGACCTCAGGCAGTTGCTGGGAGTGGAAGGGAACCCACATTTCTGTAGTATGTGAACTGTTATTGAAATATATATATATATATATATATATACGGTCTTTCTATTGTCAGTTCGAACTGTCAGTTCCTTGCATGTGGGACATTGAATTTAAAAGATGTTTTGACAAGTGCATACAATCAAGTCAAAATATTTAAATCAAATGATCCACATGTAAGGAATTGATATATTTTATATCAGTTCGAACTGACAATAGAAAAATTATATATGTATATACCGGTATTATCTCCATTTTCCTAGTGATTGAGATTAGAAATAACTTATGGAGAGCAATCAATTGCTATGTTTATTTAAGAGTTCTCTTATAATTTGAAGTATTCTTCATTGACGGTCGTTTTTTCTGGAGTAAAGCATTTCCCTTATATGGGCATAATCATGGCTCGGTTTTAGAGGGAATTGAAAAGATGGAGAAAAGTCTTCCTGGATTCTTTTGTGCAGGTAATAATTCATCAACTCAAACATGTGAATTTGATGAGTGATCGATTACTATCTTGTCAGCTGGCTGAAAGACTGGCCGGTACTGCTAATTGTGAATCTGGGATCTTTTGATATGTCACTCTATCACAGTTCTAAAAGAGCTAACTCGAATATTAACTTTAAAGTTTCATAAACATTTTTAGTTTGCAAGTTCAATTGCATCGTCATCCTTGTAGACATTGGCAACAGGTTTCTACTTTTGTCAACCTAATGCTATTTTCTTTTGTTTTCTAATTTGTTCTGATTTATGAACTTGTTAGGAAACCATAAAGGCGGGTTGTCTGTCGGCAAAGCAATAGCCTCTGGGTGCAAAGCAGCTAGAGGGTTTCAACCGGCGGTGGAGTTGTTTTGATTTGTTAAAAGAACAAAAAATAACTCTTTTGGGTTTGTAATGAAAATTGATTTTTTGTTTGGGTCTGGAATCTAGATGAGTGATTTCAATTAGGTGATGAATGGATTAAGGGAGATGAACGGTTTCAATCAAAAAAATAAACAAAAAATCTCAGTTGTTTGGGTGATGATGGGTTTTATTTATTATTATTATTATTTTTTTTTTGTGAATGGGTGATGAATCTCAAAAAAGAAAAAAAAAAAATACTCGGATGATGGAGGATTTTCTCTTATTGAAATGGGTGATGAATATGGGGAAAAAAAATTATGCTTAAATTTGATGATGAATATCGGAAAAAAACAGCAATTTTATTCTCAACATTTTTTTACTAAATTTTAAAATTTTATTATATAATATATTATATTCGTTTATTATTTTTTCTAGGCAATAAAAGAAAGTATAAAATAATACAAATATGGGCATTTAAGTCATTTTACTATAAAAGCTTGGTTAAAGGTTAAGGGGGGGTGTATTCAATTAGGATTAATTAGGATTCTTGAAGACATTTAAAGACATTTTTTAAGTGACAGATTTTTATGGATTTCTACGGACTTTTATAAATCCACATGGACTTTCATTGATTTGTTTAGACGTCCATCTCATACTTTTATTGATTTGTTTAGACGTCCATCTCAGACTTTTATGGATTTGTTTAGACATCCAAGGATTTTCATGAATTTGTTATCTCTGACTTATCAATAGTAAGCTAATTATAGCTAATTATCAAAAATACCTTTGAAGTTGGAATGAACAAAATTTGATACACCAGTCAATCTATATTTGCGTATATATATAGTCTGAGGTTGTTGCTGATGCAAACAAAGCGATTGAATTAAACCCAAAATTGGCTAAGACTTACCTGCGTAAAGGCACTGCTTGCATAAAGTGCAGATAAATTATTTTTCTTTAAAATAATATGCTAATAAAGAGTGAGCATTTTGGTGTTAGATTGAAGGCTCTACAGATTATTTTGGTGTCGTTTTGTGCAGTTTTGGCACATAGTGAGATTTGTAATCGTGCTATATAATTTATATTTTGTTCTTAGCAAATGTAGCGGCTCTATTTAGGAAAAATAAGTTGCAAGCGTTTGTTGTATTCACAACACTTTCTGGCTTCCGTTGGTCACAAATGGCCTTGCTTCATCATTTTTATGGTCATCAAAATAAATGCAGATACTCTTTTGACAACAATGATGCTGGTGACCGGAGCTAAGGCTAAATTTTTTGAATCAGGTTGATATGGGATTGGTTTTTGCTTGATTTGGAAATGTACGATAGGAAGATTACTTACCATAGTTCCTAGATGTTTTTTAAGGTGGCAATTTTGGTACATGATATTGTGTACGAAATTTTGATATCTTGGACTACAGCATTTAAAAACTTTTTTTTTTTTTTTTTTTGGTTATAGCAATGACTAGACCTGACATGGTTCCGATTCCAATTCTGGTTCGGGTTCGGAACCGACGGTTCCGGTTCCACCGTGGAACCGAAATCAAAACCGAAACCGAAACCGAAACCGAAATCGGATCGGCCTATACCGGTTTCGATTCCGGTGCCAAAACCACCGGTTCCGGTGTCGAAACCGCCTGTTTCGGTTTCAATTCTGAAGAAACCGACGGTTTTCAACCTTTTTTTTTTTTTTAATAATTTATTTAAAACAAAAACAACCCATACAATATACATCAGAATCCAGATCAGGATACTTCATAATCACCCACCGCCACCAGTTCATACTTCATACCTCATCAGTTCATACCTTCATCAAAATCCAGTTCTGTATTCATCGATTATCATCCCTCTCTCTCTCTCTCTCTCTCACACACACACACACACAAATCAACCCCAAAATCCCAAATCACCCAAATCAACCCCAAATCACCCACCACCACCTTTGAATCGGCCATCCCCAAATCACCCAAACTCCAACTGTCCAAGAACCCCCTCAGGATCGAAGAAGAACTGAAGATGATGCTGCAGAAGAAGAATCGAAGGGATTTTGGGTGGATTCAATGGATCGAAGAAAGAAGAAGAGGAGGAAGAAGTGGATCGGTGGAAACAGTGGATTGAAGAAGAAGAAGAAGAAGAAGAGGAGATCGAAGAAGAATCGAAGAATCGAAGAAGAAGAAGATGAATGAGAAGAAGAATCTGACCACCAGAGATGATGGTAAAGTGAGAAGAAGATTTAGGTTTAGTTTAGGTTTAGATCGTTTAGGATATATATATATATATATATATATATATATAATAAAATAATAATAAATAAAAAAACCTAGAACCGGCGGTTCGAATCGGAACCAAAACCGAAACCGAAACTGAAACTGAAATTGAAACCGAAACCGAAACCATCGATTCCAATCCGGTTCGAACCGCCCGGTTCCGTAAACCTTGGAACCGGAACCTGAACCTGAACCTGAACCTGAACCTGAACCTGAACCTGAACCGGAACCGGAACCGGAACCGGCCTCCTTCGATTTCAGTTTCGGTTTCTGTTCTGATTCTTGAACCGTAACAGAAAATCCGATTCTGGTTCTGATTTTTTCGGTTTCGGTTCCACGGTTCGAACCAGAACCTTGTCAGGTCTAGCAATGACTAGAGATAGTTAATTTGATTTTGTATACTACTCTGATTATATTTCTTAAATCGGGCAATAACAAACGTGTTTACACTTGCTTGTTCAAAAAAAATATTTATAATTATGTGACTGCAACATATTACATTATTGTATGTGGCTTGTTTTCTTTTTGAACTCGATTTTTTTTTCCTATTTAATTCACAGAATATGCTAGGGATGGAAGCTTATTATTCTCACATGCATTGGTTTTTTTTAATTTTTACATATTAGTGCTTTTCGTTTTTGTTTTGAGAGAGAGAGGGAGAGCAAAATCCACCAAAATCTTTGGGGAGAAGGCTGGACATGTTATGACATTTGATATTTATATCTCTCACCATTAAGTCCACTAAAATCCATCAAAATCCATGACCTAAGAAAATCCTTTAAAATCTAGTCCTAATTGAATACACCTTGATTCTTGTAGTTGAGGCATGTGTTCAATCAAGAACAACTGGGTTCGATCAAATACAAATACAACCACCACAAATCACCACCACTCACCATGAGTGTCGATCTGCTCTTAACAGAGGAGATCGAGGCTCAAGAACTGGGTTCGATCAAATCCAAATCAAACACCATTCCAAGAGATTAGAGAGAGCGAGGAAGCGAGAAGAGAGGAAGAGAAAAGGTGAATCAGAGAGAGAGAGAGAGAGAGAGAGAGAGAGAGAGAGAGAGAGAGCAACGGTGAGAGATGTGAGAGTCTGAGATGAGAGGAACATCAGTGAGAGAGGTGAGAGATCGTGAGAGTTGAGAGTTGAGAGATGAGAGGATTTATTGATTTTCTTTTTTAATTTTAGTTATTTATTTATTAAATATAAACTGTTTTTTATTTTTATAAATTATACTATTAAAAAAAATTAATATTTTATTTTTTTAAATATTTGGTAAAATGATGTGGCATGATCTCATCCACTCATTTGTTTTTTTATTTAATATATTATTAATTATATATATCAAATTACCTAATTACCCTTCAGCCCTAATTACCCTTCCTGTCCCTACTAATGAATTTACCTATTTACCCTCGTTGACCCTCGCGAAACCCTAACAGAATTGGACGGTAGGGACTAGAATTCATATTGTCAAAATACTGATAGATTGAAAGTTACAATACCAAAAAACCGTGGACTAAAATACGATTTTCCCTATATAATAATCAATAAGTGTAATGTTATGTAGTTCAAAATTCTATTACATATGTGAGTTGCAACCGATACATTATTTACCACATCATATTATGATCTTTATAATAGTTATTAACGTGTCATATCATTTGAGTATGAATTTTAGATAATAAATATATATATATATGTATATATATATATATATATATATTTGTATTAGTATAAATCTGATACACGTGATAGGTAATTACTGAAAGTGTCACGTTGTTTTCTTTTCTTGTTTTGTTACTTTCCTTATAAATACGGTTCTTTTTTGGAGTAATTTTGGAAAGAAAAAAAAAATGTCAAATCTAACAGGAAACAATTTGACTTGTCATTTTGTCATTAAACTAAAATCAGAAAGAATTCAGGACTAGGATCATCTGCTGAGCTCTTTCTCAACTGAGTTGTGCTTTTGAGGATCCGATAACACGTGTACATAAAGTTTTGGACTGTCTAGATTTATTTTAGTCTTTTTTTTCTCTTCAATACTAAAACTACGTTGTTTTCTACCTTACCACTAAAACACTAAATCACCTCCTCAATGCCTAAAACGACAGCCAGTTATGACAAATTCTATCTTCTTCATATTGACCCACGCTCTTACTTTTCCGCCACTGCCGACTTCAAGCCAAAGACTTCACACCCTCCTGCCCTCGAGTAAGAATATTTTTTTAGACTGTTAAGTAATTTTAAAGACATCATTTTTATGATTCACCACCACTCTCATTTCCTTTCAATTCATCCCAAAAATTTTACCCACAAATTCGATTGATCGGAAACAATAAAATCTCAGCAATGGAAATGTAAATTCTACCCAAAGGAAAACTAATCTATAATTGAGGTGAAATCTATTTTCCTACCACAATAGATCACTATCACAATTTCATCATTCAAATCTTGAGCACAACAGTCATTTGCTTGAAGTGTGATTTCTTTTCCAAAGTATATGAAAAAAAAAAAATCAAATCTGATATTTTTTCTTTCCCTGTTGTCTTGCTTCGTGTTTTGTTTGTGGGGTTAAATGCACATGTTTCGTTGGTACTGGAAAATTTTTATATAATTTGTGAGTTGATTTTGTTGATGAAGCAAATGGAGAGAAGTGAAGTTTCAGGCCAAGTTTTGCTTGAAGGCGTTCTGTATTCAGTGAGAAAACGAATACAGAGAAAATGATAAGAGAATAAAAAATAAAAATAAAGACTAAAATAAATCTAGACCGTCCAAAACTTTAATATACACGTGTCATCGGATCCTCAAAAGCTCAGCACAACTCAGGAGAAAAAGACCTCAACAGAGGATCTTGTAATGGATACTAAAGTTCGAATGTATTATAACCAATCGAGAGTCCAAATTTGTCTACAATTCCTCAATTTTCAACTAGTTTAATTAACAACTGATGGGTATGATTGTTAATAATTTTTTCTTAATCTTAGAGTTCATAATCAAAATAATTATAGAAAGAAATTAATAGAGTAATAAAGAAAAACAATGAAATGGTAATTAATGGTAGAAATTTCTTCACTATATATTTACAATGCATTGATTCATATCAAAATATGATTTGAAATGATCTCAAACAATGTTAATTCTCAACGAAAGACATGCATAATGGTAGATTCTCTCCATCCTTCGAGTCTGATTGAGTCACATATAACTTTATAAAGATACAATAATGAAGCTCATTATAATATGGAATTAGTGAGTTGTGAAGTGTATTTGTCATCTGCCATGTAAAAATATGTAAATGCATGATTATATGATCTTCGAAGATAGAATTTTAACTTAATTAAGCCAAGATTAAGCAAACAAATTCAAAGTAAAAAAATGTATATACTGTGGCTCGACGTTAATTTTATGTGATATCGGTTAATGTCAGTTAAGGTCGGTTTAGAGCTAGTTACTAACCGAACACAGGAAACCAACTTCAGTTCTTCACATGATCAGATGAAGATGAGGTTCTGTTGTTTCAGAATATGTGTTGGGAGATCCGAGATTGTGTCTCCCTCTTGTATAGGGGTTTTTACAGTTTTTAAAACACAATCACCAAAAGATAAGAAGAAAAAAAAATCTATCAATCACTCAAACCCAAACCCACAGTCACATGACCACCACCATTCCACCGTCAACCACCCCCACCATAGCCACCACCATATTCTACAACCCAAACCACCAAAATCCAGAAAAAAAAATAGTAAAAAAAAAGGGAAAGTGATCCCGGAGGCGGCAGAAGGAGGACGAAGGAGGGAGACAAGCCAAAGGAGGTTGACAGCCTGTAGATCTGCTCGTGGAGGAGCAGATCGTCCATCGTTGCTAGAGTTGTATGGTATAATGATTTTTTTTATTTTTTATTTTTTGTGGGTGCTTATCTATTTTTGGGTTTGTTTTTTTGGGATTGAAATGGGTGAATTTTTTGTTTCTGGATTTGGGATTTTAAGAGACGGGTTTGTGTGATTGTTGGGTTGTTTTTTATTTGAGTTTGTGTGATAAACCGATGAAAGTGAAATGTATTAAATCCAAAGAAGGTGATGAGGAATAATGACAATGATGATGAAAGTGAAATGTAATACGAATTTAATATTGTGTTAAATTAATTTTTGTTTAATTGGAAATATGGGTAGTTTAATTGTTTAATTGGAATTTGGAAATCTGGGTTCCATATATTTTTTATTTAATTTTTCTTTATTATTATTATTATTATTATTATTTAATTTTATTAATATTATTAAAAAAAAAATAATTTTTTTTGGACATTAGTCAACATATCAAAGTGTGTGTGAGTGTTATTATTATATTTTTTTTTTCAGTTTTAATGTAATTATGCATATAATCAGGGTATGTAAGTATAATTTTCCTTAAACATCCGTCTCCATTCTGTAAGCTATTGCCAACAAATGAAAGTTCATTGGTTTAACGCCAGAAAAAAAAAATTAGGGGGCAATATGCGATTTCGCGTATAATTCTGGGGGCATTGGTCTATTAACCAGTGTTCTAGTAGGTGGCCTAGGCAGCCGATTAGTCAGTCCTCCACGGCTAGGCGGCCGGAAAACGCCCCGATTTTATGGAAATCGGACCTTTTCCTCAGTGGCCGTGTAATCGGGAAAGATGTCGCGTAATCGGACACGTGGCCGCGTAATCGAGCTAGGCGCCGTTATTTTGCACCGGAAATCAGCTGAAAAAGAGGCGGGATCACCGTTTCCGGCGACTGAAACAACAAGGGTTTGGTCGGCAATGGTGGCTGGCGAGAGGTTGAAGAAGAAGTTGAGGAAGTGGGGTGCGTTTAGCAGCGGGCTGGGGTGCACACAGGGATTAAGCTAGGCCAACGTTTGGGCCTAACCCAATTGCAAACAAAATTGAAACGCTGCGTTTCAACTGTAACTTGTCAGCTCTTATTTTATGTGGAAAATTACAAAACGTCCCCTTATCGCTTATAAAATCACAATATTTTCAATCTTAATTCAATAATTACACTTATATCCCTAGCGTGATTTTGATGCCTTAGCGTGGGTTTTATTGGGTCAATTGATGCTTATTGAGCCAATTGAGGCTTATTGGGTTAGATGCAACATTGGGCCTAGGCTTAGTGTGTTTTCTTTGGATTTGATATGTGGAATTTGTTTGTAATTGTGTTTTCCGATTAATCCCCGATTAATCCCCGATTAATCGCCGATTAATCGACCTAGGCGCTAGGCGCTGGGTCTCCGCCCGACTAGCGCCTAACGCTTACTAGAACACTGCTATTAACCCATCTAATTATTAAGATCAAATATAGGTAGATCAGTACAATTCAATGATATTATATGTGATCAAGGCAAGGGACATCAGGTTTGGTGGAATGAGAGGTTCCATGGGCATTATTGCATATAGCTCGAGTCTCTTTTCCAGGATTTGATGAAGTTATGCCGACATCGTTCATCACAATGTTGGAGCAACCAGAATCACAGCAATCCAATGTGATTGCTACCTCACTCGCCGATGTCCCATGCACAGAAGTAATGACACACCACTCACGTCCACAGAATTCCTCTACGAGATTATTATCGGAGAAAAAAATAAATAAATTTTCCAAAACGTACTCGTACTTAATCTGAAATTTACAACAAGATCATCAATCTTACCTGTCTTTTGTGGTAATTTTGGTCAATAATAATAGGATTTTTAGAGTCTATAACCGTGATTTTCTCGAATGTGATACTCCTGGCATACCCTGAACCTTGCTGAAATTTGACAAATTGAAGAACAATAATGTTCAATAAACTAACTTTGAATGACATTCTTGAATGCTTAAAGGAATTATATCAATGATTTCAATCTTTTTTTTAAATTGTCGTATTTATTTTTACCGGAAATGTCTTGATTCTTACTCCATTTTCAGTTCCGGTGAAATTACAATTCCGAACGTGCACTTCTTCCACCGTATCCTCTGCTCCTCCATCCCCTAGACTTCCCACACTATACACACACGAATATGAAGAATATATATATAATTCCATCATAAAGTGTAACTTCAAACTAAGATCACACAAGAATACAAAGAGCATATAATCATGAGGCGGGTTTTGATGACAAACCTAATGCCATGACCAGGTCCACATGCAATCCCAGAAATGTTGATGTAAGAGAAGTACCGCATGCGATGAAGGAATCTTGTATATGAATTTGGGTTGAGGCGGAGATTTCGATTCCGTCAGTGCTGCGGCAGCTACCAGGTGAATTGATGTGAACATTAGAGATGGATCCACTGTTGCATTGGTTTATTGAGAGGTGCTCTTTTGGACCATTGAGAATGGTGAATCCACTCAAATCAAAATTGTTACAGTTGTGGAGGTACATTGCCTGCAACAAGAACGTACACCACACATGTTTTGGATTATATATAATTATAATTTGATGAAATTCATGTTGAAATTCCCAAATCAAAGAAAGTGATTAATTAATTAATTAGTTGATGATCTTTGTACCTACCCTTCGTCCATTTCCATTCTCCTGAAAATAATCTCGTTTATTAGAATCATTACCACCTTAAAAGAATGACAATATTATTTATATATAAATGAGGTTTTAGGTGCGGGATCCCGTACATACCATTCTGTAATATATTTATACCTGCCACAAATAAGCAGCTCGACCGTTGATTGTTCCTGATCCTTGCATGATGAAACCGGCCACATCGGAGAAGCTTATCCAGCAATCAACTAAGTTGTAATTTCTCCAGGCTTGAGCTGATCCGGGTGCTACAATATCCCCTAAAATCTGTCCTCGATAAAGATTATATATAAAAAAAAGACTTTAGTATTCATCAATTGTTGTTAATTTAGTGAAGCAAATGTTGAAAATTAAACTTGTGATTTTGGGTTTTAATTAAGTACTATTGAGCTTTTATTTATTAAAATTAATGGGTCAATTTGGTTGTAAACATCATGTGTGTTTATATCTTCATTTAAAAAATATTTAATTAAAATTATCACGTGCAAAATCTCTGAACATCCACTGTTATTTTACCTGAATTTGGACTTTGTTGGACTGGCAAGGACCTTGAAATTTAACAGTCTGTAGCAAAAATGTTTTTCCACTTGGGATTTCAAGTGTTGGTGTATCTCCACCAGCTCCACAAAGTGCACACAATTAATGGATAACTAATAGTTAATTAATTACTCAAATTGCAGTAGATTAAAAATAAAAGAAAATAAAAATAAATTCTCTCATAATGGAAAAATTAATGAAAAAAAAAATAATTGATTACTTGAGAATCATCAGTTTGGCAATCTCCAACTGCACCAAAATCAACCACATTAAAACTTTCTCCAATGCTGATCAAACTAGATGCAACAATGCATACAATTAAAACGCCTGCGAGAAAATCCTGTGTATATTCCAAAACACCAAAGAGAATAAAAAAAAAAATCAGAACCGCGACTTCTGGTGTGTGATGAACTAGCTAAAGATAAATATAATTACCGAAAATGATAAAAAAAAATGAAGAGTTTCTCACCATTGTTTGATCAACAAGATACAACTATAAAGCATGTTATTTGAGTTATCAGCAGGCCTCTTCTTCTCTGTCATTCTGTCAATCTATATCATCACAACAACAAAAACAAAAACAACAAAAGGGTAAATAATTAAAGAAGTTGAAGATTGAAAAATTTACCAGTTGCTCAAATAAGTCGTAATTGTGTTATGTTAAGATGGGGTTGAGAACTTGGGAGATATATATATATTGGCCAGCTGGTCTGGACCGACCGTAACAAATTTGTAATGACAGTGAGGACCGACAGAGCTAATTAAGTGAGGACCAAACATGAGATCGAGTTCACACTGTCTACCTTTTTTAACTTTCTAGTTTTAATTATTGCCCCTAGTTTAATCACTAATAATAAATGCACTTTCTTTTAATTGGTTGTCATTCATATCTATAGATGGATTTTACTGGAAATGAGTTATTTTGATTGAGTATTAATACTGTACAACCCAAATAAACAATCCAAATAATATGGCAAATGAGTTGTCATTACCAAACAAATCATGAGATAATGTGGTTAATGAATAAATCATTTGTCACATCAATTTGGATTGGTTTTTAGACTAATTTTTTGGGTTGTCAAGCATTAGTGATTTTGATTTATAATATAATTTTTATATAATAATCATACTAATCACCTTAGTAAGAAGCACTATCTTAACATAAAATGAATGAAAGATGTACGATGGCATCGGATGATTCTAGACTTTATTTTAAATGATGAACAGATAACAAGTTCAAAATTGATTAATTTCTTTTAAAAATAAATTAACGTGCAAAAGTTTTCATATTGTTTTTTATCAGATTTCATTAGATAAATTTGGGGCTGAATAAAATTAATTAAATAAATAGATATATGAAGTTTCCCATAGTTTTCTACTTTTCTTTAGTAAGATATATGTCTAGCTTGCGAGGGTATTAACAATGGTGAATACATCAATCACTGTTATTGGTTGATCTTCAGCTATTCAGAGATACACATTCAAATGATCTTCAGCTATTCTTTCTATTTTCTGGCTTTTTTATTTTTATTTATTAAAATGAGTGTTGTAACACTACTTGAGAGACGAGAACAATGAACATTTAATGATCAAATGATGTTTTGTCGTCAATGATCAAGGCAAGGAACTTCAGGTGTGGTGGAGTGAGAGGTTCCATGGGCATTTTTACACAGGGCACGAACCTCTTTTCCAGGATTTGATGAAGTTATATTCACTCCACTCATCACAATGTTTAAGCAACCATTCGCACTACCACTGCAATCCAATGTGATTGCTTGCTCACTCGCCGATGTCCCGTGCACAGACACGAACGACACGTCGCTCACTTGTATTGAATTCGTCTACAACATTATCCATCAAAACAATAAATTAATTTACCATCCGATATCCAAAACGTCTGATTAGTTAAAATTTAAAGTTCAAGAAATTTATTGTAATTATATTACAACATCAATGTTACCTTAATTTTACGATGTAGACCATTGTAATTTTGGTCGATGATAATAGGATTTTTGGTCTCTATAAGCAGGATTTCTTCAAAAGTGATACTCCTAGCATACCCTAAACCTCCCTGAAAATTTGACATAGATGGCGGTGATGATGATATATATTTGATAAATTACAGTACAAAAATGTTCAATATCTAGTTATCTTTGATTATTGAAATTTTGGAATGCTTAAAGAAAATATTGTCGTTGTAAATAATATTACCTGAAATGTCTTGATTCTTGCTCCATTTTGAGTTCCGGTGAAATTAGAATTCCGAATGTGCACTTCTTCCACTTTATCTCCGTCCCCTAGACTTCCCACACTGCGCGCACACACAATATGAAGCATATAATTATAAATTCAATCGTAAAATGTAACTTCAAACTAAGATCACACACGAATACGAAGCATATATATAACGATGGTTTTAATTGATGACAAACCTGATGCCATGGCCAGGTCCACATGCAATTCCAGTAATGTTGATATTAGAGCAGCCACCATTGATTGCAATGCAGTCATCACCTGTTATATATAATTTGAAACAATGTACACGGTGACCAACAAATTAACATCACAACAAATTGTTATCAAGATCAAGAATTAAAATTAAATCCAACGTACCACATTTGATCAAGGAATCGTGTATATGAACATTGGTTGAGTTGGAGATGTCGATTCCGTCGGTGTTGGGGCTGTCAGCTGGTGAATTTATGTGAATGTTAGAGATGGATCCACCATTGCAGTTGTTTATTGAGATGTGCAGTTTTTGACTGTTTTGAATGGTGAACTCTCGTAAATCAAAATTGTTACAGCTGTGGAAGAACAGTGCCTGCAACAACAACAACACAAACACACATTTTTTGTTATTTTTTTTTTTTCATATAATTATAAGATGAAATTCATACATATCAAAATTCCCAAATCAAAGAAATTAATTAATTAATTAGTTGATGATCTTTGTACCTTTGGTCGTGTGCAACTTCTACCCTCCTGAAAATAAATTATATTAGAATAAATAGCCACCTTAAACATATAATATGGATAATCGACTCTGTAACTTTACAGAGTGACCTGGTGACGATCACGTACTCTTCCAAACCAAAAACCTACTCGGCAATGTTTATATATGTATAGAATAATATGTATATCTAGCTACGTACGTACCTTCCACCAAGCAGAACCTTGGCCATCGATTGTTCCTGATCCTTGCATGATGAGACCGTGGACATCATAGAAGGATAGCCAGCTCTCAGATTTGCAATCTGTCCAGTCTTCAACCGATGCCGGTGCTACAATTTTCCCTAAAATCTGTCTAAGTTTACAAGAAAGTTATTCAAAAAGAAGAACTTTAGTATTCATCAATTTTGGTTTAATTTATTAATGAACCTCAACCGACAACCAATGTTGGGAGATTTGGTATACAGGCGACCACAAAATCGGACCGACTTTAATTACTTAATTGGTTATAAATAGTGGTGAATTTTTGTTTAGAAGAGTCGTTATATTAAACCAAAATATTTAAGACTTAAGAGGGACCAAAGCCAAAAGGTAATAAAAATATTATGGTAATTTAAAAAAAAAAAATTAAAGAAAAGGGGGGCATCTATAAACATGTGTCTGTATTGTCAGAATTGTATAAATTTTGATTTCTTGTATCAACATATATAGAGTTTTTTCTTGCGATCGAATGTTTGTAAAAAGTAGATATCTCTTGAGTTTATTTTACCTGGACTTTAACATTTTGGGACTTGCATGGGCCATTAAATCTGATTCTATATAGAGTTTTTTCTCGCGATCGAATGTTTGTAACATGATTCTATCTTCGAAGTTTTAAAACAATCAGTTTGAACATATCATCAAAAGAAAACTAAAAAACATCAGTCGTTACCAAACTAGTGTTTAATGCCATTCAATTTTAGTAAAAATGTCAAAGTTGTGTAGTCTAATAGGTAACAGAAGAGATTGATGACAGAATTTCATATGTAACTTTCTAATACAAAAAAGATACTAATTAAAGCACAGTAAAATTCCCATGAGCAGAACCCCAACATGGTCATTAGAAGCTACAAATATCTCAGCATAAAAAAAACACATAATTGACAACATCTATCTGATTCTCCGAAGCCACATACAACTATTGTCTCATCAACAAATACATAAGAGTGCTGCTCTAAACATAACCACACGCATATGCCTCTGCCTCTCCATCGCATTCAACAGAAGTAACCACAACTTAATTTAAAAGTGTACTAGTATGTAACCACAATGTCAACCTGCAAGCAATCAATTTAGAATGTAACCACAACTTAATTTAAAAGTGTCAAATGCCAAAGTTGAAAGCTGATTTGAATAAAGGTATACAACAAACAACATCAGAAGAATGAAATGAAAAAGTTAAAGAGACTTGAACCAAAAAACACCACTGAAAAAAGTGTCACCACCGGCATATATACATTTGGATTGACTAAGCCAAACAGCAATCATCAACAGAAGGCCAAAACGACAAGGTTAAGGGGCTCAAACAAAACACCACAGACAATAAAAAAAAAATGATGACAGTATCCCACCATAGCATATTTACATTTTGGGTTAGTTTGTCATACAGAGACCATGACAGCGATACAAAGTTTTGCATATAGAACAGATGAAAGAGCATCCAAAGAAAATAATAAAAACATGTGATGTACAATTATTACTGCAAACAAAAAGACACATGACGGTTTTACAGAAATGAATTAATATAAATGAGCTGAAATGTAATACCGACCCTAATGTATAAATTAAAACCAGGAAATGTTGTAAGTTATCCAAATTGCCAAGAAAATAAATGAAGAACATAGCCAACATTTAAAATACAAAAGCAAAATTGATCATTTCTGTTAAAAGGTAAAATTAGAGATTAAAATGATTTAACCTGGAATCCTGCGAGAGAAAAAGAGGATTCAACCCAAATCAAATTAAGTTCACTATAGATTTCATGCAATCCACATAGCAAAATATTAATTTTGACTCGCATCCCAACCAAAACAGTGAGAAAACTTGTACAACATTTAAGAGAAAAATGAGTTAAAGATGGCTATTAACTACAAAAAATAGCTAAGCATTACATTTCCACAACAAAAACTCGTTCCTTCAAAAAACAAAATGAAGACAAAAACAATAACACTTCCATACTCGCCAATTTGAATCAATGGACTTGATCACAAATATAGTCCAACATTAACAACAATCAACAGTAATATATTTACAAACCTTTCTTCTTGGGACATTCCAGAATGGATGCAGATAGAGGGAAAATTGCACTCAACAAGTAACTTGTTCAACTCCGCTGCTCTACTCACACTTTTGACAAAGATGACAACTTGATTAAAGTCCAACACATCAAGGAGATCATTAAGCTTCCGATTTTTCTCCAGCTCGCTCAATTTGATGTAGTGCTGTCATTTTCAGTTGCAAAGGTAAGAATCCAGTACAAGTATCAGTGTACTAGTATTGAACACAAAGATTAAGCTAAGCTTCCACACTATACCTGTACAAGACCGTGAAGAGTCAACTTGGCCTCGTCGTCAACATAAATTTCCATTGGCTGAAAGGAACAAATGTCACAGTAAATCATATTAGGGTCCTTCCTCAAGTTAGTGGAATCCAGTACGAAATGAATGATGGATGCAAATCCCTCGAATTGAGATTCCTTCCATCTGGTTTGTCTCCTCGTAGATAACAATTTTTTGTCACACAGTAAGCAAGTGCCATTGCCGCTCGACATATGGTTACCATGTGACTACAAGAATTTAAAAAAAAAAAAAAAACTAAAAAAACCCAAACCAACAAACATCCCAAACTCCAACACAACACTCAACACTAAACACTCAACGCCCCAAAAAAAGGAAAAAATACAAAAACAAAATAAGTTTTAAGCGAACACATGTTCAGCGTGATGATAAACCCTCCAACTTTAAGAACACCTAAGAAGTTGCAATTGTCCTTTTATTCCCAATTGGCCTCTAAATTTTCACCTATCAAACTGCAGTTACCACTTTGACAGACAACGCCATGGGATATGAAAACCAATGGCAAGAATGTGGACATCGAATCACGACATTCTAGAATTCTATGGACCTCTGATGAAAAGTTGGCATTAATAAAAAAGAGGGAACTTCGAAATTCAAGTAGTTCTGGCCATGAAACATTACATCTTGCAGACTGGGCGAATTTCCTTGCTGAGCGTTGCAGAAAACATCATTACTTGCTTGTCATGTGGAGTCATCTTGAAGATCTCCTGAACATCTCTTCTCATGTCTGCAAAATACCAAGAGATTATATGAATACGAGAACAAATAAATTTATAAAAGATGTTAAAAATAGGAACAAAAACATTGAACATTCAATAAAGGCAGCCAAGAAGCGTTATTCAAATAATTAGGCATAGGGGCATACCGAGTGATTCAAGCATCTTGTCACATTCATCAAGGATAAAATGCCTCACATTCTTCAAGGAAAGGTCTTTCTCTCTAGCAAGTGCTAATATCCTTCCAGGTGTCCCAACAACAATCTGGGGGCATTCATTCTTCAGGAGGTCTTTGTGAATTTTGATATTAACACCCCCATAGAAGACAGCAACCTTGATGTCAGGCAGGTATGTACTGAACCTCTCAAACTCATGGCAGATCTACAAGAGTGATGGATAGAAAAATGAGTACAGATGTACCGGTGACTACAGCACAAAACAAAAAATGGTCTTAATGAAGAGCATTAGAGGAAAACGAGAGAATTTCAACATACCTGATAAGCTAACTCCCCTGTATGACACAAGACAAGTGCAGTAACTTGGCCTGGATTGGGTTCAGTTTGCTGTAAAGATGACAAAACAAACACTGCAGTCTTCCCCATCCCTGACTTTGCTTGGCAAATGACATCCATGCCAAGAATAGCTTGAGGTATGCATTCATGTTGCACTGATGAAGAACCAAAGAAAATCGTAGCGAAGGAACCGATCGTAAGTAAAATATAACCTCCATGATCCTTTTAATTGAAAGGTTTACCAAACCACAATACAGCTCCGAAATCAATAGTGTGATAATAGTATATTACCTGATAAAGGTAAGATGAAATTAAAGGAGGCAATCATAATGAAATAATAGGGTAGAAGAAACAATAATTAAGCTAATGTGAAAGTACATCTGTTACTTTGCATTTCACTTTCAGGAAAAAAACAAAAACAGAATGGGTATGGAAACAGTAGGACAAAAAAGAGCATTCCAATTAGCAGTTCCGCATATGCGAACTGTGTGATAGAATAGTAGTTCTCAAAAAAATGAATTGAAAGACCAGATAGATTATTCACATATCAACAGGCCTCAGATTAGACAAACTTCAAATCACAACATCAACTAATAACAAAAATCAAAGAAACTACAACACATGATATGATGTCACGATTGCAACAGTTCCTAGGCCAGATAGACACTGAGCATCAAACATAGAACTAAACACATGCAGAAAAATACACCCAATTTCACTATAAAAGAATTTAACTTGCAAGAATAGAGTTGGTAGCTTGCCTTCTGAAGGGTGCTCAAATCCTGAATCCACAATTGCTCGAAGAAGCTCTGGCTTTAAAAGGAAGTCCCTGAATCCCGAACTGTGTATTCCAACATAGCCCCTGTACATGATAAACAAACAAAACAATTAGTCAAGTACATATACACAAACACACAGTTGCAAACTTATCAATTATACATAATAAAAAAAATCATTTCTATAACTGGAATTTCTAACAGATTATTATGTTTTTGGATCAATTTACAGATTAATTATGTTGAAACTTAGTAGGGAACGAAAAGACATAAAAAGTACCAAAAAACAGCAAACAACCAAATAATAAATAAGCAAGCCAAAACAAATCAACTACAAAACAAGTAAAGGTTTGTTCCAATTGAAAAATATCCTAACAAAAGACACAACATATAAATCGGCGAAATATCTTAACAACGGAGACAATTGAAACAAAACATATAATAACAAACTAGACGACTCACTTTTTGGAGGTTTCGCCGTTGGCTTTGGTAGCGACAGAATCGGGAGCTTGAGCATCTTCGTCCTCGTAGTCGAGAAGCTCATCCTCGTTCTCAAATTTGTATTTTCAAGCAAAGTCAAAAGATTAAATAAATAAATAAATTGTAGATAAAAAAATATATACCTTTTTTTTTTTTTTTTTTTTTTTTTTAAAGTTCACTACTTGTATTCTTGTAACTTGTATTTTCAAGCATTCGGTCCGGTAATACCCAAGTTCGAGTCCTCAAATTTGAGTTACAATTTTTTTTAAGTTTACTTTTACTTAAATTATATCAGTTACTCATATATATATATATATATATATATATATATATACAGTCTTTCTATTATCAGTTCGAACTGACAAAAGTTATATCAGTTCCTTGTATGTGAACCACTGGATTTAAATACTTTGACTGATAAGTGCATACAGCCAAGTCAAAGTAAGTCAAAGTATTTAAATCCAGTGGCCCACATACAAGGAACTGATATAACTTTTGTCAGTTCGAACTGATAATAGAATTTCTGTATATATATATATAGTCTTTATATTATTAATTTGAACCGACAATAAATATATCAGGACGAAGAATGTGGACCACAAATTATGGAGAAGTTTTGACAAGTGCATTCACTTTGAGTCAAAGTATGTAAATCTAGTGGTTCATGTGAGAGTTGTAGCGAGAAACAAGAACGATGAAGAAAACTAAAAGTGTTTGATAACAACCAGAAGCTATTCGACAAAAGTACTAAGATAAGAAAGAAGAAAGGTTGAGAGCAATGAATTTCGCCATTAATGGATGTTTAGAGCTCAGGAGCTTCTGTATATTATTTCTGATTTTTCAGAGTGAATTACATACATTAAGCGTGAGTCTTATACATATATATACAGCTAGGGGTGGGCAAAAAACCATTGAACCGAATCAAACCGGTGAACCGAACCAGTCCAATCGATTTTTTTCCGGTTTTTCATTGTTAACCGGTTCGGTTCGGTTCATTTTTAAAAAAACCAGATATTCCGGTTCTAGGGTTCAAACCGGTGAATCGAACCGAAAACCGGTTTATAAAATCAAAAATCCCTAAATTTTTTACGAATCCTATCTGCTGCCTCTACCTCTTTGATCCTAAATTTTTTATGATTTTGATTTATTATTATTATAATATCCATGTAGATAGAGAAAAAGGAGCAGATGAGACTATGAGAGATAGTTGGTGAGGCGTATATAGGACAGCGGAGAGTGGTTTATAATTTCGAGTGCATTGATGTGGTCTTGAGTTAGGGGTTCCCTTAAAAACTTGTGGAGGTCATTCGTACATACATTTTCCACTAAATAGAGAGATATAAAAGTGAGAAGTAACATTTACTATGTCCTCCTTGTTTTTTGTTTTTAATTTTTAGAGAAAGTCAATCAGATGTAAAGTAAAAGTTTTGTTTGGTGAATAAATTAAAATTTATTCAAACTTCGTTTCATTAATTTACTAATGGATCGATGTATTGTATGATCATGACATAGTTTGTAGACATAGTTTGTAGACATGTTTATATATTGTAATAGGTATACTTTATTGATTTAGATTCAGATTAATCATGTTGTCAATTGTCAGTGTGATTTTTTTTTATGAATCCTAAACCGAAAAAACCGAACCAAACCGAATCAAACCGAACCGAACCGGTTCAATCGGTTTTTAATCGGTTCATAATTTTAAAGTTTGTCAGATCGGTTCACTTTTTCAAAAACCGAATATTATCGGTTCACTCGAAAAGTGAACCGATCCATTAAACGCCCACCCCTATATACAGCTATGTTTTCCTAACAAATTGTTCTAACAGATTCCTGAAATTCAGGATGGTAAACCTATGAGATTCTGCCACATCAGCACTTGTAATTAACTTGATAACAGACTAAGAGCTCTTTTAACTTCCTAGGCTGACATCGTTTCTATTTGGCCTTCTTGATGTATTCCTTCTTTGTTCCTTAGCTTCCTCACTTGTACACACAACAAGTCCTGTATATAACTGGGCTGAGCTAGCATTGGGTTGCCTTTGTGTGACTGATGTGCATTGAGCTTCACTCATTACTCCAACATCCCCCCTTAAGCTGAATTGTGGTGAGGAAACCAAATTCAGCTTGGAACAGAAGAAGCAAAACTTATCAGCTGGTAGACTCTTAGTGAGAACATCTGCAATCTGTAAATCAGTCGATACATACCTAGGCTCAACAATCCCAGCAGTAACTTTTTCTTGGATAAAGTGAGTGTCAATATCTATGTGTTTAGTCTTTGAGTGGAACACAGGGTTTTGAGCAAGAAGATTTGCACCCATATTGTCACACCAAATGACAGCAAGTGGAGAAAGGTGAATGTGCAGCTCTCGAAATAGCGATTGGAGCCAGAGAATTTCCGATGTTATCTGAGCCATCAATCGATACTCAGCTTCAGTACTCGAGCGTGCTACAACTGGCTGCTTCCGGGAACTCCAAGAGATAAGGTTTCCACCAAGAAAAACACAGTTGTCGCTAGTGGAACGACGATCATCCAGACAGCTTGCCCAGTCTGCATCAGCATAGGCTTCCAATTTCAAGGTAGAAGAAGGTCGAAACCAGAGACCCATATGAAGAGTGCCTCGTAAGTAACGTAAGACACGCTTACAAGCTTGCCAATGAACATGAGTAGGAGCTACAAGAAACTGGCTAAGCTTATTGACGCAGTATGAAATATCAGGCCTTGTATAGCAAAGATACTGAAGAGCTCCAATTGTGCTTCTGTAGGCAGTAGGATTTTCGAATGGAGCACCATCCATTTTGGTCAGTTTCGAAGTAGAACTCATAGGAGTAGGGTAAGGCTTAGAATCAAACATGTTGTTCCTCTTAAGAAAATCCACAATATACTTGGTTTGAGTAAGATACAAACCATCTGAGTTACGAAAAGCCTCAAACCCAAGAAAGTAGTTCACAGAGCCAAGTGTCTTGAGAGCAAAGGAGGAATGAAGCTGATCAATAGCTCGCCTGATCATAGAAGTACTGCTGCCAGAAATCAATATATCATCTACGTAGACTAAAAGAAACAAAACATCTAAACCAACATGCTTAATGAACAAAGATGGATCAGAAATTGAACTCTTGAATCCCCATTGTAGAAGAGCAGACCGTAGCTTGTGAAACCATGATCTAGGGGCTTGCTTGAGGCCATAGATTGCCTTGTTAAGCTTGCAAACATGAGACGGGAACCTTTGATCAGTAAAACCTTCATGTTGACACATAAACACCTGCCCTTTCAAATCTCCATTCAAAAAAACATTGTTTATATCCACTTGCTGTATGTCCCAGTTGAAATGTACAGCCAAGGTAAAGAGAACTCTTATAGTTTAAGGTTTGACAACTGGGCTGAAGGTATCAAAGTAATCCAAGCCGGCTGTTTGATGGAAACCTTTAGCAACCAACCTTGCTTTATGCTTTAATATTGAACCATCAGGCTTGAATTTAGTTCTGAATACCCACTTACTTCCTACTATATTCATAGCTGAAGTGGCAGGGACAAGAGACCAAGTATGATTGTTTTGTAAGGCTTGAAACTCATCTCTCATAGCTGCAGCCCAACATGAATCAGCTAAAGCCTCTTTTACTGACTTTGGCTCAACGGCAGATACGAAAGCTGAAGGAAAATTGGAAACTAAGACAAAGGCTCGAGGCTTTAAAGACCCTGTCATGCTTCTTGTGATCATTCGACGAGAGGTAAGCTGATCCACTCTAATCTGATGTGTTAAAGGCTGCGGCTCTGTAACAAGTCTTGAAGAAGCAAGAGTGTCAAAAGAGCTAGACTGAACTGTCATTGCAGTATAAAAATCTCTATTGTGTCTTGAAGAAGTTAAAGAATCGGATGAGCTGGAAGGTGACTGTTCCCAAGAGATTGAGCTTGATTCTCGGTTAAAGGTGGACCACGTGAAGGTGTTGAGTGTTGAGAGGTATCAAACATTTGAAAAAAAGAAGGAAAAGAATTGACTGGTCCTTTGTTATTACTCATAGAGAAATCTGCTGGTGTATCAGATGATAAAGAGTTTTTAAACAATGCCTTATAAGGAAACTCTTGCTCATTGAAAACAACATGTCTTGAAATGTACACCCTACCCGTAGGACTAAGACACTTATATCCTTTGTGGCAGAGGCTGTAACCAAGGAAAACACACTTCTTTGTATGAAAGTCAAATTTGTGTTTTGTATAATCTCTAAGATAAGGAAAGCATGAGCAACCAAAAACCTTTAGGTAGCTATAGTTGGGTTTCTTTTGAAACAATTTTTGGAAAGGTGACAAGAATTGTAGGACAGCAGTGGGAAGATTATTGATCAGTACCACAGCTGTAGAGAAAGCCTCACACCAGTATTTCAAAGGCAAGTCAGAGTGTGCAAGCATTGTTAATCCCATCTCAACAATATTTCGGTGCTTTCTCTCTGGAACCCCATTTTGTTGGTGGGTATAAGGACAAGAGAACCTAATATGAACTCCTAATTCAATCAAGTAAGGAATAAAAGGTTGATATTCACCCCCCATATCAGCTTGAAAACATTTAATCTTCCTATCTAGTTGTAGTTCTATGGATTTTTTGAACTTGACAAAGACCTGAAATGCATCTGATTTCAGTTTTAAAGGGAATATCCAAGTGAACCTGGAGTAGGCATCTACAAAGGAAATGTAATACCTATAACCTTCAACTGATAGCATAGGAGCCGGTCCCTAAACATCACTATATACAAGCTCTAAGGGAGCCTTTGCAGTGATATTAACCCTTTGAAATGGCAGCTTATGCAACTTACCAAGCTTGCATGAATCACAAAAAGGAATACTATGTATATCAAAAGGAAAATGTAATGAATTCAACACTTTTTTGAGTACCAAGGGAGATGGATGCCCAAGTTTAGCATGCCATATTACAGAGTTGGTCCTAGCAGCTACAAGAGCATTGTAAGGTGCTAGATTAGATCGACTATGCTTCATATGCACACTAGTCTTATTCTCATTATTTTGAAAACCTGAACTATGTACATTAAAGACAGAATCTGGGACAGACTTCAACAACTTGAAGCTTTGGGGAGTAGCTTCCACAAGCCTTAACTCATACAATCCATTTTTAAGTGACCCTTGAAGTAGAGGCCTTTTGGTTCTCTGATCCTTAATGACATAGCCAAGAGACGAAAATTCAGCAATAGCATTGTTATCTTTGGTAAATTTAGAAATGCTCAGCATATTTTTTGTAATGGTAGGCACACAAAGTATTTGCTTGAGATGTAAATCAGTATGTGGTGGACAATGTGATTTAATTCTAGTGCTACCAACATGTGAGATATATAACTGATTTTCATTACCAACAGAGAGTTTATCCATACCTCTGTAGTCCGATTTGATAGTGAGATTGTTGAGATTGGAGGTCACATGATTTGTTGCACCTGTGTCCACATACCAAGATTGGTCTGCTACTGTTTCAGGAGTGGCAAAGTATGCTTCACTTTGGTATGCACCAGCTGGTGTCATCTGGCTGTTGACAGAGTTGATAGCACTTCCTTGTTCAAAGGTGTTAAGAATTTTATCTGACTTCTTCCAGGCAAGAATATAGAGATTATCTTGCTGCTCTGAAGTATCACCTGAATGTGTTATTATGAACTGTGGAGGAGGAGATCGTTTGCCATTAATGAAACCTTCTAGATCAAGAGCTTCAATCGCAATTAAGACTTGAACTCTCCAATAGATGTAATTCGTCGAATCAAGTTTCAGAGTAAGATTGAGGCTCAGTGTTTTTGCCAGTGATGAAAACTCCATGCTCTTTGCTATTGTAGAGGAGTTAACATTCGACTCAGTTGATGAAGTGTTGTTGGATTGATTTTGAGCGAACGACATTTGTCTTTGGCTCTGATACCATGTGAGAGTTGCAGCGAGAAACAAGAACGATGAAGAAAACTAAAAGTGTTTGATAACAACCAGAAGGTATTCGACAAAAGTACTAAAAGAAGAAAGAAGAAAGGTTGAGAGCAATGAATTTCGCCATTAATGGATGTTTAGAGCTCAGGAGCATCTGTATATTATTTCTGATTTTTCAGAGTGAATTACATACATTAAGCGTGAGTCTTATACATATATATACAGCTCTGTTTTCCTAACAAATTGTTCTAACAGATTCCTGAAATTCAGGATGGTAAACCTATGAGATTCTGCCACATCAGCACTTGTAATTAACTTGATAATAGACTAAGAGCTCTTTTAACTTCCTAGGCTGACATCGTTTCTATTTGGCCTTCTTGATGTATTCCTTCTTTGTTCCTTAGCTTCCTCACTTGTACACACAACAAGTCCTGTATATAACTGGGCTGAGCTAGCATTGGGTTGCCTTTGTGTGACTGATGTGCATTGAGCTTCACTCATTACTCCAACAGTTCACATTCTTCGTCCTGATATATTTATTGTCAGTTCGAACTGATAATAGAAAATCTGTATATATATATATATATATATATATATATATACCAAATTCAAGGTATTCGCAGTTCATTTTTATTATATATATATACACAAATTTTCTATTATCAATTCGAACTGACAATAATATATCAGGACGAAGAATGTGGACTACTAGATTTACATACTTTGACTCAAAGTGTATGCACTTGTCAAAACTTCTCCATAATTTATAGTCACATTCTTCGTCCTGATATATTTATTATCAGTTCGAACTGATAATAAAAAGACTGTATATATATATATGGGGCAAGATCCATGACCTCATTTTTTTACACAATTTTTTACACACTTTATTGACTCTTGGATTGAGATGTTAGGTTGAGATCAACTAATACATTAAGTAATACAAGTTGGTGTATACTCTAACACAGACAGTTTTTTTCTCTCCTCTTGCGTTCTCTCTCCTTATTAATGAAAATAAATCTATTTTTTCTTCAACTTTCTCTCTCTTCAATGTCCCCTCTCTCCTCTCATCGTTCTCACCAATTTTCCCTCACCAGATTTTTCTGTTCATTCAAATACTAAAAATCTATTTCAAATGATCTTTTTTTTTTTTTTTTTTATTATATTCTTGACTACATATAGAATTAAGGGTTTTAAAGTAAAAACAAATTTCAATCTATATCTCCGAATCTAGGAATCATCGCAATTAGATGAAAATAAATAAATAAATAAATAAAAGAAAGTTTGAAATTGCAACCTCACCATTTTCACAATAAAAAATAAAAAACATTTTCGATAAATAAAAATAGGTGATCCCCTGAATTAAAACATCGAACACATGTTTATTTTTAAAACAAAATTTAAAAGTATTATGTCTAGCAAGGTGAATCTCATATTAGTCACTCATGCCATTGAAGATGATTATTAGAGATAGAGATGGGTGATTTATAGATTAGGTAAAAAAAAAAAAAAAAAAAAGATTATTCCTATCCAACTAAAACCGTATGCAAATAAGAAAACACAACTGTCCTGAACTCTAAACTTGTGTTTTTGAGCCACACACTCAATATCCACATAGGTTACAACCCTTTAATGCCAAAAGAAATATATATATATAAATATATATACAGATTTTCCATTATCAGTTCGAACTGACAATAAATATATCAGGACGAAGAATGTAAACCACTAGATTTACATACTTTGACTCAAAGTGTATGCATTTATCAAAACTTCTCTATAATCTGTGGTCCACATTATTCGTCCTGATATATTTATTGTCAGTTCAAACTGATAATAGAAAGACTATATATATATATATATTCTTGAATTACATCTATGTTGATAATTTTCTGATTCAATGATAACTGTTTAGATGAATTGTAGAGATGAAATAGAAGAGAGGAGAGAAACATTTATAAGGATATCATTTATTTTCATTAAAGGGGAGAGAGAAGAGACAAAACAATTTAAGTGTATAACATCTTTAGTTCTTTTGAGTGTTAATTGATCTCAACCATCAATTATACCTTAATCCTAGAGTCAATAAAGTGTGTAAAAATTTGTGTAAAAAAATGGTGCCATGGATCCTGCCCCTATATATATATATATATATATATATATATATATAACAATATAATTTCATATGAGATATTAATGAAAAAAATATATGCTCAATTGTTTTTTTTATTAATTTTATGTGAGTATAGTTTAGTAAAGACACATGAATTCCCTTTTGTAATCAGGAAAGGGAACTTGATTCCTAGGGTGAGTGAGGGGAATCAAGTTCCCTTTCTTTCAGTTAATTCCTAATTTGTGGATGGGGTCCACGGAACTTAATTCCCCAAAACATTAGTAAACACTATAATTCAAAATTAGAAACTTAATTTCCTTTCCTTGAATGGGATTCCTCATAAGTAAACACGCCGCTAGTTTAATTAACAGCTTATGGGTATGATTGTTAATAATTTTTTCTTAATCTTAGAGTTCATAATCAAAATAATTATAAAAAGAAATTAATAGAGTAATAAAGAAAAACAATGAAATGGTAATTAATGGTAGAAATTTCTTCACTATATATTTAAAATGCATTGATTCATATCAAAATATGATTTTAAATGATCTCAAACAATGTTAATTCTCAACGAAAGACATATATGCATAACGGTAGATTCTCTCCATCCTTCGAGTCTCATTAAGTCACATAAAACTTTATAGAGATACAATAATGAAGCTCATCATAATATGGAATTAGTGAGTTGTGAAGTGTATTTGTCATCTGCCGTGTAAAAATATGTAAATGCATGATTATATGATCTTCAAAAATAGAATATAACTTAATTAAGCCAAGATTAAGCAAACAAATTCAAAGAAAAAAAAAAATGTATATACTGTGGCTCGACGTTAATTTTATGTGATATCGGTTAATGTCAGTTAAGGTCGGTTTAGAGCTAGTTACTAACCGAACACAGGAAACCAACTTCAGTTCTTCACATGATCAGATGAAGATGAGGTTCTGTTGTTTCAGAATATGTGTTGGGAGATCTGAGATTGTGACTCCCTCTTGTATTTTTCTTTTCCATTAATTGATTTCAGTTTTTATATAGGGGTTTTTACAGTTGTTAACACACAATCACCAAAAGATCGAGATAAGAAGAAAAAAAATCTATCAATCACTCAAACCCAAACCCACACTCACCTGACCACCATTCCACCGTCAACCACCCCCACCATAGCCACCACCAGATTCTACAACCCAAACCACCAAAATCCAGAAAAAAAATAGTAAAAAAAAGGGAAAGTGATCTCGGAGGCGGCGGAAGGAGGACGAAGGAGGGAGACAAGCCAAAGGAGGTTGACGGCCTGCAGATTTGCTCGCAGAGGAGCAGATCGTCCACCGTCGCTAGAGTTGTATTGTATAATGATTTTTTTTTTGTGGGTGCTTTTCTATTTTTTGGGTTTGTTTTTTGGGATTGAAATGGGTGAATTTTTTATTTCTGGATTTGGGATTGAAAGAGACGGGTTTGTGTGATTGTTGGGTTGTTTTTTATTTGAGTTTGTGTGATGAACCGATGAGTGAAATGTATTAAATCGAAAGAAGGTAATGATAAATAATGACAATGATGATGAAAGTGAAATGTAATATTGATTTAATATTTTGTTAAATTAATTTTTGTTTAATTAGAAATATGGGTAGTTTAATTGTTTAATTGGAATTTGGAAATCTGGGTTCCATATATTTTTTATTTAATTTTTCTTTATTATTATTATTATTATTAAATTTTATTAATATTATTAATTAATTTTTTGGGTAAAAATGTTTTTAGTCCCTCTAGTTTGTCCTATTATGCGTTCTAGTCCCCCTAGTTTCAGTATTGGCTCGTTTGATCCTTCTGTTACAATTTTCGTTAAAACCTGACCATCTGACATGTCCAGAGGACAAAATGACATTAATACCCCTTAAAGTGTGACTTTTGACGAATTGACTATTTTACCCTTCTTATAAATATTTAAATTAAAAAAAAATTAAAATTAAAAAATTGGATTTGGTGGATCTCTACTGTTCATCTCATCAGATCAATATATAAAAAACTAATTAAAAAAATTATTATTATTATTATTATTATTATTAAAAGATGGCTTTGGTGGAGATCAGACCGTCCATCTCATGAGATGGACGGTTGAGATCCACCAAATCCATTTTTTTTAAATAAAATAATTTAAAAATAAAAAATAAACAAAACAATTTAAAAATCACACACGATCGAACCAAACACATCTCCATGTGCAACATCATCATCTTCAACATTCCAGATTTTCACACAGCCACCACTTCACCCAGAATTCTTCACACAACCAAACCCACAAACATAGAACCAGTTCATCTTCTTCACAATTTCCAGATTTTACATACAAAATTAAAAATTAAAAATTAAAAACCTTTGAATAATATCTCCACCAACATCGCTCTCCTCCACACACATTTCACCGATTTCCTTTTGCCACCGGTGAGCAGCTCTTAGTCTCTGATCAAACCACAACCGTCTTCTCCTTCACACGCTTTACCGATAGATAAATCACCACATTCAAATCATCCGAAAATCATTCAAACATCCATTCAATCTAAAAAACCCTAACCCCCAAATCCAACCACCAACAAATCCCTAACCCCCAAATCCAATAATCACCAAATCCCTAACCCCCAAACCCAGAATCGGACCAACAGACGACCATCATCATCACTCTCACACAAACACACGACGGTGGTGGCCACACAACAGCTTCAATCACGTCGAATCGCGACGAATATGGGTTGCTTCACAGGTTTGGTTTGTGGTTTTCGGTGAACAAATCGGCGGCATTAATGGCTAGGGCTTGGTGATCGGTGACCGACGAAGCTTTCTAGGCCGGTGATGTTCGGTGACTTGCGGCGGTGGTTGTTGACACACGGGTCAACTGTGATGGTGCCTTATTCTTCAACTCTCCATCAGAGATGATTTTTTGTGTGAAAATGTTGATGAAGTGGGCTTATTTATTTATTTTATTTTAGATTATTCAGAAATCAGATTAAGTTTTTTTTTTTTTTTTTTTAATCAAAAAAAGAATAAGATTTTTTTTTTAAACAATAAGATTATTATTTGGGAAACCTTCTAGAAGCTCTGAACGTTGTTTGACCATTTTGCCCTTGTCCCATTGACGGAATTTGTAAAATCCTAACGGAATTGGACGGTAGGGATTAAACGGGCCAATCCTGATACTAGGGGGACCAAAACGTATAATAGAGCAAACTAGAGGGACTAAAAACATTTTTTCCCTAATTTTTTTATTTTATTTGGACATTAGTCAACATGTCAAAGGGTGTGTGAGTGTTGTCATTATATTTTTCCAGTTTTAATGCAATTATGCATATAATCAGGGTGTGTAAGTGTAATTATGCATAGACAACCGTTTCCATTCCGTAACTCGTAAGCGGTAAGCTAGTGCCAACAAATGAAAGTTTAGGGAGTTTAATGCCATAAAAAAAGAATCAAGGGGCAACATGCGATTTCACGTATAATTCAGGGGACATTGGTGCTATTAACCCATATAATTATTAAGATCAAATATAGGTAGATCAGTACAATTCAATGACATTATATTATGTGAATCACAGCAATCCAATGTGATTGCTACCTCACTCGCCGATGTCCCATGCACAGAAGTGAATGACACACCACTCACGTCCACAGAATTCCTCTACGAGATTATTATCGGAGAAAAAATAAATAAATTTTCCAAAACGTACTCTAGTACTTAATCTGAAATTTACAACAAGATCATCAATCTTACCTGTCTTTCGTGGTAATTTTAGAGTCTATAACCGTGATTTTCTCGAATGTGATACTCCTGGCATACCCTGAACCTTGCTGAAATTTGACAAATTGAAGAACAATAATGTTCAATAAACTAACTTGACATTCTTGAATGCTTAAAGGAATTATATCAATGATTTCGATCTTTTTTTTTTAATTGTCGTATTTATTTTTACCGGAAATGTCTTGATTCTCACTCCATTTTCAGTTCCGGTGAAATTACAATTCCGAACGTGCACTTCTTCCACCGTATCCTCTCCTCCTCCATCACCTAAGACTTCCCACACTATGTACACACGAATACGAAGAATATATATATAATTCCATCATAAAGTGTAACTTCAAACTAAGATCACACAAGAATACGAAGAGCATATAATCATGAGGCGGGTTTTGATGACAAACCTAATGCCATGACCAGGTCCACATGCAATCCCAGAAATGTTGATACTTGATATAAGAGCAGCCACCATTGATTGCAATGCAGTCATCAACTGTTACAGAAAAAATTATTTATCATCATCATTTTATATATGTCCGATTTATGTAAAAAATATAATAAAATAAAAGTACCGCATGCGATGGAGGAATCTTGTATATGAATTTGGGTTGAGGCAGAGATTTCGATTCCATCAGTGTTGGGGCTGCTACCAGGTGAATTGATGTGAACATTAGAGATGGATCCACCGTTGCATTGGTTTATTGAGAGGTGCTCTTTTGGACTGTTGAGAATGGTGAATCCACTCAAATCAAAATTGTTACAGTTGTGGAGGTACATTGCCTGCAACAAGAACGTACACCACACATGTTTTGGATTATATACACTTGGTCCATTTCCATTCTCCTGAAAATAATTTAGTGTATTAATTAGAATCATTACCACCTTAAAAGAATGACAATATTGTTTATATATAAATGAGGTTTTAGATGCAGGTTCCCGTAAATACGATTCTATAATATATTTATACCTGCCACAAATAAGCAGCTCGACCGTTGATTGTTCCTGATCCTTGCATGATGAAACAGGCCACATCGGAGAAGCTTATCCAGCAATCAACTAAGTTGTAATTTCTCCAGGCTTGAGCTGATCCGGGTTCTACAATATATCCCCTAAAATCTGTCCTCGATAAAGATTATTAAAAAAAGAAAAGAAAAAAAAAAAAGACTTTAGTAGTCATCAATTGTTGAAAATTAAGTGAAGCAAATGCTGAAAAATAAACTTGTGATTTTGGGTTTTAATTAAGTATTGATCGAGCTTTTGATTTGTAATATAATTTTTATATAATAATCATACTCACCTTAGTAATAAGCACTATCTTAACATAAAATGAATGAAAGATATACGATGCATCGGATGATTTTAAACTTTATTTTAAATGATGAACAGATAACAAGTTCAAAATTGATTAATTTCTTCTGAAAATAAATTAACGTGCAAAGGTTTTCAAATTGTTTTTCAGATTTCATTAGATAAATTTGGGGCTGAATAAAATTAATTAAATAAAGTAGATTGGGTTATAGATTTTAAGGTATTTAATTAATAAATAGATATATGAAGTTTCCCATAGTTTTTTTTAGTAAGTTATATGTCTAGCTTGCGAGGGTATTAACAATGGTGAATACATCAATCACTGTTATTGGTTTATCTTCAGCTATTCAGAGATACACATTCAAAATGATCTTCAGTTATTCTTTCTATTTTCTGGCTTTTTTATTTTTATTTATTAAAATGAGTGTTGTAACTAGGGATGGCAATGGATTGGATCGGGGATGGATACCCCATTATCCATCCCCGTATCCGTTTAAGATATATATCCATCCCCGCATCTATTCCCTTTTCGAAATGAGCGGGGCGGATTCGGATAATCCGTGAATTTAGATAACGATATCCATCCCCGCTCCGTCTATATCCGTATCCAATGAAAAATATATATAAATTGTTGTAGTTTATAAGAGAAAAATATAACTAACGTGTATGATGTACCTTTTATCATATTTAAAAGGGAGAAACAAATACATTCAATCCTCAAATAACATAAGAAAAAAAAAAAAAAAAAAAAAAAAAACCCCCACAAATTCAAGATACAAACAAAATTAAATAGAGAGTTTTAAATCAGTATTCACTTACAAAGAAACTTAGCAGCAAGTCAGCAACAACCAACAAGCAAACGTAGTCACAACTCTCCAGTCCTTCGGCCGCTTACTTTAGAAAAATAGCTTTTAGGGTTTTGATGATAAAAAAATTATTAATAACTTATATAATTAAAATTAATAATTATATAATATATTTTATATTTTTAAAATATTAAAATATATAACGGATCCGGATGGGGATGGATATCCATAGACGATAACCATCCCTATATCCGAAAATTAAACGGATATTAGGATCGTATCCATCCCCGCTCTATCCCCGAAATAATAGTATCCATCCCCATTATAAATGGAGCGGATTCTTACGGATATCCATGTCCGTGGATAATTTTGCCATCCCTAGTTGTAACACTACTTGAGAGACAAGAACAATGAACATTTAATGATCAAATGATGTTTTGTCGTCAATGATCAAGGCAAGGAACTTCAGGTGTGGTGGAGTGAGAGGTTCCATGGGCATTTTTACACAAGGCACGAACCTCTTTTCCAGGATTTGATGAAGTTATATTCACTCCACTCATCACAATGTTTGAGCAACCATTCGCACTACCACTGCAATCCAATGTGATTGCTTGCTCACTCGCCGATGTCCCATGCACAGACACGAATGACACGTCGCTCACTTGTATATAATTTGTCTACAATAAATTAATTAACCATCCAATATCCAAAATGTTTGATTAGTTAAAATTTAAGGTTCGAGAAATCGAATTTAAAATTTATTGTAATTATATTACAACATCAATGTTACCTTAATTTTATGATGTAGACGGTTGTAATTTTGGTCGATGATAATAGGATTATTGGTCTCTATAATCAGGATATTTCCTCAAAAGTGATACTCCTAGCATACCCTAAATCTCCCTGAAAATTTGACAAAGATGATGATGATGATATATATTTGACACATTACAGTACAAAAATGTTCAATATCTAGTTATCTTTGATTATTGAAATTTTGGAATGCTTAAAGAAAATATTGTTAACGTTGTAAATAATATTACCTGAAATGTCTTGATTCTTGCTCCATTTTGAGTTCCGGTGAAATTACAATTCCGAATGTGCACTTCTTCCACTTTATCTCCGTCCCCTAGACTTCCCACACTGCGCATGCAAACGAATACGAAGCATATAATTATAAATTCAATCGTAAAATGTAACTTCAAACTAAGATCACACACGAATACGAAGCATATATATAACGATGGTTTTAAACTTTTAATTGATGACAAACCTGATGCCATGGCCAGGTCCACATGCAATTCCAGTAATGTTGATATTAGAGCAGCCACCATTGATTGCAATGCAGTCATCACCTGTTACATATAATTTGAAACAATACTGTACACGGTGACCAACATATTAACCTCACAACAAATTGTGATCAAGATCAAGAATTAAAATTAAATCCAACGTACCACATTTGATCAAGGAATCGTGTATATGAACATTGGTTGATAAGGAGATGTCGATTCCGTCGGTGTTGGGGCTGTCAGCTGGTGAATTTATGTGAATGTTAGAGATGGATCCACCATTGCAGTTGTTTATAGAGATGTGCAGTTTTTGACTGTTTTGAATGGTGAACTCTCGTAAATCAAAATTGTTACAGCTGTGGAAGAGCAGTGCCTGCAACAACAACAACACACACACATTTTTTTTTTTTTTTTTTTGCATATAATTATAAGATGAAATTCATACATGTCAAAATTCCCAAATCAAAGAAAGTAATTAATTAATTAGTTGATGATCTTTGTACCTTTGGTCGTGTGCAACTTCTACCCTCCTGAAAATAGATTATATTAGAATAAATAGCCACCTTAAACATATAATATGGATAATCGACTCTGTAACTTTACAGAGTGACCTGGTGACGATCACGTACTCTTCCAAACCAAAAACCTACTCGGCAATGTTTATATATGTATAGAATAATATGTATATCTAGCTACGTACGTACCTTCCACCAAGCAGAACCTTGGCCATCGATTGTTCCTGATCCTTGCATGATGAGACCGTGGACATCATAGAAGGATAGCCAGCTCTAAGATTTGCAATCTTTCTAGTCTTCAACCGATGCCGGTGCTACAATTTTCCCTAAAATCTGTCTAAGTTTACAAGAAAGTTATTCAAAAAGAAGAACTTTAGTATTCATCAATTTTGGTTTAATTTATTAATGAACCTCAACCGACAACCAATGTTGGGAGATTTGGTATACAGGCGACCACAAAATCGGACCAACTTTAATTACTTAATTGGTTATATATAGTGGTGAATTTTTGTTTAGAAGAGTCGTTATATTAAACCAAAATATTTAAGACTTAAGAGGGACCAAAGCGAAAAGGTAATAAAAATATTATGGTAATTTTTAAAAAAAAAAAATTAAAGAAAAGGGGGGCATCTATAAACATGTCAGTATTGTCAGATATTATTAATTACAAAATACCTAGAATTGTATAAATTTTGATTTCTTTATTTTAGGCATAATCAAGAATTATTTTGGACGTGGTATCAACATATATATAGAGTTTTTTCTCAGTGACCGAATGTTTGTAATAGTAGATATCTCTTGAGTTTATTTTACCTGGACTTTAACATTTTGGGACTTGCATGGGCCATTAAATCTGATAGGCTGTAACAAGAATGTTTTTCCTTCTGGTATTTGAAGTGTTGGTGTTCCATCAGCTTCACAGAAAGCTTTCCATGCACTTAAAAATGCCTTTTCATGCATATCACATAATAACAAAACAATTTACTTTAAAAAAAAAAAAAAAAAAATTATAATAACAAAACAATTAACTTTGATCAACAACCAAAAAAAAAGTATAAAAAAATTAATTACTTTAGAATCATCGGTTTGGCCATCTCCAACTGCGCCAAAATCAACCACATTAAAACTGCTTTGGCTTTCTCCAATGGTGATCATCAAAATAGATGCAACAACAACGATCTGGAAGATTATTAAAACGCTGGGAAGAAAATCCTACATACGCAGAAATGAAATAATGAATCTCAGAACTTGTGTATTCGAATGCATACATGATTATAAAGAAGCTAATTGAGATAGTAATTACTAATGATATAAGACCAATGAAGAGTTCCTCACCATTGTATATGTATGCAAAAAAAGAGTCAAGAGACAACTATTTATAAAAGTATATCGTGTGTTAATTATTTGAGTTACATGGCCTCTTCTTGGTCCTCTATATATTCTTAAAGTTTTTGAAGGGTCTCCCAACTTAAAGTTTTTTGGTTGCACCATTATAAATTGTTTCATCATTGAGAAACACCGTCTTGACATCCATTTGATGAAGCTCAAGGTTAAAATGTGCAACAAGTATCATGATTGTCCTAAAAGAATCTTTCGTTGAAACCGGAGAGAAAGTCTCTTTAAAGTCAATCTCTTCCTTTTGGGTAAAACCTTTAGCTATAAGACGAACCTTATACCTCTCCACATTACCTTTCGAATCCCTTTTGGTTTTAAAAATTCATTTACAATCAATGGGCTTCGCATCTTCTGGTAATGGGACAAGTTCCCAAACCTTATTGTCTTGCATAGACTTATACTCCTCATCCATGGCATCAATCCACTTTTGAGAGTTGGAACCCTGCATGGCTTGATAGAGGTTGATTGGATCATCTTCCACCATTCCAATGTCTTCCTCATGTTATTAGAGAAATACAAAAAAAATCGTCCGAAATAGCATTTCTCATTTCTATAGTGGATCGCCTTAATAGCACTGGTTCTTGAGGTTGTTGAGTTTGTTCCTCAAGAACAATTATCTCATCTTGAATGGAGGGTTGATCAACATTGTCTGGTTGAGGATCCGGATTCGCTTCTTGATTAATGACAGGTATAGAAACTTGTACATTGTCAAAAGCGATAGTGGGAATCGAAACCGATTCCTCCTCAAAGACAATGTCTCTAACCTTATTTCTCCCCCACAAACTTAACATCCTAAAAAAAAAATGTTGCAGTTCCCGTCTCAAAAATTGACCTAAGTGTAGGATCATAAAACTTATAGCCCCTAGATCACTTAGAGTAGCCAATGAAGTAGTTGCTCACAGTTTTGGAGTCCAATTTCTTTTCACATAGTCTATAAGGCCTTGCCTCAACTAGACATCTTCAAATGTGAAAATGCTTTTGACTAGGTTTTCTGCATATCCAAAGCTCATAAGGTGTTTTTGTAGCTACTTTAGTTGGCATTCGGTTCAGAATATAAGCTGTTGTTTTGAGTGCTTCTCCCCAGAGTGACTCTGGTAAGGATAAATGACTAATCATACTTCTTACCATATCCTTAAGAGTCTGATTTCACTTTTCAGATACACCATGCATACACCATTATTCATGCTAGGTGATCCTAGCATGGTGTACTATGGGACGATTCTACATTCTCTAGGAATTTAACAAATGGTCCCGGACGTTTTTCACATGAACCGTCATATCTGCTGTAGTATTCACCACCACGGTCAAACCTGACACTCTTTTTTGCCCTTGTCCTTAGAGGTACTAGCCAAATGAGCACTTTCGGTCTTGTCTTGATTCAATCTCTCTTCCTCTTACACACAGTAAGAAATAAGTTCATTAAGAATCCATTTCTCCTTTTGACAGTTGCAACTAACCTTAAACTGATTGTATTGTGCAATAAGTGATATTAATACCAAATACATGAGCAAGTCATCAGACAGCTCAAGCTTCAGTGCATTAAGCTTAGAAGCAATATGAGACATTTCCATAATGTACTCCCTTATATTCCTCTTGCCTTTGTATCTCATAGAAATCAACATTTGCAAAAGCGTGCTTGTTTCTGCCTTATCATTTTTTTTTCTTCGTAAAACGTTTTTCAATTTCGGCTAGGAACTCTTTGGCTTTGGTTATCTTTTCAGATACCGCACCCATAAATGCCTCCGGAATGCCGTGCTTGATGATCATAAGACTCATACAATTTGAGTGATTCCACTTCTCAAAGTTCTCCCAGTCATCAGGAGAACTTGCATCCGTAAGAGAAGATGGCTGCTCAATCCGAAGTGCAAGGTCCAGATCTATGCAGTCGAGAACAATTTCTATGTTCTCCTTCAAATCCTTAAAGTTTGTCCCATTAAGTATAGGTATAGAGTTGATATTAGCATATAGTATAAACACTAGGAGTAAAGAGAACAAAAAACAAACAAATAAACATGCTCACATTAATAACTAATACAATAATCAACAAATTCAAATAATGGTAAGTCTCATCTCAAGATACCTAGCACAACATTTAAGAGAAAAATGAAGACAAAATCAATAACACTCACTACAAAAAAAGTGACATATAGTGACACATTTTTTTGTGACAAATTTCAAATGTGCCACAATAGGTATTATTTGTGACAAATTTTTTTATTTGTCATTATGTTTTGTTCAATTGAGACTTTTAAAAAATAATTGTCACAATTAATTAAAAAACTTGATAATTTGTGACAAATAATATAATTAGTGACATTTTAGTTTGTGACTTTTTTTAAATCCATCACTAATGGTAATATATTGTGACACATGTTAATATTTTTGTTTTTTATGTGTCACAAAATTATATTAGAATATACTTACTCAGTGAAAAGTAACTATACAAATTGTCATTGAAATCAATTTAAAAAAAAAAAAAAATTTTAAAAAAAAAAACAAAAACAAATTGCCACTAAAATCTAAAACTCCCATTAAATTTCCCTCCATCAAAGCCCGCTCCTTTTTTCCCTTCTTTCAACTTACAATGAAAATCCCTAAAAAAAAATCACTGAATATTTTATTTATCAAAATCACTGACCATGAGAATCCTAAAATTATCATATTCCTTATCTAACTGCCCATAGCTTTCCTGATTGCCCACAACTTTCCTAATTACTTTTATCTAATTTCTCCAATATGCTTTAGGTTTTGTTTTTTTATTTTTATTTTTTGAAGCATAAATTTATTGAAGACACAAGGCCAAAAACATACTACAGCAAACGCAGAAGAGAAAACCAACCAGAGACAACAAAGCCAAAAACACGGTTTTGGCTGCAACAAAGAATTTCTTGAGCTCTGAGACATTCAGTTGGGTAAGTATCCACCAAAGCACACTTTTCTTCTTCTTCTTCTTCTTCTTTCCATTTAGCAATGAAAATCCCCAAATTTTTAATAGAATTGTTTTGTTTATCAAAATCCCTAACCATGAAAATCCTAAATTTTTCGTTTTTGATTTTTTATTGCCCACAGCGTTCTTGATTAATCACAAAGATTTGCAGAATTTCTTGAGCCCTCTTTTGAAATCAAGCCGAAATTCAATTGGGTAAGTCACAGCTATTTGATGCCTCTGTTTTGGGTGCTTCCTTTCTTGTTTCTGGTATGTGAATGTTTGCCCATATTGTGAGTGTATGAATTCATAGAATTTCGTATGAGATACATATATATTTTTTTTGAATTTTGAAATTCCTCTTTGCTAGGGATATATCGAGTCCAGCGACAGTTGCTTGATGCTGCTTCTGTCGTTGTTATTTTGATGGTGTTGACTGGTGGTTTTTGTTTTTTTTCCCTGTTTTTTTGGTTGTTGCTCTGCCTTTTTGGGCTCTAATAAAGTTGATTTTTTTTTTTTTTTAAAAAGGGATATATCAATATATCATCATATATACTAGTCACAACAAGACTGTCTTTTTTTGGAACCACAAAAAGAATGAACCAGAAAATGCATCAATTATATGGGGAATGTGAAATACCGGCATAAATATTATATTTACAGTTTCCAGTTTTCCAGTTTTCGACCTAGCCGCAAAGAACATTTACAAAATTTTCACATTCTACTGTTTTAGGTATACAGAGTTTTACCTATTATGTTTGCAAGAGTGTATTCTGGTCTCGGTTTATAGCAATCCAGGATAGACGATTGATATTATCTATTTCAAAGACTTCAATGATACTTTGAGAAAAGCATGCCCTTCCGTTGCTTTTATCAACAATTTGACTCCCTTTGAGAAGCCTTCCACACGGCCTAAGACAGGCCTTATTCCGCAAATCTGCAAAACACATAGTTCCAAGTTTAAGGCCATTTCCATGATTTGCAGCAATAAAAGACAGATGCCCTGGATTTTGGGATTAGTTTGCTTCAATTTGTTAGTCTCTCACAGTTCCATAACAATAGCAAGAGCTTGATCCTGTAGGCCATGATATATGAGAGATATATATATATGTTTAATTATCATGATATATGATGCACTAATCAACTCGATATTTCTATTCGAATTCTTTGTTACAAATTAATTACAATGTCTTCATGGATCATCTCCAATTAATTCTTCTTTGGGGTGAGGTTTGATGTGGTTTTTTGGCCGTGTGGTGGAGTGTTATGTTGTTTGCTTGTTTCTATTCTGGGTTGCTTTGCCTTGTTGCTGTCTTTTGCTGGTTCTGCTTGTTGTTGGGGCTTGTGGTGTGGTCTGTGGTGGGGGGTTTTCTTTTCTTGCCTTTGTTTTTTGGGTTTTGCTTTCCTTCTATTTTTCTTGTTGCTCTGCTGCCATGTTGCTGGTGTTGGCTTGCGTTGTGGGTGTTTTTTGTTTGCTGTTGTTGCGTTTGGGTGTGAGCAGTCTTGCTGCTTTGTTGTTTGCAGCTGTTGGCCTGATTTAATAAAATTCTAGCCTTTTCAAAAAAAAAAAAATTCTTCTTTGATACTAAGTGTTTAAAATCTCTTGAATGAACATTTTATTTCACTGATTAGCTAGTCGATATTTGGATGCAATCTAGATAGAAAAAAAAAAAAAATCTATTAACCTGATAAAATTTCATTTTTTTTTTTTGTGATTTAAGGATAAATGTAGAGTTTTAATAAGAAAATCTTAGTAATCAATGTACACTTTATAAAATTTTCCCATTAGACTACTCAGTATGTATGAAAAGTTGTGACTTCGTTCTCTTGGGTTGCACTTGCAGTAATTTTGGACCATTAGGCCATGGTTCAGCTGAAACACTCAAAATTTAAATATATTTTTCTTCTTTCTTTTTGTTTTTATTTTTATTTTTTTTTATTTTTTTATTTTTATGTTGATTGGATACCTTCTTTAAGTTTATAAATATTTCAGTCAATGCGTTTAAATTCAATCCCGCCTTATTTAAATACCAATTAAATGACATTAATTATTCTGTTTTCAACATTACATATATATCAAGCAAGTTAATTAATAGCAATCTTGATTGATATCACCTTAGAAGACAAGAAATTAACAATGCATGATTACTAATTAGCTTTTGATTGATATCAATTTGGTGGGTTTGTATTGTATCGAAAAGTGTGTATATGTTTCTATTTCAACAACCAACATGTGTGTCAGCTAGCTGCTACTCATTTAGAAAGTGTTGCTTGTTTTTGTGATTACTTCAACAAATGAATTTTCGTCTGTTAATTTGTATATCAAAACATGTATATGATGAAGAAGAATATCTAGAAACTTATAATTAGAAGCTTCACGTTTACAATGAATTTATAAAATAATCAACAGCTCATCAATTGTGTTATGGAGATGATGATGAAATGGTCCTCACTGTATATATATGTCATATGTGTATAGATATTTCGTATAAATTATTGATTATGCATACTTCGTATCATAATTTCATTACGGTAAATATTTAATAGTTTTCCTGATTTTGCTTTAGATCCTCGCAATGTTAGATTGGGTCTAGCAAGCGATGGTTTTAATCCATTTGGTACTATGAGTATTTCTCATAGTACGTGGCCGGTTGTTTTGATGATATACAACTTGCCACCTTGGATGTGTATGAAGCAACCTAATTTTATTATGTCATTGCTTATTCCTGGACCTAGTGCCCCTGGAAATGATATTGATGTCTATTTACAACCATTAATAGATGAGTTAAAAGAGTTATGGGATAATGGTCTGAGAACATTTGATGCATCAACAAATCAAAATTTCAATATGCGTGCATCATTATTGTGGACTGTTAGTGATTTCCCAGCATATGCCAATTTGTCAGGATGGAGCACTAAAGGTCGTTATGCTTGCCCATATTGCAATGAGAATACCCATCATCATAGATTGCATCATTGGCGTAAATTTTGTTATATGGGACATCAACGTTTCTTAGGTGTTGATGCTCCATCTGCTCCTTCTGGGACTATGATATCTCAACAAATGAGTTTAGTTAATGTCACATTAGGGAAACGAAAGCGAGATGATGTCAACAAAGAAGATGGTGGTGGTGGAGTTTTGTGGAAAAAAAGAAGCATTTTCTTTGATCTACCATACTGGAAGCATAATCTCATACGTCATAACTTGGATGTTATGCATATTGAGAAAAATATATGTGATAGTATAGTTGGAACACTGTTAAATATTGAAGGTAAAACAAAAGACAACTTAAAAGCACGCCTTGATATGAAAGATATGGGTATAAGACCAGCCTTGCATCCAACAGTTGTCAGAGGAAAAACATGTTTGCCCTCTGCTTGCTTTTCAATGACTCGAAGTGAGAAACAAAACTTTTGCAAGGTCTTGTCCCGTGTCAAAGTTCCAGATGGATTCATCGAATATCTCAAGATGTGTGAAGGTTAAAAACCATAAAATATATGGTTTAAAGAGTCATGATTGTCATATATTAATGCAACAACTTCTTCCGTTGGCAATACGGCGAACCTTACCAAAAAAGGTGAGCTCTGTATTAGTTGAATTAAGCAAATTCTTCAGAGAATTGTGTACTAAAGTAGGATCCGTTGAAGAATATGGTAAACTTAAAACACAGATTGCAATAACACTTTGTCATCTTGAAAGAATTTTTCCACCATCTTTCTTTGATATTATGGTGCATTTACCGATTCATCTAGCCGATGAGGCAAAGGTTGCTGGACCAGTTCAGTATCGATGGATGTATCCAATCGAAAGGTATCGATTCATTTTTTTAAACACTTTTGTAATAAATTTAATATACCAATTAAAAACAACAAACTAATTAATTTGCACATTTTATTTGCCAGGTATTTGCGTACATTAAAATCATATGTACACAATAAATGTCATCCTGAGGGTTCTATAGCAGAGGGGTATTTGGCTGAAGAGTGTTTAACATTTTGCTCTCGATATTTGTTTGGAATAGAAACAAAATTCAACCGATTGTCTAGGAATGCTGATGACAATGATTCAAATGGGGATAGACTATCAATATTTACAAGTGTAGGTTGTGGGAAAGGGAAACAGGAGTCGATATATTTAGATCATCTTGTTTTATCTCAGGCACACAGATACGTACTTTTTAATTGTGCTGAAGTTGACAATTTTATCAAGTAAGTCGACCGACATTCTAATTAACATTTTATGTAATTATAAATGTTTTTTTTTAATCAATCACACCCATGACACTGCAGACGACATATTCAAATAGTTAAAAGTACTAATCGTCGAGCAAGACCAATAGAGATCACTCGCATCCATAATGAGACATTTCCCAAATGGTTTCAAACTGAGGTAACTAGAACAATAAAACATTGTTTTATCTTTTAGTTTTTATAAATATTTTAGTTATTAACTTGTATACATTTTAATCAGGTTCTGCAGCTATACCACCATGGTGATGTTCATGTAAATGAAGATCTGAAATGGTTGGCACAAGGACCAAACAAAATAGCGTCGAGATTTAAGAAATATCTTATAAATGGGTTTAGATTTCGAATAAAAGATATCGATATTAGGAGTAAAACCCAAAATAGTGGTGTGGTTGTTACTGCAAAAACTTCTAGTTTTGCAAGTTCTAAGGACAAAAATCCTATTGTAGGAGATGTTTCTTATTTTGGAAATGTAGTAGATGTCGTTGAACTTGATTATTATGGAGGGAGGAAGGTTGCTCTTTTCAAATGTGATTGGATTGATATAAACTCCAACCGAGGAACAAAAAAAGACGAATTGGGTTTCACACTTGTGAATCCTAGCTGTTTGCTAAAAACTGAAGAACCTTTCATACTTGCATCTCAAGCGATCCAAGTTTTCTATGTTGAAGATCCTGTGGAAACAGATTGGCATGCTGTTGTCTTTACAAAGCCGAGAGATTTGTATGATATGGATGAAGTTGCAAATGTCGGAGATTTGTTAATGGAAGACAATATAACAAATTTGCAACAATTTATGGACAATGAAGATGATGTTAGAGACAATGTGCCTGAAATAATGCTTAACTCGCCTGTGAACATCATAGATGTGGGAGCAGAAAACAATGAAAGTGATGATGAAGATGATGATGAATATGACAATTAAATTTTGATGTTTATTGGATAATGTCTCACATTTTTTTCATATCACCATAAATTGCGTATGAATGACTTTGTATATTATAAGGGTTGTTGTGTTGTGAATTGAATTTGTTAGTTTTTTATTTTTTATTTTTTGGAATTGAACTTGTCGTTTCTAGGGATCTTTTTGCTTTATATATATATAATTATATCTATATTTGTTGATTATTTTGAATTTTCTCTAACATCAACAGGAAATGCAGACACTTAATATGATGAAACGTAAAAGGGTTCAAGTAGGTGATACTCAACCATTGTCTGGAAGAGGTGCTGTTCATGTTTCAAACATTAAAAGCAGTATCCAAAAAGTTGTTGGTGTGAGGGCTAACTGTCCTAAAAATATAACCAACATGCAATTTGCTGAAAAAGGTGCTACCAAGACTCTCGAAAGTAGGAAGAACAAGCAACAAATTGAAAGGGGTAGTAGTTTAAAGATTAACAGCAACATGCAGCAAGTGGTTGGAAAGAGAGATTCTAGATTCCTAGAAAACATGAGTAACAGTGAATTGGAAATTATGAGTGATGATTCAGAGACCGAGGAACCCTCTGACCTAAATATTGATGAAACTCAAGACGATGCAGGTCATAAATATCTCATATAAATTTATATTTGTTTGTGCAATTATGCTATATTATTTATTTTTTCCAAATTATTAATTTGAATAATGTTTTTAAGTTCAATATATAATTATATCTTGATTATAGGTTCCGCTAGTAAGAAGACTCGTGGCCGAACACGTCTGCAATTGTTACATTTGCAAAAAGAGCTTATCCAAGTTGAACTCAATGTGTTGCGTCAACCTATTGGAGAGCCTGGTCACAAATTAGGACAATACATTGGTTTCATTGTAAGTGACTCTGCCATAGCACCCCTTACTTTTGAGGATTGGAGATATATGCCCAAAGAGACCAAAATTCATATGTATGACATAATAAAGGTATTACTAATTCTTGTTTTTTTTTTTTTTTTTTTTTTGGGTTATGCATATTTAATCAATTTAATTTCCTACAATTTATGTCTGGTGTAGTTATATAATTGATTCATGACTTCGGCTATTGTCATGTATATGTGTTAGGCTAAATTTAATATAAATTGGGACCTTGCTGAAGATTGGATAAATAAAAATTTAAGTCACCTATGGCGTCAGAGAAAACATAGACTGAAGAAGAAATATGAGAAATCATCAAATGATAAGGAGAAACTTTCCGAACTCATAAATGATGTGGGGAAGGAACAATGGAATTTATTGGTCGAGTTTTGGAATTCTGAGAAGGGAAAGGTAAGAATTTAATATGATTGAATTGTCAATAATTTTATTCTCATATTAATATTGTTTTCTAAAAGCATCAATTTTTTTTTTTTATAAATTTATTAATGTATTACAGAATCGTTCAGAGACTAATAAAACAAATTATGGCAAAATGACGATGCATCACACTGGTGGAACAAAAAGTTTTGCTAGACTTCGAGATGAACTGGTAAATCATTATATGTTGTATATTTTATGAGTAATATTAAACATTTATTAATACATACATACATATATATATATATATATATATATATATATGTAGACAAAAAATGACCCTGAAGGAAAGGAGCCAGACAAGATAACGATGTTCAAAGCAACTTACACTAAAAAAAAAGACAAGTCTACTGACCCAACGGTTGCAAATGCAATGGTAAGATGTGCTGAAAACAAATAATCTTGAATTACGCATTTGCTTGAGTGTTTGATATATAATCATTTGACATTGGATGTTATTTAACTTAGTTATTTATTAAGTAATTTTTTTTATTGTTTATTGGAAGTGGACTTTTTTTTTTTTTTTTGGTGTTTAAACGATTTAAATATGCTAATTGATTTCATTATCTCACTACTCAATTTTGACAGAGGCGAATGGATGAGCTTATTACAAACCAACCAGATGCATCTAAAAATGAAGTCTTCAATCAAGTTATTGGTGAAGTTAGTCTAGAAGCTCATGTGTCTACTTTAACTTATGGACTTGGGATCAATCAATCAAAAAAAAATGGTAAACGTTCTTCTCATCTTGACACATTGAAGATGTTAGAGGATGAAAGAATTCAAAGGCAAACAGCAAACGAAAAGATCACACATCTACAGTCTGAATTGACTGAATTGAAATCCCAACTTCAAACCATGGAGGAAATGAAATCTCAGTTTGTCCAATTCAAATCGATGTTTGAACATCAATTTTCAAATTCAAATGCATCTTCTTAGTTTATATATTCGTAGTTCATTTAATAGGTTTAGTCTTTATAGTTTAAAGACATTTGTTAATTTCATCTTATATGTTTAGGTTTATAATTTAAATACATTTGTTAATTTTATCTTATTTTTAGGTTGACGATTCTCTACAGACTTTGTATATGTTTGTTTTCAATATATTTATCAATTTAATCATAATATTTTATGTTATTGTTACTGTAGAATTATTTAGAGACTAAAGCTATAGCAATTTTAAATTGTCACTAAGTATGCATATAGTGACAGAATTTTTTCTTTGTTAACTGTCACAAAATTTGTTTATAGTGACGCATTTTTCAAATGGTTAATCGTCACTAGATTTGTTAATTGTGACATATTTTTTAAACAATTAATTGTCACTAAGTTAGTGTACAGTGACATAATTTTTATGTGTATTTGTCACTAAGTTTATAAATAGTGACATTTATTTTAAACAATTAATTGTCACTGAGTTTATGTATAGTGACATAATTTTGACATGGTTAATTGTCACTGAGTTTGTAAACAATGACACAATTTTTAAACAATAAATTGTCACTAAAAATATATATAGTGACAAAATCTTCAAACCGTAAATTGTCACTAAGAGGATGTATAGTGGCAAAATCTTCAAAAAGAAAATTGTCACTAAGAGGATGTATAGTGACAAAATCTTCAAACAATTAATTGTCACTATATACAAATTTAGTGACACAATTTTTATTTTGTCACTAATTAAGGTCAAGTAATAATTTGTCACTAAAAGTAATAATTTGTGACAAGTATCAAAAAACTGTCACAAATACTTTTAGTGACGGGGGCAAAAGTGACAGATTGTTAGTGACATTTTTTTTTGTCACAATAATGAAATAGTGACAATTTCTTCACTTGTAGTGACAAATAATTTTTGTCACTACATGTCACTTTTTTTGTAATGACTTCCACACTCGCCAATTTGAATCAATGGACTTGATCACAAATATAGTCCAACATTAACAACAATCAACAATAACAAATTTACAAACCTTTCTTCTTGGGACATTCCAGAATGGATGCAGATAGAGGGAAAATTGCACTCAACCAGCAACTTGTTTAACTCCGCTGCTCTACTCACACTTTTGACAAAGATGACAACTTGATTAAAGTCCAACGCATCAAGGAGATCATTAAGCTTCCGATTTTTCTCCAGCTCGCTCAATTTGATGTAGTGCTGTCATTTTCAGTTGCAAAGGTAAGAATCCAGTACAAGTATCAGTGTACTAGTATTGAACACAAAGATTAAGCTAAGCTTCCACACTATACCTGTACAAGACCGTGAAGAGTCAACTTGGCCTCGTCGTCAACATAAATTTCCATTGGCTGAAAGGAACAAATGTCACAGTAAATCATATTAGGGTCCTTCCTCAAGTTAGTGGAATCCAGTACGAAATGAATGATGGATGCACATCCCTCGAATTGAGATTCCTTTCCATCTGGTTTGTCTCCTCGTAGATAACAATTTTTTGTCACACAGCAAGCAAGTGCCATTGCCGCTCGACATATGGTTACCATGTGACTAAAAGCTTAATCCAGATAAGACAATCCTCAATGCTGTCCACGCACCCCCACCCCACTCAAGAATTGAAATTAAAAAAAACTAAAAAAACTAAAAAAACCCAAACCAACAAACATCCCATACTCCAACACAACACTCAACACTCAACGCACGAAAAAAATGGAAAAAATACAAAAACAAAAAAGTTTTAAACGAACACATGTTCCAAATCTGTAACTTTGTATAATTTGACCAAATGACTATTGTAATTACAAGTCATACCAAACAAGATACAATTTGTTTTGTGTTAAAATAACTTTTATATCATCTAATTATTTTACTATTACTAATGGCTCGTTTGGTGCGCGAGATATGATATGATTATTTTTATAAGATTGGATTGGATTGGATTAGAAAAGATTGGATATTTGAATTAGAAAAGATTGGACTAAATTTAGTGATGTGATGTATTTTGTGCTATATGAGATTGGATTAAGATGATATAATCTCTTGTTTGGTGTGGTATGAGATTAAATAAAAAAAAAATTATCATATATTTAATACAGTATGAAATTTATTAATATACAATTAAATTAAATAATTTTTTGATAAATTAAGTATTTAATTTTTTAAAAATAAATAAAAGATTTAAAGTTAATATTAAAGAATTAATATTAACATTATGCAATGTCGTATTAATAATTTAATACGATGACTCCATATAATAGCCGTTACAGACGTGAAGACAACTTCCTGAATAGTATCAGAGATTATTAATTAGTGTGCGTGCATGCACGCATGCTTCTAACTTCTAACACATTATGGGTTGCTCTTTGTCTCTACTTCAGTCATTAGTTCCTGCACCATACACTTCACGCAACGTATTATTATTCTTCACCATACACTTCACGCCACGTAAACCCACGACTTGTTTGACATGAAAATTACTTTCATATTTTTTTTAAAGATCGAAATCACTTATATGAATTATTAAAAAAAAAATTTAATAACAATTAACTTATATGGCCTTCTCTAGCCATCCTTCGTTACTTCAAAATGAAGAAAATATTAACTCTAACAATTCTTCAAAATGAAGATAGCTTTTAGTTCAAAATTGAAGATTCAGAATTGGTTCTTCATTTCACTATTTGATTAAAATATTATTATTTTTTCTTTCAATCTTCTTTTTCACTTTTTTAATTAAACTTAATTAATCATATATAATTTTTTATTTATAAATGTAATTAGTATAAAAATTATACTATTATAAATATTTTGTTGAAATCTTTCAACCGAATATAATATTGACTATTTTTTAATTATTATCTAATAAGATAATATAGAGAAAATAATTTTATTAAAGAAAGTGAAATATTATTTATAAAGTACAATAATAATATTTTATTATTTAGAGATCGTAAAATGAAGAATCGTCGGAGTAGTAGAATCTATGTAGCACTAGCACGGATATGGATACGGATATGGATACGGATACGGGATACGGATACGGCACGATACGGGGATACGGTAAATCTTAAAAAACTAGGATACGGATACGACAGGATACGTCAATTAAAATAATATATATTTATATTTAAAAACATATTTGATAATTCATTCAAAATCAAAACATATTAATAATCCAAATAGAACATGTTACATAAGTTGAACATATTACAAAATCCAAATAAAACATACGTCACATAAGCCATAACATATTATAAAATTCAAATAATACATTAAAAAAAAAAAAAAAAAACTCATAAAACATATTTTAAATTCCTAATTAACTTCATTATCATCATTCACATTGTTGAAGGATCTAAATAATTTGGCATCTAACTCTAATTTATCAAGAGAAAGGTTTATAATCTCAAGTATCCCGGTATTCTCCATGTCAATGGGATCAAAGACAAGATTTCTTTACAATTTCATTTTGACCCATAATATTTTGAAATTATAATTTGACCCCGTTTTATACTAAAATAATTATAATATTGCACCAAACGTATCCTCCAAGTATCCCTTAAGTATCCTCCAAGTATCCCCCAAGTATCCTCCAGTCAAACTTGTGAAAAAGTCAACGGATACGTCATTTAGAGTATCGGATACGTATCCTGGAGTATCCGAGGAGTATCCGAACTGGATACGAGTTCGATACGAGTTACCTCAACCAAATGGAGTATCAGTACTACCTAGAGTAGAATTATGAAGATTGAATATTTCTAGAATATTTATAGAATATTTTATTTTCGGTCTTCAAATTGAAGATCGGTTAGAGCATCCACAATGGTTGCAAAATGAGACCCACTTTGGAACCCATCAAATTCTTCCACAACGGTGCAAAAAGGGATCCAAAAAAAGGGACCCAAATGTGGGGTCCACCCAAGTAGACCCAAATTGGGTTCCAAATTTGGAACTCAATTTAGGTCTTACCCAATGATTGAGTTGGGTTCCCAACACTTCCCAATCATTGGGTTGGGTTTATATATATATATATATATATATATTTATTTATTTATTTATTTATTTATTTATATAATTTAAATTAAAATATATAACTATTAATTTTAATAATTATATATAATGAAAAAATATAAATAAATTTAATATATATATTTCAATTATTTAAATTTAAATATATTATTATTAACTTCAATAATTATATATATAATGAAAAAAAATATAAATAAATTTAATTTCAATTATAAAATTTTAGTTCAATAAAATTAGAATAATTTGAATGAAAACATTAATTTTTGAAGGTTTGGTTCAAGGTTTGGAATCGGAACTAAACCTTCGAAACCGAAACCGAAACCGAAACCGAAACCGAAACCGAACCCGAACCATCGAAACCGAAATCGAAATCGAAATCAAAACTGAACCATCGGAACTGAAACCGGAACCGAAATCAGAACCGAAACCGAAACCGAAACCGAAACCCAACCGAACTGAAACCGGCGCCATGTCTAATCTTATATAATATTTTGTTTTAAATATTTATTTTTATTGTTGATGTAATTCGGTTGTGAAAAAATTATTTTAAATTAATCATAATTTGTTAAATAATTATTGAATATATATACATATATATATATATATATATATATATATATATTTTAAAGAAGAGTAATGATTGTTTGGAAAAAAGTTAAAAAAAGTGGATCCACTTTTACTTTTGTTTTGGGTACAGAGGGGGGCTAAAGCCCAGAAAAAAAAAAAAAAAAAAAAAAAAAAAAAAAAAAAAAAACTAAAAGAAGGAAGAAACAGGGGCAGAACGTTGCCTAGCGAAAGCTAGGCCTCTGCAGTCATCTTCGTAGAATCTAGAGACCTCAGGCGGAGGGTCATCAAAAAACAGAATGTCCTTCTTCATATTGTGTCCCATGTGAGCAAGGCCATCAGCTAATCTATTGCCTTCCCTATGGACATGCATCACAACACAATTCCAGCCAGCTTTAACAATATACTTGCAGCTCTGAATGAGACTAAAAAGGGGATGATTGAGGTCAGTACCTATAGAGATGAGTTGCACACTGACAAGGGAGTCAGATTTAACAATAATTTTCCTAATTCCAGACTTCCAAACCATAGTGAGGCCCTCGAACATAGCCCATAACTCAGCTTCAAGAGCATTTCCCACTCATTTATAAGCCACAAAACCTTTCACCCAATCCTTCCGGTGGTTGCGCAATATCCCACCAGCAGAAATATGCCCAGAATCCTTCTCACAACTACCATCAATGTTGAGATTCATCCAACCCTCACTAGGAGGCACCCAAGCAACCGAAAATAAGAGTTTATCTTTGACAGTGTCATTTATGTTGGCACTCAACCAATCCTTGGCAAATTGATTGATAATCTCATGAGGAAATTGAGTAGAAGAGAAATTGTTATCAAACACCAACTTGCACCTCCATTTCCACAAGAACCACAAGGCACAAGAAAAGAGAAGATAATTGGGAATGTTACCTGAAACCAGCTTGCTGTTCCTCAGATTCTCAGAAATCCAGTCATCCACGTGGCCATAAAAAGAGGTGGAGACAGTGAAATTTTTCGTCAGCTTCTTCCAGATGTTCATAGAGTGGCTGCAACTCCTCACTAAGTGGTCAATGTCTTCAATGCCAGCAGAACACCTAGGGCAGGAGGGATCAGTAGCTAAACCTCTCACAGTTCTTTGAAGATTAGTGAGAATTTTTCCCTGCAACAAAGCCCAGAGAAAAAACTGCACTCTTGGGGAAATTTTGAGCCTCCAAATGAACCCCCACTTCCATAAGTTAAGGCTATTATCCTCGGTCTGGCCTAAGTAAGCCGATTTCACAAAGAAGTTCCCACAATTACTCCACCCCCAAATGATTCTGTCCCGACCACTACAAGCATTGCCAGCATGAATACTGGACACTCTATGCACCACATTCCAGGGAAGGACAGAGGCTAATAGTTGCACATTCCAACAACCATTGGTAATGAAATAGCCAACAGTTTGAGCTAACTCCTCTTCAGTTAATCTCTTAGTGGCATGATCCTTGAGAATCCCAATCCCCGGAACCCAATCATCACTCCAAAACCTAACAATCTCTCCATTACCAACTCTCCACTTGACTCCTTTGGCCACTAACTTAGCACCATAGGCAACACCTCTCCAAATACTAGAGCAAGCAATACCCTTAGCAATGTTAGGGTCAAGAATATTCTTACTATTAAGATACTTGTGTTGTAGTAACCGACACCAAATGCCTTCATCCTTTTGTAACATTCTCCACCCAATTTTAGCAAGCAAAGATTGGTTCATGCTCTTAGCTTTCTTAATACCCAACCCACCATACCTATTAGGAAGGCACACATTGTCCCACTTCACAAGGTGAATGGCACTCTTATTGGTAGTATGACCCCAAAGGAAGTCTCTATTGATCTTATCCAACTTTAAACACGTCTCACTAGAGAGTTTAACCGATTGCATAACGTAGATAAGGAGAGCGGAGGTGACGGCTTTGATGAGCGTAGCTCTTCCAGCAAGAGAAAGAGATTCACTTTTCCAGGCTGAAAGTTTCTTATGGGTTTTCTCCACAAGCTCTCTATAGGTTTGATTGGTAATCCTATTGTGGATGAGAGGAACTCCCAAATAATAGCCCAAGTCCTTAGTGAGAGGCGAGCCACACACCCTAGCTATATCTCTAGCAACTCCTTCTCTAATGTTGTTGGAGCAGTAGACTCTAGATTTAGCAAAACTGACTTGTTGACCAGAATAGTCACAAAACGTGTCAAGGCACTCCCTCATAATCTCCGATTGTTTGGTAGAGGCTTGCCCAAATAATATGAGGTCGTCAGCGAAGAAAAGGTGGGAGACCTCAGGGCCTCCTCTAGAAACTTTAACACATTTCCACAAGCCATCTCTCAACTTTTGATTGATCAAGTGGGATAATTTTTCCATGCAGAGCACAAATATGTACGGGGAAAGGGGATCTCCTTGCCTAATACCACAACCAGGCTTGAAGGAATCAGTCACCTCACCATTCAACACCACTTTGTAGCTAACACTAGTAATGCACCACATTATAAGCTTTAAAAGGCTACCACCAATGCCAACATCTATGAGGACATTACTAATGAAACTCCATTGGAGCTTGTTATAGGCTTTGGCAAGATCGATCTTCCAAGCAACACAACCTTGCTTCCCCTTCATAATATTGAACTTGTGAAGAACCTCTTGGGCCACCACAATGTTGTCCTGGATTTGCCTTCCTGGGATAAAGGCAACTTGATTGGGGCTAACCACCTTAGGCATCAAACTCCTAAGCCTATGAACAATCACCTTACTAATAACTTTGTAGGTTGTATTACAGAGGCTTATGGGTCTTAATTGGGTCATATCAAGTGGGCTAAGTATTTTAGGAACAAGAGCTATGATAGTGTGATTTAACATGGTAGGGAAAGAACTAAGCCTAAAACTATCCCTCACAAGTTGACACATATCCTTCCTACAAACCTCCCATTGATTTTGAAAGAACGCAACTGGAAACCCATCCGGACTAGGGGATTTTAGGCTACCAATCCCAAACAACCCCGCCTTCACTTCCTCATCACAAACATCCCTATTCAAAGACTCACTCAAACCCTCTTCAATGACAGGGAAAAACCGAGGAAGACTGTCAAAGTTATCATGAGGCGTTAGAGGTAAAAAAAGCTTAGTAAAGTAAGAAATAGCAATAGCCTTCATGTCTTCCTTACCACACCTCCATTCCCCATATTCATTATTAAGCCCCTCCAATTTATTGTATCTTCTCCTAATCATAGTGGAAAGGTGAAAAAACTTGGTGTTTTTATCACCATCCTTAAGCCAAGTCGCCCTTGACTTCTGCATCCAGAAGATCTCTTCTTGGTCAACAATCTGGTTATACTCATTTTGAAGTTTAGCTTCAAGCTTGAATAAACTAGGCTTGAACCTTTCACTTAGGCTTTTTTGGATCCCTTGCAACCTAGCAAGGATTCTTCTCTTGTTATGAAAGATGCATCCAAAAGTGGTCCTGTTCCACTCTTTAAGTTCATTGGATAGGGAATAAGTCTTATCAACAAGATTCTCAGAATAAGACTCCCAAAACTTCTTCACCAAGTGACTAAAAGTATCATGTTTCAACCACATAGCTTCGAACCTAAAGGGTTTCAAGGAGCTTCTCGGAATGTGATTACTATGGAGGCTCAAAAGTAAAGGGCAGTGATCTGAAGCTATTCTGGGAAGGTGCCTTATATACCCTTCCGCAAACAAAACCCTCCAATCATGCGAACAGAGGCCTCTATCAAGCCTTTCCCAAATACTCTCCTTGATCCCTCTATTTGCCATCCATGTGAACTTTTGACCAATAAAGCCCAAGTCCACCAACCCATTCTCACTAATCCATTCACCAAAACCAGAATTAGTGAAGCCTTGTCTACCACCCCTTTTCTTAGAACTACTAATAATCTCATTAAAATCCCCCATCACAACCCATGGACCCTTGAAACACTTCCTCACCAAGTTAAGATAACCCCACAAATTCCTTCTCACCATAACACTAGGATTGGCATAAACGAAGGTAGTGACCCAAAAAATGTTTCCCTCAGCCACTAACGCAGTAATAGTATGTTTCGAACTAACAACAACTTGCAAGTTAATTTTATTCCCATTCCAAAGCAGCCAAATGCCTCCCGAGAAACCAGAAGCTTCAACTATATACTTATTATTGAAACCTAGTCTTTCAATAATTTTAGCAGCCTTAGCACCACTCACCCTAGGCTCTAAAATAGCAAGGACTTCAAAATGACCCACTTTCCTAATATCAGCAATAATTTTGTCAAACCCTCTCTTGCCCGCACCCCTGACATTCCACGAACAAATCATTAGGCGAACAAAAAAATAGACACAGACAAAGAGGGCTCTTATTCCAAGACTATTTCCATTGCCTCCTTAAGTTTGGAGGCAACAACTTCAAAGGTAGACTCATCAGACACCACAACTTGCTGCTGCCCCTGAGTAGGATTAGGTTCCTCAACCTGCAAAGGTTGATCTCTAACAGAAGGGTGTTGGGTTTCGGCCATCCTTATTTCCACCATCTTCTCATGCAAATTTTGGAGGACCTCAGAATCTTCAATGTCTTCTTCCAAAGACTTGGGTTGAACACTAAAGGAATGCAAACAATTTTTCTTAGTCTCCTTCCCAGATTTCTTGGTTCTAACCTCTGTACCATTTTCCTTAGAAGACTTGCTCAAACTACTCTTGACAGAGGGGGGCTCAATGAGGTATTTATAAGCATTGGGAGTAAGCTGTTTCTTAGTTGGCAGAACCCTATTAGAAATTTCAGTAAGGACTCTACTAGATGAGGCCATGGACTGCCTATTCTCTATATTAATCTCTTCCTCCATATTGTCACTCAAAATAGAGAACCTAGAGCCTCCCAATGACTTAGAAACAGATTTACCATTATTTTTAAGAGGTGTCACTTTCATAGAAATCTTACCTGTATCTGCACCTTTCTTCACCACAAATGTGCCAGGCTTTCCAACTCCAACTGAAGCTTGACCACTTCTGTTTTCCTGCCTATCGCCAAACCCCTGTCTCCCACCATTGCCTTGGTTCCCACTTTTCTTGCCAACAGGGCTGTAGCCAAACTGATTCCTGTAGGATCTCCCATACGACACCTGCATCCAGGGCCCATAAGAATCCCTCTCAGCTATCTTGTCATTACAACCTGGTTTAGGCGATGCACTCTGCTCACCAGCTTCCTTACACTCCTCATTCTTCTCAGCTGTGCTTTCCTTGCAGGACTCCCTATTGTGTCCAACCCTCCCACATTTAAAACAAATCAATCCTAGGTTTTCATACTCAACTTTAATATCTCTATCCTCAACAGCAAGAGAACTCCTTAAAGGCTTCGTAATGTCGATCTCCACACAAATTCTAGCAAACCGTCCTCTAGCTTGAGATTCCGTAATGGGGTCAACTTTGATTGCAGTGCCCAGCATTCCTCCTATTCTATGCAACAAGCCTACATCAATCCATTCCATAGGGAGTTTAGATAATCTAACCCAAACCATCATTCTCTCAATTTCTCTTTCTCGAGGGACAAAATTGGGCCTCCACTTCTGCACAGCAAGATATTGGTTTGCAATCACCCAAGGTCCCCCAGTCAAGACAGTTTCCAAGTCTTCCAGCATCTGGAATCGAGCAACGAAATACCCATAGTCCAGATTCGTCACTTGCCAATGACCAATTAGTGGCCATTTTTGCTTCAGTTTTGACAGCATGAAGTTCAGGGTATGGGGACGTCCCATGTTTTTTAGAATCAGGGCATTCTCCCAAGGTTTGCACAATTTCAATTTCAACTCCTCTGAAATCTCTATCGCAGGCCCATCGGGTCCTTCCGTAATCGTGACATCTTCTTCTTCAATGTTAAATTTCTCTTTATTAGTGCCAAACCCACTCCAATGAACTGGGCTGGAAGCATTAAGGAGCTTCGATTTGAAACTTGCAGTCGTCGGCTTCCTAAGAGAGTCTCCGATTACATCTGCATCAAACGGTCGAGCACGCTTCACACTGAAATTGAGATCGTCAGGTGGCTTTTCAATCCTATTAATCTCCGGCTAAGCAGAGAACCTGAAAACGTCTTCCATGGAACACGAAGGAAGCAAGAAAACACAAGCAGAAACGATCGAGAGAAGGTCGAAGGACGGCTCGCAAACGAAAACTCACAGAAACGATCGCACGCGCTAAACGCGTACAAAGATCGCCTTTGAAACGGGTCGGGTCATTTTTTTTTTTTAATTATTTATTTTTTATTACTTTTACTTTTTCAATTGAACATCATTGTGGGAAAATGAGATCCAAATAAATAGGACCCAAATGAGAAGACCCATTCTTTAAAAACAAGACCCATTTTTGATGATGTGGCATAAATGGCATGGGTCTTGTATTTGGGTCTCCAGTCTCCACCACTGTGGATGCTCTTAGAGATAGTCTACGAAAAGTATAATTTTTTTTCTTTTTCTCAAAAGGTGTGAAATTGCTTTTGACTATTGAATTGATCGATGTTCAGAAAGGATCCCGCAACTACTGCAGCTTTTATTTCAAAATAATAAATAATTAAAAAATAAAAATAATAAATAAAAAAAATAAAAATAAAAAACCCAACTGCATCAACGACCCACATGAAAATAAATGCAAAGTACTACAAGTTTGTGCATGTACTACAATTGTACGACCACACTTGCATTTTCAACTTTTCCAACAAACTTTGAAAACTTTTCCACATGCATTAACAATTTCAATGGTTGAGATGGCCTTATGGAGAGTGCTAAACAATTTCAGTGGTTGAGATGGCCTTATGGAGAGTGCTATCAACAACACTAGGTATCAACAACACTGGGTCAATAAGATGAAAATGGTTTAGTTGTTTGCCATTCACACCTATATATTCACACCTATATAATAAGGTTATAGATTTGAATCTATTTATCTACTCAAATATTGAATTATTGTGATATTTTAAAAACAACAGTGCTACACATCCCATCTAAACTCTCAAACATTTTCATCACAACCCATGCATGTGACAATTGAAGTGTTAAATGGTGTGTAAATACACATTAATAATGATTTCTCTCATTTACCATATGTAACGAGTCACCATTTAACACTTCACACGAAAAATTGTGATTTTTTCTTTATCATAATTTACAAAAACTTTGAATACTCTTAGGTCTCGCAAGTACAATTTATACAAATTTCATTATTGTTTTGTGTGTGATCAAAATATAGGAGTTTGAAAGTGAAACAATTATTATGTTATCACAGTTTTCATAAGCAAAACACTTTTTTTTTTTTTTTTTTGATTGCAAACAACAACTGGATTACAATACCTGGAATACAATCCAGGACAAGATTACATGAAAACATGTAACAACAGTAACTGGGACCCATCAACTATCGGCATCCAAGCACAGCCCAGAAGATCTCCCACGATGGGGAGAGAAACCCACACACAAAGGTGGGACAACCCACACAAAGGTGGGACAAACACCCTCACAAAGAGGGAAACAACCACAATTATAGAACCTAAAAAACCCAAAACGAAATGAAATAAAACCGATCGGAGGAAGGGGATCCGTGGCTGCCAGAAAATGTCCAGGAGCAGGTCAGACGGCACCGAAGTTTCGGCTGGATCGAGAACCAATTGGCCGGCTCGAATGGAACGCCCCAAATCTGACCAAACGGTGACGGAGAGGACGTCCGGACGAGCATCGTCCCCGGCGCTACAACCGAAGGATGAACCCTAACTGGATCGGGAAACTAACCGTTGAAAAACGAAGAAAAACCTCCGACAGGCCGCGAAGAAAAAGGAGAGAACCTCCGCAGATCTTGCCGGAGAGCGGTGCCAATCGACCGCCCAAAAGATCGACATCGCTGCCGACACCCCCAGGCACAGCAGGGTGTCAGTGGCGGACGGGATGAAGACGGATTGAAGAGTGGTTAGGGTTAAGAAAAAGAAGAGAGAGGTCAGAGAGAAAAATCTAGAATACAAAACACTTTTCTACCGTAATTTTATAATTTCAATCCATCATAGTTATGTTTTATTTTTTCTCTTTATACAATTTGTGTTGTTGGTTACAATTTCGGCTTTATAAACCGAATGTAAAATCCATAAAACTCATCGATTTCAATGACAAACGAAAAAAAATATTTAATTCACTTTGGATTCTAATAAAAATCTTGCTTTAAGCTATGACAACTTTTTGTCAACGAGCATTCAAAAAAAAAAAAAAAAAAAAAAAAACTGTGTTAAGGAGTACGAGTTTTTCTCCGGTAGACACACAAATGTGAGTATACTTATAGTATATTTATCCATCTCATCACTTTTTATTAGAAAAGACAATGCAATTGAGTCAAATAATTCTTAATGTTAAAAAGTGAAAATAAATTAAATGTGTACTTTTTAGAATTTTAATCTAAACAATTAAATTTTATTCACATGGTAATTTAAACATTATTTGTTTTATTGCTAAAAAATCCAATAAGCAATCTTTTTTTTTAAAAAACAAAATGTATATATATAATATATATATATATTGTAAACAAAATTCAAGAACTTTTTTGTATTTGGCTTCTGATACATATTGAACTTGAACCTTTTTTTTTAACAATAAATTGAACTTGAACTTTGTTAGTAGAACATGTAAAATTATATGCTTTGATAAATTTTTTGTTTTTTTTAAATTGAACTTTGTTTGAAGAAGAACATGCAAAATCTTATAAAGAATGGTGCATGTTAAATTACTTATTTTAATTAGTATGAGTATAAGTGTAAAATTACTTATTTTCAGACAATTTTATTTCAAAAAAACAAACATGTTGACAGTACATTCAATTGTGAGAAAAAAACAAAAAAACATATCATTCAGGTTCAGATTTCAGTCCCCATTCAGTCTTTAGAAAAATTCAGGACTATTCAATCTTCAGACAAAAGAACAAACGACCCCTAAGTGTCATTAAGTGTTAAGTAGAAAAATCAAACAGGCCCTTAGTTAGAGATTGCCTGAGAAAAAAGAGACAGTTTTTTTTCTTAAGTATTACAATATTACATAAATTCAGGGTTTTGGGGGGAGGAAACCCGCAACCTCATGATGCATATGTGAGGGGTTTACCACTAGACCAATCTCATCTCGTCAAAGAAAAAAAAAATTGAGATAAAGAGTTAGAGATATATATTGGAGGAGATTGAGTTTAATATGGTAATTAAAGATTCATAAGAGATAAATTGAGAGGAGTTTAATACGGTAATATTATTGATTTAGGAGAGAGAAATAATTTTTTTTAATATATTTTAATTCAAAAATATTTTATCCATCATATGAATCCAAAGATTAACATGGTTCGTCCTAACTTTTCTTATTATTAAGACGAACTGATAGTATAATATATATATATATATTGTAAACAAAAAGGTAGACGTGTCGTTAAATTTGCTCGTGATGTTCTAACACGTTGGAATTCTACTTATAAAATGTTTGCTCAAAGTTATGAGTATAGGGATTTATTAGTTTCTTTTATTCAATTTCATGTTCCTACCATTGAACTTTTTAAAACTCATTGGGATGCTTGTTACAATGTTTTCAATTTGTTAAAAAAATTTCATAATGCTACAAAAAATTTATCTAGTATTTATTTTCCTACAACACATTTATTTATTATTGAGAGTATTAATGTTGCTGGTGCATTTTTTTATTGTGAATCTGACCCAGCAATAGCGAAGCCATTAGTGCTATGAAGGCAAAATGGTTAAATTATTATGAGGAGTTTCCAAATATTTATTTGATTGCTATGGTTTTTGATCCACATTGTAAATTACAATCTTTGTCTTATTATCTAGAAGGTTATTATGGCAAAAAAGGTTTAAATATTAAATATGATGTTGATGCGTGTTGTGGTAGAGTTAAGAAATTATTATATAGTTTATATGATGAATATGCTACATTGTATGGATCCTCACTGAACTTAGATGTTATACGAACACAAACACAAACTGTATCTCAGCCTCCATCATCCTCCTCTGGATTTTTGAATTTAGGGTATAGTATGTTATCAAAAAAAACTAAAAAACTAAGATGTTCTTCATCAAGCTCCGGTTCGTATTCCGAGCTTGAATCTTATCTAGTTTCTTCTTATGAGTTTACAGAAGCATTTGATATTTTAAAATATTGGAATGAAGCTACAATGTACTATCCAATCATGGCTATGATAGCCAAAAATGTTTTTTCAACACCAGTTTCTACTGTGGCGGTGGAACAAGAGTTCAGTGCCGGGGGGAATATCCTAGATAAAAGACGTTCATGCTTGACACCGAAAGCACTTCAGATATAGGTTTGTGTTGATGATTGGATAAAGGCGGAAAACAAACAACAAGAAATCGATCAGGAGCCAACATACGATTTCTTTAAAGATGACGAACCTGAAGGCTCTGGAGCAGTGGAGCCGGAATAGCAAACCTGTATTAAAAATTAGTCCACGACTCCACGTCATCACCAAACCTGTAATAAAAGATAAGAGAACTACGTGGCCTTTGATTCCTCTAAACCCCCCCAAGAGGATACGTAGGCAACTTAATTGTGGTAAAAATTAAGTGCAAGGCTAATAAGTTTACATATTATTATTTTTTTTGTTTTTTTTTTAAATTTAATTTTGTAATTTGTAATTTATTTATTTTATGTTATTTTTAAAATTTGGGTGACTCAATTTCCATATACCCAATGAAATGTAAATTGTAATTTGTCATTTTGTTTAGTTTTATTTTAATTTAATTTTGTAATTTGTCATTTGTTTATTTTATTCAAATAATAACCCAATGAATTTAATTTAATTTTGTAATTTGTCATTTATATATTTTATTTTATTCAATTATAATCTACAACTTATAAGTTACAAGTTGTCAAGTTAGAACTTAGAAGTTTTTTAAAAAAAAAAAGGTTCAAAACCGCCGGTTCCCATGGAACCGGAACCGGCATATAGCGGTTCCAGTTTCGGTTCCACCAAACCATGGAACCGGAACCGGAACCGGAACAGGTCTATGTCCATAAATAAACCAAGGGTTAACAGATATTATTCTACATATTTTACCCCTGTTTTTATTTTTTATTTTTTATTTTTCTTAACACCAACAATTGAAAATCAATTAAAAAAACCAAAAATTGAAAAAAAAGATCAACACCATCTATCCAAGGAACAAAAGCTAGAAGCCAAGATATATCAGCAATCCAGCATGAATTTGCTAAGAAATACTACCACAAAGTCTCCATGATCTACTCTCCATATAAAACTTGGTTTTTATTAATTATTATGCTAAACAAATCAAGCTGACACAATATGTAAATTACTCTCATCACCATCAAAACAAGAACACAACCCATAAAATCATCATCACCATCCATCTCAAAACACCATCACCACCACTCAAACCCTAACCCACCTCCACCCACAAATATTACAATAAACAATGTAGATTTAACAAATAAATAAATAAATAAATAAATAAAATCTAAACACAAACCCCATGTTAAAAAAAAAAAAAAAAAAACTAAAACAATATTTAAAAAAAATAAAAAATCTTCACATTCTCTTTCTCTCAACTGTTCTCCTTTGAGTTTCTCACCCATGGTCAACCGTCTCTTGGCCGCCGGCGAGGAGCAGCGATGGGCTTCTCGTCTTTCTCTTCAGCTTCTCTCTCTGTCTCTCTCTTCTTCAATCTCCTTCGATTCGAGCCGATTTGGTGGTTTCGGCGAGGATTCGAGGTGGGTTGGTGGCTAGGGTTCGTTAGCGGTGAGTGTGACTAGGTTCTGGTTCGGCAGCGGGGTTTGCCTGGTTTGATTTCGTGGTGATTGATTTTTGATGGTGAGAGGTAGTTGGTGAGAGACAGAGGTTGGGTTTCGTTTTGAGGTGGTTGTGGTGGTTGGATGTGAGGCAATGGTGGGTGTTGATTTGGTAGATGGTTTATGGTGTTGGAATTTTTTTTATTTTATTTTTTATTTGGTGTTTGAGAAGTTAAACTGGTGTGGATTTGGTAGATCGTTTCAAGTGTTGATATAGATTTTTTTTTTATCTGAATAATTGTTAAAAAAAAAATTAATTTAAGTTTTATTTTTTATTTTTTATTTATATATATATATATATCAAATTTACTTAATTATCCTCATTTATTTAATGAAATTTCTATTAGTGTGCATATTTGTTAATCCCGGGCTAACTCAGGGACACTTGGCATTCAGTTGGGTAAGGGTAATGCTCACCCCCAGTTAAGGGGGGGTGAGCAAAATGAACTCCATCTAAAATCTCAAACATTTTCATCACAACCCATGTGACAATTGAAGTGTTAAAAGGTGAGTGAATACACATTAATGATGATTTATTCTATGAGAAATGCTAAATACACTCTCCCAACACACTCTCAAGTGTTAATATTTTATTTTTTGACATGAAAATTGAGTCATAATAAATGGTTTGTCTGCTCATGTTATTTACAACCCAAACAAAACATTCTCTTCCCAAATTGCCCTTTTACTATTATTTTTTATATTACTATTATTATTATTATTTATATTATTTATGATTTATTATTATTATTATTATTTTATTATTATTACTATTATCATTATTATCATTTTATTATTTTTGTTATATTATTATTATTATTTATTTATTTATTATTATTATTATTATTATTATTATTATTATTATTATTATTATTATTATTATTATTATTATTATTATTATTATTATTGTTATTGTTATTGTTATTTTATTATTATCATTATTATTATTTAATAATAATATTATCATTATTATTATTTTTTTATTATATTATTATCATTATTATTTATTACTATTACTATTATTACTATTACTATTATTATTATTATTATTATTATTATTATTATTATTATTATTATTATCTTCATTATTATTTCTTGTATTATTAACATTTTTTTTAAGGATATCCATTAATAGGGACAAGAAAAACTCTAAATATCCAAACTTTTACGGTAAGGATGATAGTGAGAGAAACTTCAAGGTTTCCAACACTGAATAAAGTGGTTGAAGAAGGCAGGAAGACTCTAGTGTTGGGAACCTTGAAGCTTCTCTCACCGTCATCTTTACCGTAAAATTTTGGATATTTATAGCTTTTTTTATCCCTATTAATGGAAATCCTTAAAAAAATTAATGTTTTTAATTTTTTTCATTTATTTATTTATTTATTTAAACCCTTTATTTATTTTATTTTTTAAAACTATTTATTTTTTAAAAATTATTTATTTATTTATTTATTTTAAACTATTTATTTATTTATTTTTCAAAAAAATATTTATTTCTTTAATTTTTGTAAACTATTAATTTATTTAATGAATTATATCTTTTATTTAATTTTTTTTATTAAAGTTTATAAAGTTTTTGGTTAAAAGGTAAAAAAAAAAAAAGTATAAAACAATATAACTAGGGGCAATTTAGGTATTTTCAAAGTCAAATTTAAGTCTTGTGGGTATTAGTGTATAATAACAAAATATTTCCAAGTAAGTGTAACTTACCCAAACCTCAAGGGGTTCAGTGCAATTTACCCTTATATATATATATATATATATATACATTAATACATATAATATTTTAAAGAAGAATAATGATAAAAGTAAAAAGTGTATTCACTTTCTCCTTTACGATTTAACCCTATTGTGTGGAAAAGAAACCCAAATAAATAATATCTAAAAAGAAAGACCCATTTCTTGAAAAAAAAAAAAAAAAAAAAACTCATATTTGATGATGTTTTACAAATGGGTATTGTATTTGAATCTCAACCACTATTGATTCTCTAAAGACAAGCCGATAATAAATTTTTTATCAGGAATTGTTACAAATAACTATTTAGAATTATAGAAATAACCTTGAAACTTTTTTAACACATACAACACGAAAGGGAGCTTACTCTGTGAATTCACGTGATTCTTGAAATGGGAGCTTACAGAATTCACGTGATTCTTCAAATGGGAGCTTACTCTGTGTATTCACGTGATTCCTAAAAAAAATCAGTTGTCAGGTAAAAGTGTAAAACAGTATCCTGGTAAAACAGTAACCTGGTTTATTTGACTAACATGAAAATTTTGTTTAACATGAAACAGTTGAATTGATCCGATTTTCAAAAAGGATACCGTATAAAAACAAAAATGATTGCAGACTCATGCATGTATACATTGTATACTTACCGGTTACCAAGTTACCAAGTTACCAACTACTGCAGCTTTTAGGGGTGGACGCGGTTCGGTTCGGTTCGGTTTTAGTCAAAACCATATTGAACCGTTATATTTTCGGTTTTTAAAAACTTGAATCGGTTTAAACCGTATTGGATCATGAAACCGAATTGAACCGAACACCTTTATCTCGGTTCGGTTCGGTTCGGTTCGATTCGGTTTTGGGCCTATTGGGCTTGTTGGGTTTTGAGGTTTTTTTAATATAATTTTTCATTTTTTGTATCCTTTAACAACTATTTTGTATTTGGACCTTTGGATAATTGATTTTGGGCAGTTTTTTTTAACAATCCCTCACATTCAAAACACATCTAAATAGACCCCATTAACCAAATGTAATTATATATATATATATATATATATATACACCTGCTATCCTACTCAATAGCTACTACCATTCTAGATAGGGTCTTATAGGAAAACTAGAAAATTAAAATTAGGCTTATTTTATTTTATTTTTTATTTAAAGGTCGGTTCGTCGGTTCGGTTCGGTTTTGGAATGTCCAAAACCGAAACCGACCCATATTCAATGTGGTTCATTCGGTTCGAACCGAATTGAACCGAATTGACCATGTGAACCGAACCGAACACCATATTTCGACTCGGTTCGGTTCGGTTCGGTTCGGTTCAATGAATCGTGCCCACCCCTAGCAGCTTTTATAGTTTTATTTCAAAAATAAAAAAATAAAAACCTGCTGCCTCAACCACCCACATGAAAATAAATGCGAAGTACATTACACAAGTTTTTCCAACAAACTTTGAAAACTTTTTAGTTCAATTTAATTGTTGTGTAATGTTTGGTTGAAAATGGTTTTGGAGAGTGCTACCAACAACACACACCAAACTCTAACCTAGGGTTGCACATTGGGGAAATGGGGGTGGATATAGGTCCCCCCATCCCCATCCCCACTTCTCAAACCCTTCCCCATACCCCCCCATTTCCCCATTTGGGGAAAATGGGGATGGGGGAGTTTTGGGGGGAGGTCCCCCCATCCCCATCCCCATCCCCATTTCCCCATTTTTCCCGTTTCCCCGTTTACCCCATTCTCCCATCTCCCCATTTGGTTGAAAATTACAAATTAAACTAAAAAAAAAATAAAAAATTCCATTACAAATGCAAAAGAAAATACATTACAAAATAATGTCAAATATATATATATATATATATATATATATATATATATATATACATTACAAAATAATATCAAAGAAAATACATTACAAAAAAAAAAAATATATATATATATATATAATTATTTTTATAATATTTTAGGGGAAATGGGGAAATGGGGATGGGGAGAGGTCCCCCCATCCCCATCCCCACCCCCACTTCACTATATTAATGGGGAAAATGGGGAAATGGGGATGGGGGAGGGTCTCCACATCCCCATCCCCATTTCAATTTGGGGATGAAAATCATCCCCATCCCCCCCCATTTCCCCATTTTCCCCCAAAAAATTTCCCCCAAATGGGGATGGGGAAGCGGGGAAATGGGGATCCGGGGGAAAATGTGCAACCCTACTCTAACCTCACTTTAAAATAAAAATGGTCTCCAACCTCACTTAAAAAAAAAGTGTATTTTTGCTCACCCCGGGATAAAATTATCTAAAAATTTACCTTCTATGGATACATATCATCCATTTAAAGAGGTAATGATTACCTTCCTTAAAAGGGGTGAGTAAAAGTGTTCTCTTTAAAACACATACCAAACTCTAACGTGAAATACACTCTCCAATGTTGCTTCAAATTTGCAGATTCCCATATTTTTTTTTGTTGTGCTACAGTATGCTTTATATAAAGCAGACTGTTCACGCACGAAACAGCCAACTTTTTTCTTTTTTTATTTTATAGATGTCACGTCAAGTTTTTTTTTTTTTTTTAATTTCTAATTTAATCATTTCATATTTAATTAAAATAATATGTATTTCCAAAAAATGTACTATTGAAAAGATCTCGTTGAAATCTTTAAAATGACACACACTTTGATATATATTTTATGTCAATAAAATTATTAAATATTATATAAATTAACTAATAGAAATTAATTGATATTATATAAATATTTATTGGAAGAATATTTTTTAAAGATGTTTTTTTAGTGTAAAATTTGATGTGAAACATTGAATGGAAAAATTTTGGTGTTAACATATACCCAAAAGATTCCCATTTAACTTCAAATTGGAGTAAAATTTAGGGTCAAACATTGGAGATGCTCCAGATGTGAGAGGCACACAACTAGAGTCTATTTACATACTCAAATCCCGAATTATTGTAATATTTTAAAAACAATAATACTACACATCCCATCTAAAAAAGTTCATTTTTGCTCACCCCCTTAACTGGGGGTGAGCATTACCCCCACCCAATTGAATGCCAAGTGTCCCTAAATAAACCAAGGGTTAACATATATTATTCTACCGATTTTACCCATGTTTTTATTTTTTATTTTTCTTAACACCAACAATTGAAAATCAATTAAAAATACTAGAAAATTGAAAAATAAAATTAAAAAAAAAATAGATCAACACCATCTATCCAAGAAACAAAAGCAAGAAGCCAAGATATATCAGCAATCCAGCACAAATTTGCTAAGAAATACTACCACAAAGTCTCCATGATCAACTCTCCATATAAAACCTGGTTTTTATTAATTATTATGCTAAACAAATCAAGCTAACACAATATGTAAATTACTCTCATCACCATCAAAACAAGAACACAACCCAGAAAATCATCATCACCATCCATCTCAAAACACCATCACCACCACTCAAACCCTAACCCACCTCCACCCACAAATATTACAATAAACAATGTAGATTTAACAATAATAATAAAATAAAAAATTCTAAACACAAATCCCATGTTTTAAAAAAAACTAAAACAATATTTTTTTTAAAAAAAATCTTGACATTCTCTTTCTCTCAACCGTTCTCCTTTGAGTTTCTCACCCATGGTCAACCGTCTCTTGGCCGCCGACGAGGAGCAGCGATGGGCTTCTCGTCTTTCTCTCCGTCTTCTCTCTCTGTCTCTTCTGTCTCTCTCTTTTTCGATCTCCTTCGATTCGAGCCGATTTGGTGGTTTCGGCGAGGATTCAAGGTGGGTTGGTGGCTAGGGTTCGTTAACGGTGAGTGTGACTGGGTTCTGGTTCGACGGCGGGGTTTGCATGGTTTGATTTCGTGGTGATTGATTTTTGATGGTGAGAGGCAGTTGGTGAGAGACAGAGGTTGGGTTTCGTTTGAGGTGGTTGTGGTGTTGGGTGTGGTTTTGGTAGATGGCTTATGGTGTTGGAATTATTTTATTTTATTTTTTATCTGGTGTTTTGAGAAGTTAAACTGGTGTGGATTTGGCAGATCATTTCAAGTGTTGATCTAGAATTTTTTTTTATCTGAATAATTGTTAAAAAAAAATTAATTTAAGTTTTCATTTTTATTATATATATATATATATATATATATATATCAAATTTACTTAATTATCCTCATTTATTTAATGAAATTTCTATTAGTGTGCATATTTGTTAACCCCGGGCTAACTCAGGGACACTTGGCATTCAGTTGGGTATGGGTAATGCTCACCCCCGGTTAAGGGGGGTGAACAAAAATGAACTCCATCTAAAATCTCAAACAATTTCATCACAACCCATGTGACAATTGAAGTGTCAAAAGGTGAGTGAATACATATTAATGATGATTTATCCTATGAGGAATGCTAAATACACTCTCCCAACACACTCTCAAGTGTTAATATTTTATTTTTTGACATGAAATATTGAGTCATAATAAATGGTTTGTCTGCTCATGTTATTTACAACTCAAACAAAACATTCTCTTCCCAAATTGCCCTTTTACTATTATTTTTATATTACTATTATTATTATTTATATTATTTACGATTTATTATTATTATTATTATTATTATTATTATTATCATTATTATTATTTATTATTACTATTATCATTATTATTATTTTATTATTTTTTGTTATATTATTATTATTATTTATTATTTATTATTATTATTGTTATTGTTATTGTTATTTTATTATTATCATTATTATTATTTTTTTATTATATTATTATCATTATTATTTATTACTATTACTATTATTACTATTATTATTATTATTATTATTATTATTATTATTATAATTTCTTTTATTATTTAATTTTATTATTTTGTTTTTGATATTATTAATACCTTTGTTATTGTAAATGCAGGTGATATTTATGGATATTTGAATAATAATAATAATAATAATGGTTATTATTATTTAACCGTTATTTTAATTTAAAATTTAAAATTTTTATTTTTATAATTTTATTTTTAAAATTTGGTCAAAGGGGATTTGGGTTATATTATTATATTATATACGGTTTGATGTAATTATGCATATAAGGGGACTTAATGCAATTTGCCATGATGGATAAATGGATGGTGTTAGGGTTTTAAATAAAGGGTAAAGAAATGAAGAGTTTAAAGGGTTTAACGTCTTAAAAAAAAAAAAAAAAGAAGTATAAGGGGAAATTTAAACTTGCATATAATATGGGGAAATGTGCCAATAACCATTTCTTTATGTACTCCGCTCATTATTATCATTTTGACCATTACAACAATTTCCTTTTTATATTTAAAATTTCGAGATCTATTATTTCAAATTTTTTAGAATAAACGTTGGGATTACATTGAGCCGTGTAAAAAGATTTTGAAAATCTATTTAATGATATTCTACGGTCATATCTAGAAAAAAAGTAAGAAATGGTAATTATTACACCAAATAACATTATGGCAGAGTAAATTTAAAGGAAAAAAAAAAGAAGAGAAAAACTATGGAATTTGGTTAAACGCATGCGTTTAACCAAAAAGCAATGCTACATACCCCATTACTTTCATCCTAACGTATGTATCCGCTCATTAGGTGACAACTCGACTGCAGGGGGTGTTTAGCATTACTGTTATTCAAAACCCTAGCTTGAGATCGATCCCCTCTCTCTCTCTCTCTCTATATATATCTCTAGTTTGTAACAATCTCAACCAAAAATCCTCTCAAACTCCTCGCCTCTTTATCAGAACGGTTTCCTTCTCTCAATCTCCTCCAATCTGTTCAATTTCCATCTGTACGCTGTTCAAATTTATTCACCTTACCAGATTTCCAAGTTCAGATCATACCAACCCACAAAGCTAGATCTTTTTATCAAAGAAACACTCGGAAACAGAATTTCAATGGGTTTCCTTCTCTCAATCTCCTTCCATCTTTCTGTTGGGCTTACCTGTGCGATCCGTCGAGGAATAAAGGTAGATATCCAGATATGATCTGTGACTGTTTTTCTCTCTTTCTTTATTGTTTCACTTGTCTTAAATAGATCTCCTTCTCTTGATGGTTTGTGATTGTTTATCTTGATTCTATAATACCATGAATGATTTCTAAAGAAATCTAAAGCTAAAAATGAAGAGCACGTTTAGAGGGAGAAAATATTTTCAGTATCGACAGTGAAAGCATTACAGCGAGAGAGAGCCTTTTTTATAGGCTTACGTACAAAATAACAAGATCCATGATAATATCAACTTTGACTAACCAACTTTGACTTTTTAAAACGGAATTGTTGACTGAGTTATCATTTCGTTTTGACATGGTATTTCTTATATCCGGGTCTTGTTTGTAAAGGGAAAACAGTATGCTTTTTTGCTCTAATTTGTGCTCTTTCGGTCCTAAAAATCTTTATAAAAGTATACATAATTTTAAAAAAATAACAAAGAGACAATGTGTGCTGATCTGTGTAGGTTAAATATTAATGAAATTTAATTTTCCTTTGGTTGGCTAAATAAACTACAATCATATTTTGTGTCTTGAAAATTTTGACCGGGGTAATTGGGGCAATTATACTCTTATATCAAGACATATGGGTAGAAATGGAAAAAACGTCATGGTATTGTTAGAGCATCTGCAATGCAATTATGCATTTGGAGAAAATGGAGTGCCACATAGGATAGATATTAAAAAAATTAGAAAAACTATCTCCAATGCTATTATCTAAATTGAATATGGAAATGGTGTGGCCCAAAAAAAGTTAGAGAATATGGAGTTAGGTTTCTAATTTTAGAAACTCTCCTAGAAATGCTGATTAGAATTTTTAACTCTTTCCACCAATAAAATGTAATCTTTCAACTCTTTCCACCAATAAGATTAAGTCTCACTTAATTGTAAAATAAAAGAGGAGAGAGAGTGTAATCATTGTTTTATTATGATTGGATATAAAATGGATGTATATTTGATTTTAAATAATTGCATTGGAGATATGAATATGCATTTCTCTAAAAAAAATTTAAAAGTGGGTGCATAATAAATAGAAATGCTGAACCAACTTTGAATCATTTATTTTCCCTATATAGAAGTTTCTTATTAAGGGTTTCAGATTTGACTCAATTTGACCTTTTTGTACATGTGCATATACAACTTTTTGAAATTATAACAAAGAGAATGTGTGCCGATATGAGTAGGTTAAATATTAATGAAATTTAATTTACCTTTGGTTGGTTAAATAAACTAACTACATACGTATCTTGTGTTTTGAAAAATTGATGTATGTAGCTCTAATGGGGCAATTTTACTTTTATATCAAGATATGTGGGCTGTGTTTTGATTATCATATCAGTAACAGTAAGGTTTTGGTGTTGACATGAGTTTTCAATCAGACGTCATTACGGCATTTTAAGTTGGGTCATTTTATTATCATTCTTCTTTATTTTATATTTTAATTGTAAACGATTTGGCGGTTACAGATGAGGTATGTGAAGCCACCGCTGCTGTTTGAGAATGTGAAGAAGACTCGTGACTGACTCTGTCTACTTGGTGTCGACACGGGAGATAAGTTTATTTGGGTTGTTATTACAGATTTTGATTTGACATCATCATGATGACATTTTTATTGTCATTGTGATGATGTCAAATCGACAAAAACCATATAAATTCTCCAGTGTCGACACCAAGCTGACGCAGTTGTCATTGTCAACACCAAATAGTCCACACGAGCAGATGCACGCCAAGCCAACGCAGATGTTATTGTCAACATCATAGTCTGAAACTATTGATTCTAGATGACAATATTCTAAAACCACAATTATTTGAAACCTACAAATTCTCGATATCCAAACACCAAGATCAAATCTCAGGGCCTGTCATGCAACCGATTTGCAGTCTGTTTTTGTTTTTGCTTTTCAAAATGATTTTGAATTCGCGGTCGTTAATCGTTTTTCATTTTATTTTCAAAAATAAAAAACAAAATCAGTGTTAAAAGCGAAAAATTTGAAAAGAGTTGTTTTCTGAATTTAAAAAACAATTTGAAAAACAAAATTAAAAAAAAGATCCTAACTTCAATCGAACACTAACACTCTCACTCACTCGACACTCTCAGCTCAACTCTTCCTCCATGGCTGATCTCTGCAGATTTGACTAAGGTATGTCTTCTTCTTCTTTAATTTTTTTTTTCTTTCTTAAACCGAAATTAGTGTAGATTTACTTGGATTTACTTGGATCTATGTAGATCTAAGTAGATGTACACTGATTTTTGCTAATTTTATTATACGTAATCCTTAATTATTTTTTTGTAGTGATTATTGGGGAAGATATATTGTCAAAAGCTGCTGTGAAGCTTTGAGCAATCTCCGGTAACTCCTGCTGATAACTTATTATTATATTTTGAATCGTTGAAAGCATGTTATAGTTATCTTTGATGACGTTTCTGTCTTCCCACAACGAAAGACCGATGCTTGCCCTTTGTTTTAGAAACCCTTCTGTGGGTTCTTCGATCCCGTTCAGCTTGTTGCTTCGAGCCTCAGGTGGGTGTTTACTTTTTCCTCTCTAAATTTACTTGTGTTTTAATTTTAATTATGAGGTGTGTGATTATATATATGCTTGGTTTCATCAAGTCAACTGGGTCAGTTGTTGTTACTTTTGCTATGTACTATGCAAAATTGTAGCTTTAGCGGTAGAATTGTTGCATTTTGAACTCTCTTTCAGTCTACTGTTTATAAAATAGTTATTGTTTGATGTGTTTGTATTTGAATTTCTATACAAGGTTGTGATTTGATGATTTTTTTGTGTTTCTGTTGAAATTTTGTATCAGGACTTGATTATTATAAGGACTCTGGTTTTGTGGGTAAAGTAATTTTAAGCTCTAACTAGCTATCAAGGTTGAATTTTTTTTTTCATTTACGGTTGTTGATTGGAGATTTTGGTGGGTTTTTTTGTTCATAAACATGGAGCTAAACAGCTAGTATCTTATTGGAATTTCTCTCTAGTTATTATTTAGTTGTAGTTTGAGCTATGGTACTGTGCAAGATATTGGTTGTTTGGAATGTGTAAAATATTCTCTTAAGGACCCTTTTGGATACTTGAACTCTTCTTGGAACTTTAACAATGGCACCGAAGGATTCATTGTAAATTTACTGGGGTTGAGTGCTGGCACCCGGATGAAAATAAGGTATTGAATCTCCGCCTTTCGGATATGGGACTCGAGGGTAAATTTGCTGCTGGCCTTGTGAAATTCTCCAGCATGAGTTTTTATGAGTTTTTATATCAATCGATCATGAATTTGGAAAAATCAAGATTGCTATCTTCATTGATGAGTTTTTATGATTGTGAATTGTTGTTGAAGGTATTGGCACCAGTCCCAGTTGGATTAGCAGTGTTTGTGGTTCACTTGGCAACAATTCCAATCACAGGAACTGGCATCAATCCTGCAACATCTTTAGCATCAACTGTTGTTTGGAGACACACCGCAGCCTGGCGTGTCTAGGTCAGTACGCTTAATCTGACTAATTCCTGATTCTATTCCTTGATGGATTCCATGAATAAGCAAACATAACGTCAACACCCACAGCAGCATTGTTGCTTGATGCTTTTATTCAGTGGAAATTTTGGATTGGAGAACAATAAAAGATGCAATTAACTGATGATGTTTCTTTCAACAATGTCCTTGATACTTTTATTCAGTGGAAATTTTGGATTGGACCATTTGCCGGTGGACCCACAGCAGCATTGTTTCACCAAGTTGTCTTAAAGAGGAGAATCTGTCAAGGCTCTTTGGGTCATTTAGAAGCCAATCCCATTTGTGATTTTTGCGTAATTTTAATTCTTTCTTCATTTGTTCATTTGTTAAGACCTAAAAGTTTATTGTAAAGGAAGATTGGTATTTCACAAGGAATAATGTACAGTTGTTTAATTTATGTATAATTTTGTACAGGCTAATTGGTACATAACAACAGGGTCTCAAATTCAAATAGCCATATCTGTATGTGTATAATGATTAATGGAGAATTCCGATCTTTCAACTCTTAACGTCCATTTGTTATAGGCGATAGATTGAATCTTTTATTGTTCATTTTAAGAGATTCCTCCTATCAAGGAACAATTTCATGCATTTGTGTTTGTAATTCAATTAAAAATGATTGAATGGTTTGTAAAAATTTAAGTTATTGTATTATTATGAACAATTATATAATTATTTCATATATATTAAATTATAGATTATAAATTTAAGTGGATGAAAATAAAAATATTAAAATCTTATAAAAATATTTTAAAGAGATGAGAGAGTCAAATTATATATGTAGAAGTTTTTCAATTTTTGATGTTTTTAATTAATCTATCGGACGTGTTTTTTATTGTTTTCATTTTTAAAATCAGCCTTCAGTGAATTTAGCGGACGCGTTTTTACTGTTTTCATTTTCATAATACAGCTCAGTATACGTTACCAGACATATTTTCAGAATTCAAAACTGAAATTAAAAACACTGTTTTTATTTTTATTTTTATTTTCGAAAAATAGCAAATGAAAAACGCTTACTGGGGCCCCTAGATTTCAAGAAATAAAAAATCGAAAAAAATAACTCACAAAAAAACAGTTGAAAATTTTTAAATCACACTCTCCCTCAGCTGTAAAACGAAACCTAATGTACCTTATTGTGTGTGTGACAAAGATGGTTGCCGATCCAATCTATGCAATCATGTAAAAATATTCAACTAGTGTCTAAAAATGAGACATTTTAAGCTTATATGCTAAAACAATTAGGGTCACTCATTTCTATATTATAACCAGAAACCAGTGCAAGCTTTCTCAATAGAGAATCTTTAGATACATATAGGAATTGCTTCAGTTGATAGAGTTAATACTAGAACAGTCGAGATTCTCCAGTTTCCCTTCAATTGTTAGATTCGTATATCTCTCCCATACACACACATAAGAGGAATGAAGTCACACAGAGCAGAATAAACATATGCAGAACAAGTGATAGGCACCTCATGCGCAATTTGACGAAGCAATATTAGGATCTCCTCTATTAATGTTGCAGTGCCAAATTAAAATTGTGTAAAGGATCCCGACGTTTTTGACATTCGATGCCATCACTGAGCTCGTGAGTACAATATTCTTGTATATAAGCTAATATCAGTTTCCTTCAACATACTCTAGAACATTAACAGTTGCTAAAAAAAAAATGCATGAATGCGGGCCTGAGCCTAGACGCAAAAGTGCCCAAACGTTTGGCTGGGCCAAAGTAAACTTAAGCCTTAAATAGCTAAATAATTTGGGAGGATTGAGAACCCAAAAGAATTTTAATCTAAAAACAAAATAAAAAAACAGGGGTTAAAATAGTAATTTAATTAGAAAAGGAAGGATAAAAAGACCTGTATAACCTCTACATAAATTAATGCTGGTGGATTCTGCTGAGGACATGGAGGCTTCCAAATGAATGATGGTGGATTTTGTTCATTTGCATCTTCATTGATGCATGTAGATTGATAAAGAGAAATGAGTGAGATCCATGGTAATTTAAAGCATCATGTATTGCTGCATAAATTAGTATGGACAACACTTGGGTGCTGACCGGTCAGTACCCAAGGTACTGACCAACCCAATGGTTGGTTGCCACATAACCCAAAGTAAGGTGAAAAATGTAAAAAGTGAAAGAGTTTTGACCACGTGGCAACATCCCATTGGGTGGTCAGTATGTTTGGATACTGATCAGTAGTATCTAAGCATTTTCCAATTAGTATTATCATAATGATGGTTGATAATAAATAAGCCACTTGTCTTCTTGTACTTTATTAATATTATCTCACGATATTGGAACGAAATAAGCCACTTTTGCCTTCTCGCACTTGATTGGAATTATTTCATAATATCATAACAAAATACCACATTATTTGTTATTCAAAGTTAATAAATGAAAAGCATATAATTGTTTGATAAATTTACTTTTGAAAAACTAACTTAATAACAAAGGAGAATGTTATTTGCAGTCCGTCAAATATCTTTCTATATGTCATTTTAATTGTTTTTGTTAAAGACAATTTTAATCTCAATTAAAATTACTGACAAAAGGTTCTTAGGGCACTGCAAACCATTTTTTATATTTAATATAACATCATTTTTCTTCCTCTTGGTTTGCAAACCCTAATTTTTTCTCCCAAAATTTTGAAGTTTAGTATGATTCTAATATGATAGCAAATAATATTCGATCAAAAGAAAATTTTGCAGTGGAGGGTGATGATTTGCAACAAGAAACAACAATAATGAGTTTTTTTTATTTTTTATTTATTTTTATTTTTTTTTATTTTTATTTTTTTTATTTTTATTTTGGTGTGTTGAATCGTAACAATTTTATAACATGTTTATTTAAATTTTGCAAGATATGGTTTAGTATATTTCCAAAAGATTATTTAGTATATAGGTATCTTTTGTTCATTTGCAAGACATGGTTTAGTATATTTCCATTTTTGTTTTGTTAACACGAGTTAGGATATATAGGTATCTTTAATTAAATTAAATTTTTTAAAATAAGTATCTTTAAAATAAAAACGTTAAAAGATTAAAAAAAAAAAAAAAAAACGTTATTATTTAGTTGTAGTTTGAGCTATGGTACTGTGCAAGATATTGGTTGTTTGGAATGTGTAAAGTATTCTCTTAAGGACCCTTTTGGATACTTGAACTCTTCTTGGAACTTTAACAATGGCACCGAAGGATTCATTGTAAATTTACTGGGGTTGAGTGTTGGCACCTGGATGAAAATAAGGTATTGAATCTCCGCCTTTCGGATATGGGACTCGAGGGTAAATTTGCTGCTGGCCTTGTGAATTGCTCCAGCATGAGTTTTTATGAGTTTTTATCAATCAATCATGAATTTGGAAAAATCAAGATTGCTATCTTCATTGATGAGTTTTTATGATTGTGAATTGTTGTTGAAGGTATTGGCACCAGTCCCAGTTGGATTAGCAGTGTTTGTGGTTCACTTGGCAACAATTCCAATCACAGGAACTGGCATCAATCTTGCAAAATCTTTAGCAGCTTATGCTGTTTGGAGACACACCGTGGCCCAGTGTCTCTAGGTCAGTACGCTTAATCTGACTAATTCCTGATTCTATTCCTTGATGGATTCCATGAATAAGCAAACATAATGTTAACACCCATTCATATTTGATGGAGTCAAAAATTGAAGGAGAACAATAAAAGATGCAATTAACTGATGTTTCTTTCAACAATGTCTTTGATGCTTTTATTTGGTGGAAATTTTGGATTGGACCATTTGCCGGTGCACCCACAGCAGCATTGTTTCACCAAGTTGTCTTAAGAGGAGCATCTGTCAAGGCTCTTGGGTCATTTAGAAGCAATCCCATTTGTGATTTGTGCGTAATTTTATTTCTTTCTTCATTTGTTCATTTGTTAGACCTAAAAGTTTATTGTAAAGGAAGATTGGTATTTTACAAGGAATAATTTATAGTTGTTTAATTTATGTAAAATTTTGTACAGACTAATCGGTACATAACGAGAGGGTCTCAAATTGAAATAGCCATATCTGTATATGTATAACGATTAATGGAGAATTCCGATGTTTCAACTGTTACCGTCCATTTGTTATATGAGGTAGATTGAATCTTTTACTGTTCATTCTAAGAGATTCCTTCTATCAAGGAACAATTTCGTGCATTTGTGTGGTTTGTAATTCAATTAAAAATGATTGAATGGTCCCTTAAAAATTAAGGGCCTGTCCTGCAACCGATTTTAGTCCGTTTTTATTTTTATTTTTTAAAAATGATTTCGAATTCGTGTTTGTTAACCGTTTTTTATTTTATTTCCAAGAAACAACAAACAAAATGAAAAACAGAACCAATGTTAACAGTGAAATATTTATAAAACACAAAATACTTTTTTTTGTTTTTCACTTTGTTTTTTATTTTTTATTTTTATTTTAAATCACTTTTTTTTTTCTTCCTCTGTCTTCTTCATTTGTTCATCTTCTGCTTCTGTTCTTCTTCTTCCTAACTTCTAGGAGCAACCGATGTTAGCGACACTGATCTAGCTCTGATGCCGGTCCACCGATCCGCTCTTCGTCTTCATCATCAATCTGGTCTTCTTCTTCTTCTTCTTCCCGATCTGATCTTCTTCTTCTTCTTCACTACCCATCCTTGGTCGGATTGGGTGATGAGTTGATTTGGGATAATTTCCAAATCAAGAGAATGAACTCTTAACCTAAATTGAATGTCCTTAATGTAAAACAATCAACTTATTTGCACCTTTTTGTTAAGTAAACTTGTTTCCTATGTCTAGCCATCCTAGGGAGATTGATAAAACTGAATCCTTGACCTAGATATAAAGATCACTGAATTTCTCTTATGCTCGTGTAGTTATAAGGGTATTTCATTGCTTAATACTTTCATTTGGTTAGCCACATTGTGAATGATATTTATGTTGTGTGTTATATATTGCGTGGTTCGCATTAACATGCTCATCGTGATATCCTATACATTTGACCAGTAAGTTGAGAGATCACTAGGTTGGCGTGTAGAGCTTGTGTGCGTGTCCTAACGCTCTTAATGAATCAATGCATTTATGTGTGGATGTGATCTTTACGACATAGAGAGAGATTAGAGATCACTTAAGGGGACACAAGCATATAGCATACATGCGCATTTGTGCTTGTGTTATACGGGTATCTCGTATGCTTAATGTTTTACTTAGTTGTTATCCCGTATTTGGTTAGCCATTGTAAAGAATTATTAGCTATAATATGGCCTACACGGTTGCGCATTACATGCCCAATGAAATAACCACTGTATATGACCAAAAAGTTGAGAGATCACTAGGCTGGTAGACATGGATCTTGTGTGTGTGCCACGACACTTAATAAATTCATGTGTATTTTGTATGTGTGGATGTTATTTCTACTACTCGAGAGAGTGTAGAGATAAATTAAGGGTACACGAGCGTATGATATACTTGCACATTGAGGGACTAAGTGAGTCTAGCACTTAATTAAGAGGATTGTTACGGTTATGTCATTTCCTTAGTATAACCACATTTCATGCATCTCTCCATTCCATCCTATCGTTTTAAATACTAGTTTATGTAATACATATATATTTTATAGTATTTGTTAACCGGAAATTTAGGCAATTAATTCAAGGAAGAACTTTTTCCACTGAAGGATCGAACCGCTTCATTGCCTACCACGGTGGCACTCCAAGTTAGTCTAACCCGCTTGTTGGGAACAAGGGTCCGGCCCACTTTTAGCCACGCCTACTTACCGGCACGCTAGAACTAAGCATTGCTCGACGCTGAACCAACCTTCCTCCCACAAAAGTACTTATGAAGAAAGGCTACCTGACCTACTGGGGAGCCCGCCTCGAGAGCTGCAATCCATCAGGGATCCGGCTCCCACCCCTTCATCTAATAAGAAGGACCGCTTCCCCCTACAGCCGATCCGCTCAGGTAGCCAGCCTCGCTGCAGGGATCACTACCTCACCTCCCACAGAACCCTCCTACGATTCGAGCGGTCCTCTCTAGAAGAACCCCTAGGAGCTCGCTAGTGCCTCCTGCTCCGTAAGGGTTGACGCTAGCCCTTGCCTCCAGCTTACATGGGATAAATAGGGTGCTGGGAACACCTGCAAGGCACCAATGTTGCCTTATTAATAAGGAGCAGTAAGCACGACTAAGGAAAGGCAGCAGCCGACGGTTGAGATCGCCTGCTAGCCACGCTACGTCATCGGCTGGATGACATTCCATCTCAGTCCTAATTGAAGGTCAACTATCCCTTACATGCAAGAGGACACTGGTTTCCTCAGCAAGATACTTGCAGAAATGCAGCAAGCATGAAGAAGGAAATGGTGGAAGATAGAGCCTGACAGGGTGCAGCGGGACAGGCGCTGACACTGTCCCCTACCGGGCCAGAACCTTGATAACGACTTCCCACTGCCACGAAGACCCCTGCGACCAATCAAAACTCGTGGAAATGTCACCTTTTCACCACCTCAGCCTTACAGAAGCGCTGATATGGACCTGAGGCCTAGGTGGAGCGATCGGAACCCTCCAAGGAGTGTGGTAACCCTGACCCTGCCCTAAATCGGTGGCTGGGATTAGTCTCGGCAATTGCACCCTGGGAACTAGGGCCACCACCTACCAAAACTGATGCTCCCGCCAAAGAAAAGGGAGGAGGGCGCAATCCTGATCCTTGATTCCTTGTGACCGCCATTGTGGATAGGAGGGGACGGTGGAGATTTAGCCAGGGATTCCCGCCTAAACGAACGACCTCCACCTACCCCTCCTACCAGAGACACTATAAATGCCCCTACATCCCACAGAGGAAGGGGTTGGCCCTTGAAAACAAAAACATCCTACTTAGCCTAGTAAAAGCTCCTACGTGTGTGTGTTACTTGGCTACTACCCCGCCTAGTCAAAGCTCCTATGTGTGTGTGCTACTTGGCTACTACCCCGCCTAGTCAAAGCTCCTATGAGTGTGTTCTACTTGGCCACTACCCCGCCTAGTCCAAGCTCCTATGTGTGTGTTCTACTTGGCTACTACCCCCGCCTAGTCAAAGCTCCTATGTGTGTGTCCCCCTTGGCTACTATCTCGCCTAGACAAAGCTCCCATGTGCTATCTACCTAGCGATTCCCCTGCCTCGGTTGGATCCATGCATGTTGTATTCCCATCTCGCTAGTAGACCCTTTTGTAATAGCCGGATGTTGTATGTGAATTAGTGTATGATGTATTCCGCTGTTAAGTAATAAAAGGCTCACCTTTTTACCCCTCCGAAGATATACTAGTCGCACCCCACACACTAGCATACCACCTCAACCTCTGTTCCACCGTGTAGGACCGGTCCCTGGTAACCGAACCCAGGGCTTCCCTCGACCCCCACCGTGTCGGGAAGATGGGGATCCACCCTACCCGGTCTGGACCAGCTGCGGTGCACCCCGTACACCGCGGTCTAGGTTATCTTGGGAAAACCCCCGACGGATTTTCAGGATAACAGTATTATTTACATTTTTCGCACACACAACACACAAGTCTCTTGGCCATGTTGTCTAATAATAGCTAGAACCGGTGACGGTCGACGGATCCCACCTCCCTATGGAACGATACCCTCGCTTGCTTGCTACGCTAGCCTCTTGCGAGGTTGAATGTAAATTCAAATCTTTTGAGACACCTACAACGACGGGTGTCAGAGCTCTCCATCCTCTCCCCTCTCTTATCCCTCCAATCAAACAAGGGATTTAAGCTCTCCCTCCAACCCTTTCCCTCCCTCTATCCATCTTTCCCTCTTACCAAGCAAAGCGTAAAGGAAAAGAGGGTAAAAATGTGTAGCGGTGGAATTCCACTTGTCACCATGCATGCATCACATGCTCTATAATGATGTATTCGCCTGGTTCTATGAAGAGATGCCTGGCATCCCCCCTAACATTACAGCACACCGACTCAATGTGGACCCTACCTTTAAACCAGTGAAGCAGAAGAGGAGGTACTTCAACCCGAACAGAAACACAGCAGTACAAGAAGAAGTGGACAAGCTCCTCCGCGTCGGATTCTTCAGAGAGGTGCGGTACCCAGAGTGGATCGCCAACGTGGTCATGGTCCCGAAGACCAACGAGAAGTGGCGAATGTGTGTAGACTATACTGATCTAAATCGTGCCTGCCCGAAGGACAGCTTCCCCTTCCCCAAGATTGACCAACTTGTTGACTCGACTGCGGGCAACAAGACCTTGAGTTTCATGGACGCCTTCTCCGGTTATAATCGGATCACTATGCACCCCTCAGATCAAGAGAAGACCAGCTTCATCACAAACCAAGGTTTGTACTGCTACAAAATGATGCCTTTTGGGCTTAAGAATGCCGGAGCCACTTATCAGAGGCTGGTCAACAAGCTATTCAAGGAGCAGATCGGTCGCACCATGGAGGTCTATGTGGATGACATGATAACCAAGTCACATCAGGTGGAGCAGCACCCCGACCACCTCAGGGAGACCTTCGAGGTGCTCCGATAGAACCAAATGCGGTTGAATCCGGACAAATGTGTGTTCGGAGTGTCGACCGGGAAATTTTTGGGCTTCATGGTCCACGAGAGGGGGATCGAAGCAAACCCTGAAAAGATCAAAGCCATCCTTGAACTCAAGTCCCCCACTACTCTAAAGCAGGTGCAAGGATTAATTGGCCGACTCGCTGCCCTTAACAGGTTCATATCATGGTCCACCGACAAGTGCCTCCCATTCTTCCAAGTCATTAAAAAGGGGAGAGGAATGAACTGGGATGAGGAAAGCGAGCGCGCCTTTAGGGAACTCTAGAGTTACCTCACCAACCCCTGCTACTCGTTAAGCCATTACCGGGGGATACACTGCAGCTCTACCTCGCTGTATCAAGCACAGCAACTAGTGCGGCCCTTGTAAAGGAGTGTGAGGGAGGGATCCAGAGACCCATATACTATGTGAGCCGCTCTCTCAACAAGGCCGAGAAGAATTACAACCAGATGGAGAAGCTCGCTTTCGCTTTCCGCTTTCGCTTTGGTCGTCGCGGTGCGCAAACTGCGCCCCTACTTCCAAGCCCACTCAGTAACGGTACTTACAAACCTCCCTCTCCTACAGTTTATGCAACGACCTGATGTATCGGGCAGGCTAGTTTTGTGGGCCCTCGAGCTGACCCAGTATGACATTACCTTCAAGCCCGGTGTAGCAATCAAAGGACAAGCGCTAGCAGACTTCGTAGCGGAATTTAGCGGGAACCCGGGCTTCCCCCATGAGGAAGAGCCCACTGCCCAGACAGGTAACAACATCCCAGTTCCAGGGGAAGACTGGCCCCCCTCGGCATGCATTTGGACACTTTTCGTCGATGGAGCCTCCAACCAACATGGTTGTGGGGCAGGCATTGCGCTAATCGATCCAGAGGGGGTCGAAACATCTCACTGCATAAGGTTTGAATTCAGAGCTACAAACAATGAAGCAGAGTACGAAGCACTCCTCGCTTGTCTGATTGTCGCCCGAGAATTGGGAGCCCAGTTCCTCGCCATCAAGAGCGATTCCCAGTTGATCGTGAAACTAGTGGCCTGGTCTTACCAAGCCAAGGGCGACAATATGTCTGCCTACTTAAAGAAAGTACAACAAGCAGTCAAGGCATTCCAAATGATCAAGATTGAACAGGTGCCTAGAGGGGCTAACCACCGAGCAGATGTCCTCACCAAGATCGCAACAGGGGGAGGACTAAATCCCCCTAGGGGAGTCCGGCTGCAGCTTTTAAGCCGGTCAAGCATTGCTAAAACTGCTGAGGTCCACCCTATAGACCGCCTCCCCTGTTGGATGGACCCGATAGTGGACTACCTTCATGGCCAGAAACTGCCTGATGACCCAGCAGAAGCCAAGGCAACAAAGAGGAAATCGACCCGGTACTGTCTTGTGCAGGGACACTTGTATTGAAAAGGGAAATCCTTGCCCCTCCTTATATGTCTTCACCCTGACGATGCCAAATGGGCACTGAAAGAGGTCCACTCAAGTGACTATGGCGATCATTCCGGAGGAGTCGCCCTGGCTCACCGAGTTTTAAGAATGGGATACTTCTGGCCAACCCTCCATGAGGACGCACGCCTCTTTGCCCGTTCATGTACACCGTGCCAGAAAGTGGCAAACCTTTTGCATCAACCCCCGGAAAGACTGTCCATCATCTCGTCCCCGTACCCCTTCGCTGTATAGGGAGCGGACTTAATTGGGCCATTGCCTACCGGAGCAAAGCAGGCCAAATATGCTGTTGTCGCCATAGACTACTTCACCTGCTGGGTAGAAGCTGAGCCCCTTACGAACATCATTGAGGTAAACACAACAGCCTTCATCAAGAAGAATGTGGTATGCCACTTCAGGGTACCTAAGGCTATTATCACTGACCTAGGGAAGCAATTCGACAATTACAGCTTTAGGGACTACTGTGAAGATCTAAAGATTGAGTGCCGCTTCGCCTCAGTAGCTCACCCCCAAACGAATGGCCTGGTCGAAGCAACCAACAAGACAATCAAGAAGCTGCTAAAGAAGAAGCTGCAGGAAGAGAAAGGGGCTTGGGTAGAACAGCTCACTAATATTTTATGGGCCTACCGGACCACAAAGAGGACCGCGACTGGAGAGACTCCTTACTCACTGGCTTTCGGAGTTGAAGCGGTCCTCCCCACTGAGTTGAAGCTTCCTACCTTCCGCACCCAACTCTATAATTCAGAAGACAATGAGGATAAACTTAGAGCCTGCCTAGATCTCCTGGAGGAAAAACAGACCGGGGTGGCACTGAGGGTCGCAGCCTATCAACAGAAAATTGCCCGCTGCTTCGACAAAGGTGTCAGAATTAGGAGCTTTAAGGAAGGCGACCTGGTATTGAGGAAGGTTACGCAGAACACCCGTCGCCGTTCAGATGGTGTCCTCGCTCCAAACTAGGAAGGACCGTACCTCATCAAGGCAAAGGTGAGCCACGGAGGCTACAAGCTGATGGACCTCGAGGGAGACCCCATCGGACATACTTGGAATGCGGATCATTTGAAGAAATTCTACCCCTAGTAATTCAAGAATGGTTGAAGGTGACAATCCTACTGTAAATAGAGCTAGTTCTCTTGTTTCTCTTTTTTGTGTAAGCGTGACCCGACAGGCACTTCAGAGCCGGGGTTCAGCAAGTGGATGAAGCGGCCTTGACCGCCTGTACTTAGGGTGTATCTCGCCCTCTTTTGAATCAATGAAAAGCTATTCCTCTCGATTGATAGTCTCCTTTAACTCGCTTATAATTACCGAGTACCTCGGACGAGCTACCTCGATGCCTTGAGAATGGGTATTGTCCCCTTAAGAAGGGACTTGGGCTTAAGTGGCCCTGGTTGCCTACCAAGTCCAGAACATACCGGGTACCTCGGACGAGCTACCTCGATGCCTTGAGCATGGGTATTGTCCCCTCAAGAAGGGACTTGGGCTTAATTGGCCCTGGTTGCCTACCAAGTCCAGAACATACCGGGTACCTCGGACGAGGTACCTCGATGCCTTGAGCATGGGTATTGTCGCCTCGAGAAGGGACTTAGGCTTAAGTGGCCCTGGTTGCCTACCAAGTCTAGAACATACCGGGTACCTCGGACGAGGTACCTCGATGCCTTGAGCATGGGTATTGTCCCCTCGAGAAGGGACTTGGGCTTAAGTGGCCCTGGTTTAAGTGGCCCTGGTTGCCCACTAAGTCCAGAACATACCGGGTACCTCGGACGAGGTACCTCGATACCTTGAGCATGGGTATTGTCCCCTCAAGAAGGGACTTGGGCTTAAGTGGCCCTGGTTGCCCACCAAGTCCAGAACATACCAGGTACCTCGGACGAGCTACCTCGATGCCTTGAGCATGGGTATTGTCCCCTCAAGAAGGGACTTGGGCTTAAGTGGCCCTGGTTGCCTACCAAGTCCAGAACATACCGGGTACCTCGGACGAGGTACCTCGATGCCTTGAGCATGGGTATTGTCCCCTCAAGACGGGACTTGGGCTTAAGTGGCCCTGGTTACCTACCAAGTCCAGAACATACCGGGTACCTCGGACGAGCTACCTCGATGCCTTGAGCGTGGGTATTGTCCCCTCAAGAAGGGACTTGGGCTTAAGTGGCCCTGGTTGCCTACCAAGTCCAGAACGTCCCGGGTACCTCGGACGAGCTACTTCGATGCCTTGAGCATGGGTATTGTCCCCTCAAGACGGGACTTGGGCTTAAGTGGCCCTAGTTGCCTACCAAGTCTAGAACATACCGGGTACCTCGGACGAGCTATCTTGATGCCTTAAGCATGGGTATTGTCCTCTCAAGAAGGGACTTGGGCTTAAGTGGCCCTGGTTGCCTACCAAGTCCAGAACATACCGGGTACCTCGGACGAGCTACCTCGATGCCTTGAGCATGGGTATTATCCCCTCAAGACGGGACTTGGGTTTAAGTGGCCCTGGTTGCCCACTAAGTCCAGAACATACCGGGTACCTCGGACGAGGTACCTCGATATCTTGAGCATGGGTATTGTCCCCTCAAGAAGGGACTTGGGCTTAAGTGGCCCTGGTCGCTTACCAAGTCCAGAACGCACTGGGTACCAAGTGCGAGCATTAATCCTGCCCCATCTGACGTTCAAGCAGGAACTTTATTCCTGAAGAAGCTCGGATTAGGAGTGCAGGTTATTAGAAAAGAAAATTCTAAGTCAAGACCTCACCTAGTGTGAAGCCATCCAGTCCACGCCAGATAATGGCTACACTATCTCAAGGGATGCTAATTCTACTTATGGAAAAACTAAAGCCAGAGTCACACGACCTTTCTCATGCAAGCGGGAAACACACAGAACCGTGTCAAGTTAAAGTTCGAACAAGAAATGAGGATTCTCACTTCATTGATAAAAGTGCAAAGGACCCATGGAAGACCATGGCACCTGACCAAGCTCCTTAAACAAAGCATGCATAGCAAAGAAGAAGAAAGAGACAAGCAGAGAGCGCATAAAGCACTAGTTCACACTTACATGCCAAGAGGAGGATTGGGGCTCAGTAGGCCTAACCTCCCCACAAATAAAATAACAAGTACCAAAGCGAAAAAAAAAAATTTATTAAAAGGATGCACAAGCATCAGTTCGGGGTTACATGCCAAATAAGGGCTAAGGCACCAAAGGCCTGACCCTCTACAAATCATTTTAGAAAAAAGAAAGAGCAACAGAAATAGCTGGACCAGATGATGATGAAGTAGGCATTGATTACTGTTCTTACATGGGGTTGGCAGGCTCAACGACGGGTAAGGCGGGCTCAATGGACAGCTGGCTTGCTGGAACTTTTTGGGTCGCCGCAGGTAACCTCCCGGATTCCACAGGTGGTGATCCTTGCTAATCCTCAGCTGCATGGGTCTCCTTCCTATCACTCAAAGCTGGATCACTGCTACTCGCTGTGTCCCCACCTCCTGGGAGCCCCACTGGCCCGGGCAACACCTTAGACACTCCATTAGCACCCGCCATGATCTCTTCCCTGCTCCAGCCATGGATTTTTTGAAGATCGAAATCAGGAGGAGCATGCTGGGCCACGTGCAGTTGTGCAAGGAAATAACCCTCTCCGAAAGACTTGTCTGCTCCCGTTTCCGCCTCCGCAGCCCTTGCGATCGCAGCCACAGCCCGGTTCTCCGCCGTAGTAAGCTCTCCCTTTAACTCGTTCCGCTCTAGAGCCCGACGGATGGACCGGGTAACCTCAGCCTCCAACTCCTTTTGCACCTGTTCGAGGTCCTTTTTCGCCTGGGCGGCCTTCGTATCCAGCTCAGTTTTCTCCCTCACAAGACAGATGATAGTCCTCTCCGCCTCAATCCTGAGCTTATCTGCTCTAACACAGCTCTCCTCTGCCATGCGGTGCTCCTCTTGAAGCGAAACAGCCTGCTCCCCCAGAGCCAAGATATAGCGGAACTCCTACAAAACAAGGGGGGAGAGAGACCACAAAATGTGTAGGCTTGATACTCAGCAGGGCCACCCAAAAAAAAAAAAAAAAAAAAAACTTTTAGACAAGGGAGCGGATGAAGTTACCTCAGCCTCGACCACGGAACCCTTGGAGGAGAGTTCATTGACAGGAAGTACAGCAAGCTGGGATGAATCCACTTAGGAGCATGACTCTCTAAAGGCGCGAAGGATATTGTCAGAACCAGAGGATGGGCCCTTCTTCATTTTGGGAGGAACCGGTGCCGCCTTCTCCGAGATCACCACCCCTTTTCCTTTGTTTGAGGAGGGACGGGGAGGAGGCATAGAAGACCGTGATGGAGTGGAGGTAGACGAACCTGAGGGAACCACCGGAGGGAGCTTAAGAGCGGGGGAACTGGGTAGGCCGCGACTCCGACCCAAGCGCGCCTCTAGTTCTTCCAGCCTCGACGTAGGGGAGAGCATCTTTAGTGGTTGGGGGGAGGCCGAACCTGAAGCGACCCCTTTCTCCCTTTTCACCTTCATCAGTGTCGCTTACTTGAGCGGGGTGTGCGAAGTAGCCTCCCCACCAGTGGGAGAGCCCAACCTTTTCTGTGCCACGCCTGAATCACTGAGAGGGGCCTCCTCATGTTGAACGCCTGCAAAAGAAACTACCAAGAGAGCACCCATTAGAATCCACACCAGCCTCTCCACAGTATCTAGACCAAATAAAAAGACCAAAGAGGGACGAAGAATAAATCACCTGGGATTGCATCTATCGCCAGGAGGGAGTGTTCCACCCTAGCACGCTCCCAGGGAAAGCCCTCCATCCTCGCATGTTGGTAACCCGCCTGTTTGATTGAAGCCAAAAAACTCATGACTGTAGCATCGTCCTCCTCCTTCGCCCACTCCGGCTATGGCCTGAAAGAGGTAGGGATTGCATGTTCTCGATGACCATATCGTACAGAAATGCCCCAGTTGCCTTTAACCACAATCCATTCCGTCTTCCACCCGGGATCCTTCCTCTGGGTACCAGGGACCACGAAGTCAATTGCATTCACGCAGCGAAGATAATACTGGCCAGCGGGCTGCTGAGTCAAAGGCGACAGTTGGAAGACGGAGCGAAGCTCTCTATACCCGGGGTCCTCTAAGTTAGGACGAGAGCTAGTAGCCTCCCGCCATAGCACAAGGAAGTCTACCAAATTCCTCCAGAAGCTGGGCACGAGTTGCTTAGGAGCCAAACCGAAAGCACAAAGGGCCCGCCTGAGCGTGGGGTGGAGGGGAAGGCGAACCCCTCCTTCAAAGGTGGCCATATGTATGGGAAGGTGACTAGGAGGAGGGGCATAAGCATCATAATCCCCAGCAGGAAGGGCGAGCTCTATGTCAGCAGGGATGTTGAAGTCACGCCTCAAGCGAGATAGATCAGCCGCAGTGCAGGCCGAGGGGGGAACGCACTCGAAAACCCCAGCCGCGTCACCTCCCTCCACCTGTACGCGGTGGCCCAACTCCTCCATGTCCACATGCTCCAAGTCTCGGTCCCCGTCGCTGGAAAGAGCCCCTTGACTCACCCTATCTCCCTCCTCGGAGATATGCACCGGGGAAGAAGGGGTGTTAGTGAACCCCGTCCCAATAGAGGAATGTCGCCCCGAACGGTGAGGTTGGGGACGTCCCTTGCTTCCCCCAGCGGCGGAATCACCACCAGCCCTCCCCCTCTTGTGGGAAAGCCCCGACCTCTCGGGAGAGCTCTCCTCGTCGCCATAACCATAGTCTCTCTCCGCATTTGAGTCTTTAGAAGCCATTGTCAGATAGCAGCAGTGAGCAAGGAAGCAAAAAAAAAAAAAAAAAAAAAAAAAATTGGCACAATGGAGAAAATGAAGAGACTCCGGTCAAGCTGCCTTTTAAATGGGAAGAATGTGGCAGTTTCAAATTTAAACCGGAAGATCTCAGCCCTCTAGTGGATCCAACGGCTAGGGCGGCTAGGGAAAAAGCAGACGTGACCAGTCCACCACCCCACAAATGCCACGTGGAGCTTCGCATAGCAAAGCGTTCCGTTGCTGACGCCATACCCCGAGAAACGCGCCTAATACCTAGAGCCATTATTCTCGCATTTAATGTAGCAAATGTTGGCCCCAGAAGCGAATTCCAACAAATTCAAGGGGTGGAAAACAGGAAAAGCCAAGCAGAAAAAGCCCTTCATACGACCAGGTACCCTGCCTCCAACGTTCAGCAATATTAAGAACATTCAAGGCGGGAGGGACTTCTGTTAATCGAAAATTTAGGCAATTAATTCAAGGAAGAACTTTTCCCACTGAAGGACCGAATCGAACTGCTTCATTACCTACCACGGTGGCACTCCAAGTTAGTCCAACCCGCTTGTTGGGAACAAGGGCCCGGCCCACTTTTAGCCACGCCTACTCACCGGCATGCTAGGACTAAGCATCGCTCGATCCTGAACCGACCTTCCTCCCACAAGAATGCTTATGAAGAAAGGGTACCTGACCCACTGGGGAGCCCGCCTCGAGAGCTGCAATCCATCAAGGATCCAGCTCCCGCTCCTTCATCCAATAAGAAGGACCACTTCCCCTTACAGCCGATCCGCTCCGGTAGCCAGTCTCGTTGCAGGGATCACTACCTCACCTCCCATAGAACCCTCCTACGATTCGAGCGGTCCTCTTTAGAAGAACCCTTAGGAGCTCGCTAGCGCCTCCTGCTCCGTAAGGGCTGACGCTAGCCCTTGCCTTTAGCTCACATGGGATAAAGAGGGTGCTGGGAACACCTGCAAGGCACCAATGTCGCCTCATTAATAAGGAGCAGTAAGCACGACTGAGGAAAGGCAGCAGCCGACGGTTGAGATCGCCTACTAGCCACGCTACGTCAACGGCTGGATGACATTCCATCTCAGCCCTAATTGAAGGTCAACTATCCCTTACATGCCAGAGGATACTGGTTTCCTCAGCAAGATACTTGCAGAAATGCAGCAAGCATGAAAAAGAAAATGGTGGAAGATAGAGCCTGACAGGGTGTAGCGGGACAGACGCTGACACTGTCCCCTGCCGGGCCAGAACCTTGATAACGACTTCCCACCGCCACGAAGACCCCTTGCGACCAATCAAAACTCGTGGAAATGTCACCTTTTCACCACCTCAGCCTTACAGAAGCGCTGATATGGACCTGAGGCCTAGGTGGAGTGATCGGAACCCCCCAAGGCGTGTGGTAACCCCGACCCTGCCCTAAATCGGTGGCTGGGATCAATCCCAGCAATTGCTCCCTGGGAACTAGGGCCCCCACCTACCAAAACTGATGCTCCCGCCAAAGCAAATGGAGAAGGGCGCAATCCTGATCTTTGATTCCTTGTGACCGCCATTGTGGATAGGAGGGGACGGTGGAGATTTAGCCAGGGATTCCCGCCTAAACGAACGACCTCCACCTACCCCTCCTACCAGAGACACTATAAATGCCCCTACATCCCACAGAGGAAGGGGTTGGCCCTTGAAAACAAAAACAACCTACTTGGCCTAGTAAAAGCTTTGGGAGTGGATTTGACCGGTCAAATGACTTTTGTCGATGGTCACGTTTTGAAGTTTTGTGATTTGAAAATTGAAATATAATTATTATTGGGAAAAGAAAAAAATAATATAAAATATATTTTATTGGAAGTTCATTTTTGCTCACCCCCCTTAACCGGGGGTGAGAATTACCCCACTTTTAAAAAACTGACAAGTGTCCCAAAATTAACTCGGAAGTTAACCAGGGTTAACAAATTAATTACTACATATTTTATATAGTGTTATACCGATTTTAACCCTATCATCATCTTCTCCAATCTCCACCGAGGACCACCATCATCTCCAACACCCAAACTCTAACATAGATTCAAACACAAAACCTTAGCCACCACTGAAATCACAGCCATAACATCTTCTCTCAATGACTCTATCTTCCCTCTCTTCCTCCTATCTCTTTCTTTCCATCTCACTCTCTCTTCACATCGGGTCGAACAACTCGGTTCTAGTTCGATCCCAGTTCTAGTTCAAACCCAGATCTGGTTCGATTCGAGTTCTTAGTCTAACCCAGAAGCGTGCGATGGCATGAGAGAGATATGTTGGTTTGGTGGTGGTGGTGGTGGTTGTGTGTGAGAGATGTCAGTTTGGTGTATGATAGAGTGAGAGATTTCAATTTTCTGGTTGTTGCAAACGACAAAAAAAAAAAAAAAAAAAAAAATTTGGTGTGACTTGTGAGAGAGAGCGAGATGGAAAGGACCTATATCCTTTTTTTTTTTTTTTTTTTTGATTGAATTTGGTGATGATATTGTTTGGTTTTCAAATTTTTTTTGGATGCAAAAGCAAAGCAATGCCTAGAACGAACAAAAAAAAAAAAAACGAAGAAAAGCAGAGTTCATGGTGTGTTTGATGTGTAGAGGGGGATGATGCTGCCATTCCTGATGTGTTTGATGTGTTAGGTTTTTTTTTATTAAATCTGGGAATTTTCTTCTGTTAAAAAAAAAAAAAAATGAGTTCTTGACATTTTTTTTTTATCTGAATAATTGTTAAAAAAATAATTTAAGTTTTTTTAATATCAAATTTACCTAAATACCCTCATTTATTTAATGAAGTTTCTATTAATGGGGATATTTGTTAACCCTGAGTTAACTCAAGACACTTGGCATTCAATTGAATGGGGGTAATGCTTACCACCAATTAAGGGGGTGAGCAAAAATGAACTCTTCTATTTTGAGCTTCAGTGCTTCATCAAGTTTTTAATTGTTATTTCCCTTGCTAGTTACCACCTCCACCGTGGGATCCAAAATGACGGTGGGTGGTGGACCATGCAATTAATAAAAAAGTAAAATAAAAAATATTTTTTCTTAAAAAAATCAACTGCCTAGAGATTCACCTACACGCCGCCTGAAGCTGATGTACCGTTCAATTAACCCCTAGTTTTTACTAGAACATTGTATTTATTATTATTCTTATCCAAAACCCTCTCTCTATACATATATATATATATATATATATATATATATCTTGTTTGTAACAATCTTAACCAAACAGATCTTCAAACTCCTCTCAAACAGAATGGTTTCCTTCTCTCAATCTCCTCCAATCTGTTCAATTTCCATCTGCCCGCTGTTCAAATTTATTCGCCTTACCAGATTTCCAAGTTCAGATCATACCAACACATAAAGCTAGATCTTTTTATCAAAGAAACTCTCGGAAACAGAATTTCAACGGGTTTCCTTCTCTCAATCTCCTTCCATCTTTCTATTGAGCTTACCTGTGCGATCCGTCGAGGAATAAAGGTAGATATCCAGATATGATCTGTGACTGTTTTTCTCTCTTTCTTTATTGTTTCACTTGTCTTAAATAGATCTACTTCTCTTGATGGTTTGTGATTGTTTATCTTGATTCTACAATACCATGAATGATTTCTAAAGAAATCTAAAGCTAAAAATGAAGAACACGTTTAGAGGGAGAAAGTATTTTTAGTATCGACAGAGAAAGCATTACAGCGAGAGAGAGCCTTTTTTTATAGGCTTATGTGCAAATATAACAAGATCCATGATAATCTCAACGGTACGGATTTAGACTCAATAGTCATGCAATCCATGTGAGCTAACTAACTTTGACTTTTCAATACAGAATTGCTGACTGAGTCATCATTTCGTTTTGACTTTGAGTTCTGATGCATATTTTAGGTATTTCTTATTTTTTCGAAATGAGTCTTTAGTTAATATATCGTTTCTAGGCCGGGTCTTTTTTTTTTTTTTTTTTTTTTTTGATAAGTGGAGTAACCGAACAAACATCAAGAGGGGCCAAAGTCCAGCCACAGGGACTCCCTCGCATGAGAGAAGGCTAACGAAGCTAGGGAGTGAGCCAGGGTATTTCCAGAATTGGAAACGAAAAGGCAAACACTGGGGCCTAGCTCGTACATAAGAGCCTTGATATCACTTACAATGAACCTTGCATCATCACAAGGAGTTACAGGAGGTTTCAACGAGGAAACAACCGTAGTAGAATTAATTTCGACTAAATTAATCGGGATACTGTAAAACTTAGCAAGCATAAGACTCTCCCTAACAGCCAGAAAGGTACCAACATCATAAGGAAAAGGGCCCCAAAGCCGAGAAGACCGGGCAACCAAAACTTTACCTTTATCATCCCTGATTGTTGATCCGACACCAAAAGAATTAGAGCCACTCTGCTTGGCTATGCTGATATTAAGTTTCCGTTGGCCTGGAGGCGGGGCTAGCCAGTCCGCAGCATCTCTAACCAGAGGCTTAGGAGGTTGTGGGGAGAAGGCAATCCTGCTTTTCAGAAACTCCTCGTGGAAATCCATCACCCAGCTTGCTAACAGGAGAGGATCTTTGGCCTTGCCATTGTTCACCAACGAATTCCGGTCTTCCCAAATTGCCCAGGAGATCATACAAAACCGACTGAACTCAGCAGAGGGAACCCGATCAAACAAGGACCGGAACACTTCCTGGGCAGGTAACCCTCTCATAGGAAGAAGAATGGACCCAAAGCTAGAGTTGTCCCAGACTGCTCGAGCAGCTTTACAGCTAAAGAGAGCGTGACTGATTGAATCAGGGTGCCCATTGCATCGGTTGCAGCAAGCATGAAAAACAATCTTCTTCTTAACAAGATTGACGAGGGAGGGGAGGGCATTTCGGCAGGCTCGCCACACAAAAATCCTTACCTTGGGGGGAACATTCAGATTCCACACTCCATTCCACCAAGCGATCTGCGAGGAGGGGTTCGATCCTGAAGAGGCCAGAATATCCGAAGTGGCAACCTTGTACCCACTTTTAACCGTGTAGATCCCATCCTTTTCAAAATGCCAACGCAGAACATCCCTCCCTCCATTCCAGCTCACAGGAATTTGTGTAATAGCAGTCTTATCTATCGGAAGGAACTCCTGATTCATTCGGTCAACGTTCCAACCCCATCTGACACTGTCAATCAGATCAGCAACTCGCACTTCATAGCCCGGATCAGGGGTAAAGGGCTTGAAAGATCTTGGCCGCGGGAGCCAAGGGTCTTTGAATGCATTGATGGTCCTCCCGTCTCCTACTTTCCACCGCAGACCTTTAGAGAGTAACTCACGGCCCCACAGCAGGCTTCTCCAGATATGGGAGCACCCAGAGCTGATGGAGGAATCAAGGAAGTCGTCCTTCTTGAAGTACTTCGCCTTGAGGACACAGGCAGCTAAGGAATTCGGTTCAGTCAGGATTCTCCAAGCTTGTTTCGCTAAAAGAGCTTGGTTGAAGAGGGAGATGTCCTTGAACCCCAGCCCACCTGCATTCTTGGGAAGGCAAAGCTTCTCCCAACTAATCCAGCTGATTTTTCGTTTACCCTCTCTCGATCCCCACCAGAATTTAGACGCCATAGCACTCAAATCTTTACACAGACTAACCGGAAGTTTGAAGATACTCATGGGATAGTTTGGTACTGCTTGAACCACTGCCTTGATTAGAACCTCCTTACCCCCAAACGAGAAGTAGCTGTCTTTCCAGCCCCTCATTTTCTTCCAGACCCTGTCTTTGATGTCACTAAATAGGGCTTTCTTGTTCCTCCCCACCATGGAAGGAAGCCCAAGATAGGAGTCTTGAGAACTGCTGTCATTGAGGCCAAATAAGTGTAGGATATCCCGCTTGACAGCAATATCCACATTCGGGCTGAAGGACACGTTGGGCTTCTGCAAATTAATCTGCTGCCCGGAGGCTCTTTCGTACGCGCCAAGGATGTTGCAGATACGAAGACCACTCTCTCTGGAAGCTTTACTGAACAAGATACTATCGTCAGCAAAGAATAGGTGACTTATTAGCAGACCTCCTTTAGAGCTACGAATTCCCAAAGTTCTCCCCTCCTTTTCCGCCGCCGAGATCAGGCAAGACAGAGATTCAGCACAGAGGAGGAAGAGGTAGAGGGATAAGGGGCAGCCTTGTCTCAGCCCTCTTGAGGGGGATACCAAGCAGGCTTGATTGCCATTCAACTGAAAAGACAGGGAAGAAGTAGAGATGCACTCCATAACCAAATCAATCCAGCGAAGGGGAAACATCATTTTTCCCATAACTGCCCTGAGAAAATCCCATTCAACTCTATCATAGGCCTTGCTCATATCCAACTTAATCGCCATTTGACCCTTTTTCCTAGACCTTTTCCGACACATGGAATGGACAGATTCGAACGCAATCAGCATATTATCAAAAATCTATCGGCCGGGCACAAATGCCGATTGGAAAGGGGAAATGATATCCTGGAGACACAGTTTCATTCTAGCGGCTAGCACCTTGGTGACAATCTTATAGATTGTGCTGCAGAGAGAGATCGGCCTAAACTCCCTAATAGTGACAGGATTTTTGCATTTTGGAATCAGGACAACGTTTGTCATGTTGAATTTTCTAATCGAGGCTCCCTCATTCAAGATCATCAAACAGACTCTAGTGATATCGGTTCCAACTGTACTCCAGAACTTTTGGAAGAAAATAGGTTGAAACCCATCCGGACCCGGAGCCTTGGTCGGATTCAAGCTAAACACAGAAGTTCTGACCTCCTCAACCGTAAAGACCGAAGACAATGACCTACGTTGGCTATCGCTCAAGCATGAGTTGATGGGATCCACAGCCAGATTGATATCATTCTGAGAGGGATTAGTGGAGGTAAACAGGGAGGAGTAGAACTTACTCACAATCTCAGCCATTCCCTCCTCCGACTCACACCTGCAACCATTGTCATTCAGCAGTCCTGAGATTCGATTCTTCTTCTGTCTAGCAAAGGCTTTGGAATGGAAAAACTTTGAGTTTTTGTCCCCAGCTCCAAGCCACTCTACTCTGGATCTCTGCTTCCAGTAAACCTCTTCACAGTCCAAAAGACCTTCTACTTCTTTCTCTAGCCTGCAAATATTCTTCATGATACCTGGCTTACCACTGATACTGTAAAGCCTTTCGATTTCTGACTGCTTCTTGTTTATCTGCTTTGGAATATTACCAAACCTATTCATACTCCACTTCCTCAGGTTAACCGCACAGCAATCCAATTTATTTTTTAAAGCATCAGGAGACGAAGACTGGTCATTATCACACCACTCTGATTCGACAACTCTTCCAATATCACTCTCCTTTAGCCAGAATTGCTCAAACCGAAACTTCTTGGCGGGGGAGTTAATAACACTGTTCTCCGGATGGCAAACAAGAAGAATAGGCCTGTGGTCCGAGGAGTGGAACCCCAGATGCTCAACCCGATAGTGGAGGAAATTATCCCTCCATTGTGAATTAGCCATGAATCTATCCAGTCGTTCTTGAATATTTGCCCTGCCATCTCTTTTGTTGTTCCAAGTGAAGCTCAGGCCGGAGAATCCAAGATCAACCAGTTCGCAGTCATCCACTACTTCCCTAAACCTGAGTAATTCGGTAAATTGTTTTTCGGACCTACCCTTCTTTTCGCTTCTAGAGAGAATCTCATTGAAGTCTCCTCCACACAACCATGGGAGATGATCCACTCCTTTAAGGCGACGAAGAAGGGACCATGAGAACTGTCGGAGACTTGCCTTAGGGTCCCCATAGAAACCAAAGAACCTCTAATTGAAACCATCAACCGATTTACACCTAACATCAATGTGACCTGAGGAGGAAGACAAAACCGTAACCTCCATACTGTCATTCCACAACAGCATTAGCCCTCCACTGCTACCGTTACTATCAACACTATGACCACAAGAGAAACCCAAAAGACCAACCAATCTACCAGCATTACTCCCTAACAGTTTTGTTTCAGAAAGAAAAACTATGTCTGGGGCGTGTTTCCGGATCAACCTTTTCAAGGCTGATAACGCACGGGGGTTCCCCAGCCCCCGCACGTTCCAACTAACGCCTATCATTGCTCCCGGCGGGCCTGGTCAACAGGCTCCGCCGATCTCAAAAGGTCCACCACTGGACTTGAAGTTCTGCCTTTCTTGGCATCCCTCACGATTCAGATGAATCAAAGGTCACCTTCCTTTTACATTTCTGACTCCCCCCTTCAAGTTTTAGGGAAGGGGTTGGAAGAGGGGAGTGTATTGGATCTTTGGGGGAGCCCTTGCCTGGACTTTTTTTGGGAATTACCTTAGGGGAGGTATGAGATTTTGGTGTCTTCTTCCCCACTTTGCCCGCCATTAGCATGCATTGCATAGGGCTAGCTATTCTTCTCACTTGCTGAATCTGTTCTCCTCCACGAGCTGCCCTCTTCCATTTTCTACCAGACTTCTTAATTGGAGTAGACTGCGTTATTGGCTTCTTCTGCTTCTGATTCTCAGAGTTAGGACTGAGTTTCTCTTTTAGCGCTGGGCTGGATTCCACTTCTGTTGAACTGGGCTCTTCAAACCGAGGGACTGCTGGCAGGCTACCCGACTCATTTTGTATAGCTCCTTCCATTGGGCTCACCCCAGAGTCTAACAGGCCAGGCCCATCAATAGGCCCATCGATGGCCATCCTGTCCTCAGGAGGAGCTCCTATTCCCCCTTTCAACGCTAGGGTTTCCATCCTGGCCTCCGCCGTAACCTCTCTCACAACTAGCGCCGTATTCGAGGATTTCCCATTTTGTGATACCAGAGATCCTGACTGGAGATTGTGGGAACCTCCACCCGACATTTCGAATTCCTTATCTACTGATCTATTCCGTTCTGAAGAACTTTCACTCGTTTGACCCGGATCTCTTGACTGGAATTTGTCCGAGTTTGCTGCTCTAAGCCATTGTCCATACCGCATTAATGATCCATCTAACGCTCCTTTCTTCGCTTCCTCATCTAAACATTCTTTGACTACATGCCCTATTCGACCACAGGCAAAGCAAAAGTCCGGCAGCCTTTCATACTTTAATCCTACAACCACAATGTCATCCTCTTTTCCCAGCTTCAATCTAAGCCATCTCTTCAGCGGTTTAGAGATGTCTATCTGTACTTTGACTTTGAGAAACTTTCCCCAACATTCCCTGGAATCTGATGGAATTTCCACAACCATACCTATTTGTTTTGCTAGCCATCGTGCCGTTCTTCAGTTCATACACATGATTGGAATGTCGTGTATTTGGACCCAGAACTCAGCTCTGTTAAACCCCAATTTTGTGACATCTCCGGAACCCACTGGTTTCTCGAGTACTATCAAACTTTTCCCAAAATGCCATGGACTGCGTTGCCAAAATCGATTTCGTTCCTCTCGGTTCCCAAAATGGAACATAAAGGTGTTCTCTCCTATTAATTCTATCTCGACTCTGCCAAAAGGATCCTAGAGCTGGTCAATAAGGGACTTAAAAGCTTCCCTATTGACCCTTTTCCCAGACAGCACCCTACCCACAAGACTCCGATCCACATCCACAGCTCCTTCCTGCTGAACTTCCTCTGAGGTCTCTAGCACTGCTCCGTCCTCCTCAGCTAGAGAGAGGTTCTCGTACAAACCTGTGAGATCCACCGCACTCATCCTAAAACTGATGCTTAAACTTTGACGGGAGAATAGCTCCGTCGGAAACAAAACCCTAAACGATTACCTTCTACTCCGATTTGAAGAGACTGACTATCCTAAAGGGACCACACTACTTTTACTTTTTCTCTTCTGAGAGAGAGAAGAAAAGATTTATTGTTTTTTATGGCCGGGTCTTGTTTGTAAAGGGAAAACAGTATGCTTTGTTGCTCTAATTTGTCCTCTTTCGGTCCTAAAAATCTTTAAAAAAGTATACATAATTTTAAAAGAATAACAAAGAGACAATGTGTGCTGATCTGTGTAGGTTAAATATTAATGAAATTTAATTTACCTTTGGTTGGCTTAATAAACTACAATCATATTTTGTGTCTTGAAAATTTTGACCGGGGCAATTGGGGCAATTATACTCTTATATCAAGATATATGGGCAGAAATGAAAAAAACGTCGTGGTATTGTTAGTAGCTTGTAAATGAGTTTAGGAGAATAGCCATCTGATGGTGGCAGGCATTACAGTTACAATGTTGATCTTGGTACGGTGGACCTTTGGTAATGTTGTTGGAGGTCCAGGATGTGGCAACACTGAAGCATATTTGCCTTACAGTATGTTGTTTATTGTATTGTTTGGTTTTCAAAATTCTATGTTGTCCGACTGTGCAACTAGGTATGCACCTTTGGTCTCTTATCATGTTTGTCATGACTCTTTTTGTTATTACTTGCTTTGTAGATTTTGAGCCCTCTTTTTCAGTTGTTTTGAATTCCTAGTTCTAGCTTATGTCTGAAGTGTTTCTTCTATTAATGTTTGAACAAGTTGGATGTTCTATGCTCCACCTTAATTTAGCTTTTTGTTATGGAAAAACGTTAAGGGATGGCTGTGAACCAACTTACATAATCCTTAAAATATATTCCTGTCATTTCTTTCTTTGAATCACTTATTTTCCCTATATAGAAGTTTCTTATTAAGGGTTTCAGATTTGACTCAATTTGACCTTTTTGTACATGTGCATATACAACTTTTTGAAAGTATAACAAAGAGAATGTGTGCCGATATGAGTAGGTTAAATATTAATGAAATTTAATTTACCTTTGGTTGGTTAAATAAACTAACTACATACGTATTTTGTGTTTTGAAAAATTGATGTATGTAGCTCTAATGGGGCAATTTTACTTTTATATCAAGATATGTGGGCTGTGTTTTGATTATCATATCAGTAACAGTAAGGTTTTGGTGTTGACATGAGTTTTCAATCAGACGTCATTACGGCATTTTAAGTTGGGTCATTTTATTATCATTCTTCTTTATTTTATATTTTAATTGTAAACGATTTGGCGGTTACAGATGAGGTATGTGAAGCCACTGCTGCTGTTTGAGAATGTGAAGAAGACTCGTGACTGACTGTGTCTACTTGGTGTCGACACGGGAGATAAGTTTATTTGGGTTGTTATTACAGATTTCGATTTGACATCATCATGATGACATTTTTATTGTCAGTGATGTCAAATCGACAAAAACCATATGAATTCTCCAGTGTCGACACCAGGCTGATGCAGTTGTCATTGTCAACACCAAATAGTCCACACCGAGCAGACGCACGCCAAGCCAACGCAGATGTTATTGTCAACATCATAGTCTGAAACTATTGATTCTAGATGACAATATTCTAAAACCACAATTATTTGAAATCTACAAATTCTCGATATCTAAACACCAAGATCAAATCTCAGGGCCTGTCATGCAACCGATTTACAGTCTGTTTTTGTTTTTGCTTTTCAAAATGATTTTGAATTCGCGTTCGTTAATCGTTTTTCATTTTATTTTCAAAAATAAAAAACAAAACCAGTGTTAAAAGCGAAAAATTTGAAAAACATCTTAGAGTTGTTTTCTGAATTTAAAAAACAATTTGAAAAACAAAATTAAAAAAAGATCCTAACTTCAATCGAACACTCTCACTCACTCGACACTCTCAGCTCAACTCTTCCTCCATGGCTGATCTCTGTAGATTTGACTAAGGTATGTCTTCTTCTTCTTTAATTTTATTTTCTTTCTTAAACCGAAATTAGTGTAGATTTACTTGGATTTACTTGGATTTACTTGGATCTATGTAGATCTAAGTAGATGTACACTGATTTTTGCTAATTTTATTATACGTAATCCTTAATTATTTTTTGTAGTGATTATTGGGGAAGATATATTGTCAAAAGCTGCTGTGAAGCTTTGAGCAATCTCCGGTAACTCCTGCTGATAACTTATTATTATATTTTGAATCGTTGAAAGCATGTTATAGTTATCTTTGATGACGTTTCTGTCTTCCCACAACGAAAGACCGATGCTTGCCCTTTGTTTTAGAAACCCTTCTGTGGGTTCTTCGATCCCGTTCAGCTTGTTGCTTCGAGCCTCAGGTGGGTGTTTACTTTTTCCTCTCTAAATTTACTTGTGTTTTAATTTTAATTATGAGGTGTGTGATTATATATATGCTTGGTTTCATCAAGTCAACTGGGTCAGTTGTTGTTACTTTTGCTATGTACTATGCAAAATTGTAGCTTTAGCGGTAGAATTGTTGCATTTTGAACTCTCTTTCAGTCTACTGTTTATAAAATAGTTATTGTTTGATGTGTTTGTATTTGAATTTCTATACAAGGTTGTGATTTGATGATTTTTTTGTGTTTCTGTTGAAATTTTGTATCAGGACTTGATTATTATAAGGACTCTGGTTTTGTGGGTAAAGTAATTTTAAGCTCTAACTAGCTATCAAGGTTGAATTTTTTTTTTCATTTACGGTTGTTGATTGGAGATTTTGGTGGGTTTTTTTGTTCATAAACATGGAGCTAAACAGCTAGTATCTTATTGGAATTTCTCTCTAGTTATTATTTAGTTGTAGTTTGAGCTATGGTACTGTGCAAGATATTGGTTGTTTGGAATGTGTAAAATATTCTCTTAAGGACCCTTTTGGATACTTGAACTCTTCTTGGAACTTTAACAATGGCACCGAAGGATTCATTGTAAATTTACTGGGGTTGAGTGCTGGCACCCGGATGAAAATAAGGTATTGAATCTCCGCCTTTCGGATATGGGACTCGAGGGTAAATTTGCTGCTGGCCTTGTGAAATTCTCCAGCATGAGTTTTTATGAGTTTTTATATCAATCGATCATGAATTTGGAAAAATCAAGATTGCTATCTTCATTGATGAGTTTTTATGATTGTGAATTGTTGTTGAAGGTATTGGCACCAGTCCCAGTTGGATTAGCAGTGTTTGTGGTTCACTTGGCAACAATTCCAATCACAGGAACTGGCATCAATCCTGCAACATCTTTAGCATCAACTGTTGTTTGGAGACACACCGCAGCCTGGCGTGTCTAGGTCAGTACGCTTAATCTGACTAATTCCTGATTCTATTCCTTGATGGATTCCATGAATAAGCAAACATAACGTCAACACCCACAGCAGCATTGTTGCTTGATGCTTTTATTCAGTGGAAATTTTGGATTGGAGAACAATAAAAGATGCAATTAACTGATGATGTTTCTTTCAACAATGTCCTTGATACTTTTATTCAGTGGAAATTTTGGATTGGACCATTTGCCGGTGGACCCACAGCAGCATTGTTTCACCAAGTTGTCTTAAAGAGGAGAATCTGTCAAGGCTCTTTGGGTCATTTAGAAGCCAATCCCATTTGTGATTTTTGCGTAATTTTAATTCTTTCTTCATTTGTTCATTTGTTAAGACCTAAAAGTTTATTGTAAAGGAAGATTGGTATTTCACAAGGAATAATGTACAGTTGTTTAATTTATGTATAATTTTGTACAGGCTAATTGGTACATAACAACAGGGTCTCAAATTCAAATAGCCATATCTGTATGTGTATAATGATTAATGGAGAATTCCGATCTTTCAACTCTTAACGTCCATTTGTTATAGGCGATAGATTGAATCTTTTATTGTTCATTTTAAGAGATTCCTCCTATCAAGGAACAATTTCATGCATTTGTGTTTGTAATTCAATTAAAAATGATTGAATGGTTTGTAAAAATTTAAGTTATTGTATTATTATGAACAATTATATAATTATTTCATATATATTAAATTATAGATTATAAATTTAAGTGGATGAAAATAAAAATATTAAAATCTTATAAAAATATTTTAAAGAGATGAGAGAGTCAAATTATATATGTAGAAGTTTTTCAATTTTTGATGTTTTTAATTAATCTATCGGACGTGTTTTTTATTGTTTTCATTTTTAAAATCAGCCTTCAGTGAATTTAGCGGACGCGTTTTTTACTGTTTTCATTTTCATAATACAGCTCAGTATACGTTACCAGACATATTTTCAGAATTCAAAACTGAAATTAAAAACACTGTTTTTATTTTTATTTTTATTTTCGAAAAATAGCAAATGAAAAACGCTTACTGGGGCCCCTAGATTTCAAGAAATAAAAAATCGAAAAAAATAACTCACAAAAAAAACAGTTGAAAATTTTTAAATCACACTCTCCCTCAGCTGTAAAACGAAACCTAATGTACCTTATTGTGTGTGTGACAAAGATGGTTGCCGATCCAATCTATGCAATCATGTAAAAATATTCAACTAGTGTCTAAAAATGAGACATTTTAAGCTTATATGCTAAAACAATTAGGGTCACTCATTTCTATATTATAACCAGAAACCAGTGCAAGCTTTCTCAATAGAGAATCTTTAGATACATATAGGAATTGCTTCAGTTGATAGAGTTAATACTAGAACAGTCGAGATTCTCCAGTTTCCCTTCAATTGTTAGATTCGTATATCTCTCCCATACACACACATAAGAGGAATGAAGTCACACAGAGCAGAATAAACATATGCAGAACAAGTGATAGGCACCTCATGCGCAATTTGACGAAGCAATATTAGGATCTCCTCTATTAATGTTGCAGTGCCAAATTAAAATTGTGTAAAGGATCCCGACGTTTTTGACATTCGATGCCATCACTGAGCTCGTGAGTACAATATTCTTGTATATAAGCTAATATCAGTTTCCTTCAACATACTCTAGAACATTAACAGTTGCTAAAAAAAAAATGCATGAATGCGGGCCTGAGCCTAGACGCAAAAGTGCCCAAACGTTTGGCTGGGCCAAAGTAAACTTAAGCCTTAAATAGCTAAATAATTTGGGAGGATTGAGAACCCAAAAGAATTTTAATCTAAAAACAAAATAAAAAAACAGGGGTTAAAATAGTAATTTAATTAGAAAAGGAAGGATAAAAAGACCTGTATAACCTCTACATAAATTAATGCTGGTGGATTCTGCTGAGGACATGGAGGCTTCCAAATGAATGATGGTGGATTTTGTTCATTTGCATCTTCATTGATGCATGTAGATTGATAAAGAGAAATGAGTGAGATCCATGGTAATTTAAAGCATCATGTATTGCTGCATAAATTAGTATGGACAACACTTGGGTGCTGACCGGTCAGTACCCAAGGTACTGACCAACCCAATGGTTGGTTGCCACATAACCCAAAGTAAGGTGAAAAATGTAAAAAGTGAAAGAGTTTTGACCACGTGGCAACATCCCATTGGGTGGTCAGTATGTTTGGATACTGATCAGTAGTATCTAAGCATTTTCCAATTAGTATTATCATAATGATGGTTGATAATAAATAAGCCACTTGTCTTCTTGTACTTTATTAATATTATCTCACGATATTGGAACGAAATAAGCCACTTTTGCCTTCTCGCACTTGATTGGAATTATTTCATAATATCATAACAAAATACCACATTATTTGTTATTCAAAGTTAATAAATGAAAAGCATATAATTGTTTGATAAATTTACTTTTGAAAAACTAACTTAATAACAAAGGAGAATGTTATTTGCAGTCCGTCAAATATCTTTCTATATGTCATTTTAATTGTTTTTGTTAAAGACAATTTTAATCTCAATTAAAATTACTGACAAAAGGTTCTTAGGGCACTGCAAACCATTTTTTATATTTAATATAACATCATTTTTCTTCCTCTTGGTTTGCAAACCCTAATTTTTTCTCCCAAAATTTTGAAGTTTAGTATGATTCTAATATGATAGCAAATAATATTCGATCAAAAGAAAATTTTGCAGTGGAGGGTGATGATTTGCAACAAGAAACAACAATAATGAGTTTTTTTTATTTTTTTATTTTTTTTATTTTTAAATTTTGGTGTGTTGAATCGTAACAATTTTATAACATGTTTATTTAAATTTTGCAAGATATGGTTTAGTATATTTCCAAAAGATTATTTAGTATATAGGTATCTTTTGTTCATTTGCAAGACATGGTTTAGTATATTTCCATTTTTGTTTTGTTAACACGAGTTAGGATATATAGGTATCTTTAATTAAATTAAAATTTTTAAAATAAGTATCTTTAAAATAAAAACGTTAAAAGATTAAAAAAAAAAAAGAAAGAGAGATTACTTTAAAATAAAATGAAATGTCTTAACATTTAAAAAAAAAAACAAAAAATTAAGTTTTTAGGATGAAGCCTCAGGTTAAAAGACTAAAAAACTAAACTGTCGACCATCAGTTGTTTTACTACCTAACAACATAGGCCGATGGCATCAAAGAGATATTATTAAACAATTGTTCTAAGTTTCCAAATTTTGTTAAAATTGCCACTAAAATTCATCAAAAATCTTCTTCGCTAATGAGTGTAGGTGGTCGAACTACGTGGTACGTCAATCGGGTCGGGTTATACTAGGCCCAAGGCAACTTGCTTGAATTGTAGGATGGACGAAGTCGTCTCCTTGTTGAACCTGCAATAATATACCTGTCGACCTACGTCGTATACTTTACTGAACCTGCAAAAATTATTAGAACAGATAATACAGATAAAAATGATGAAGATGGGTTTGAGTCTTTTAGCCTTAGGTATGCTCGGGCTGAGCAATAATCTGTGATGTTGAATCCGGCCAAATTCCGGTGACTGGAATTTTAATGAAGATAATTTTAGTACGTTGTATTAAGCTTGATCGGAGAGAAATCAGAGAACTTTCTAGTGAAGGAGCCTTCTTATTTATAATAGGAGAAGTAGCTCCAACGTCCACTGATCATGTTGTGATCGTGGGCGAGATATTTGGGGAATCAGGTGATACTGGGAGAGATTCTCTCTTCTAGTTATCCTCCAAACTCAACGGATGTTTTGACTTGGTCATTCAAAGACCAAGTTGTGTTACTGCTGACATCTGTGTTGTGTTGGCCCAACACAACGGGCCTAGGTAGGATCTTGTATTGCAAAGTCTGGGTTTCAATACTTTAGGCCTATGGGCTATTTTTGGCTACCACAGTTTGTCCCCCACTCTCTAAAGAAGAGTTCAATGATTTAGAGAGTGATTTTCATTGAGTCGACCTTTGATTTAGTTGACTTAACTTGTCATCGAGTCGTATCATCAAGTATGATTGGAAGCTTTCATTGACTTGTCGAAGTAGATCTTCAGAGAGTCGATCGTTCGATGAAGACCTAGCTTTGATTTTAGAAGTCAAATTGATGGGACGGTTATATCTTAGTTTTTCAGGCTGACGTCAGATGCATTAAACTTAAAGCACATTTATCAAGATAAAATTTTTGAATTTTGAACTGCGTGGTTACCTGGGCAAATTGGAAACTGAAGGGGCGTTGCTGCGTGGCCACTAAGGTTGGAGGGTTGGTTTATAAGTAAACCCTTTTACTTTCCAACACCACTTTTGCATTTCAATTACTTCAAACTTTCTCTTCGTTTCTCTTTTCGCTGGTGGTATTCAATTACAAGGTGTTTCGTAAATTTCCTCACGAATCTCTTCGCATTTCTTCTCAAATCTCTCAGGTTAGTAAAAAGTTGAGATTTCTTTGCATTAAACTCTGTTTCTTTACTTTTTGCATTTAAACTTAACAAAAAATAAAATAGAAGTTCCTGATATTACCTAAGGAATGCGTGTTCTTCATCAACTCTGACATCCTTCAATGTGTTCTTGATTATTTTTGATATTATTGATTCGTTGCCATGTTGACTTTGCTCAAATATGTTGTTTCTGGTCTACGTATATGTCGTTTAGTCGAAGATAGTCGTTTAGATTCGAACAACCGCACGACCTTGGATAGGCAAAGCTTTTTTGAGGATTGAGTTGAACTTTAGGAATGATTTCTCATGTTGTAAAAAACCCTAGATTTTGATCGAAAATCCCTAGGTTGTGATTGTAGCGTCTACTTTGTCTGACTTGTGCATTTTTTGCATTTGTCAGCTCTTGGAGAAATCATGTCGAGCGTCGACACAGTCTCAGACTCGCTTATCGATTGGACTTCTAGCGATATAGATGGCGATGAAGATGGAGGAGTCGACAGTGGGTTACATGATGTCGATCGACTTGTCACAGTCGAGGATCCGTCAAAAGTTGTCACTATAAACACTAGGGGTATGTTAGAGCAAGGTGTTGTACGCGCTATGGCGTCGATTGTCGAACACCCAGAATACGTAGAGGTTGTTGAGGCGTCGACTTCTGGTAGTCCTCTAGGTATTCTAAGAGACAGTCTGGCTAGCGTGATTACAGAAGAAAATTTGGATAGTATACGGACGATTTATGGTATCCTTGAAGACGTCGAGCTATGTGCGCCAAATGAACATGAGCGTGCGGATTGGGACATACCAGAGTGGACGTGTTTTTATGAATATACCCTTCGTTTAGGGTTTAGATTTTCGGTTCCCCAACTTGTTCGACGAATGTTGGTATACTATGACCTTGCTCCTAGCCAATTGATGCTAAACACTTGGAGAATACTGTTGAGTTTGGGTGTCCTCTGTGAGAGGCGTAATATAAAGTTTGGGTTAGGGTGTCTTCTCCATAATTATTACTTGAAAGAGCATGTGGGTGACCAAGGTCGTTACATACTGATACCCAGAGATAAAAAGAATGCACTTATCATTGATACTACGACAATTGACCGAAATTGGAAGGATACCTTCTTTTTTGCGAAAGGTCCTCCGGTTGACGATCCTTGGGGGGAGCAGCAGCACCAGTATAGGTGAATTTGGAACCGATATGGTGAGTTTTGTCATAGTTGTCAATTGATTTTGTAACTTATTTGTATCACTCATATTGATGAGAAGTTGCTTTTGTAGAAACCAAAGGAGTGGATAGTGCCCTGTCGTGCGACGTTGCTCCTACGCGTACTAGGATATTACTAGATATTCCTGCTAGAGAAAGAAGTTGTAAAGCATTGCTTACAGAAGGTAAACTTAGGTCCAGTCGCCTATAGAGGTGGTCGACGTTAAATAGATTGAGAGCACCCTATCCCCACGTGAAGGATTTCCTGTCATACATATGAATTAGAAGGAGTTTTGAAATTCTTCAGTACAATTTGAGTTTTTTTATTGCCTCTAACTGATATTGAACGTCGTTTTGCAGTAACGTCGATGGCGAGTGCACAAATCAACATGCCGGATAAAGTTGAGTCGATTAAAATCTATAGGGACAAACTTGCTAAGAAACGGGCGACAATAGCAGCTAAGAAGAAGCAAACTACTGGGAAGTCGAAGGGAGGCGTGTCGACAGTGCCAGAACAAATCTTGGAATCGTCGCCTGAGAGGAGCCCATCGAAGAAGAGGCAAAAAAGAGACTCTGTTGTCGATCGTCAAAAGAAGGTGGCATCTGACTCGAAAGATAAGTCGGTTGTGACTACTTTCGAGCCGGATTCATCGATGAAGCTCCTTTCTTCCGGGATTTCGTCGTTCAAGGATTTGACAGGGTTTTTGGACAGGTCGAATGAATTCCTCCTCCCTGCTGATGATTTGTTTCTGAAAGGCAAGAAAATGCAGGATGCTTTTAACACGGGTATCTTGTTCCAAGTAAGCTATCAGTCGTTCCAAAGTTCTTCAAGGTTTCATCCTAATCATCTTTATTACTGATACGACTTTTCTATTTTGTAGGCTTTGCAAGTACAATTGCACCTGCATGACAGGTATAAGTCAGTAAATGACAAGTGCGTGAAATATCGGAAGGCGAATGACATCCTGTAGGCATAAAAAGATAAGCTTAGCAAGGCGATGAAAGAGATGGAGCAGAAGAACATGGCTCTGGAGGAGGAGCTGAAGAGTGTGAGGGATCAACATCAAGCTAAGTCGATAAAAGCCCAGGAGGAGGCTAAAAAGCATGAAAAAATTGTCGAGGGCTTGAAGAACCAGGTGAAGTCGATAGCGGCAGATGCGATGTGCAAGACCAGGGCAGAAATTTTCAAGGAATACCTATCTGGTGCACATGCGAATTGGGATTCCAAGGAGATGCAGGAGGAGGTCGACGCCTTTGAAGAAATTGAGCGTCTCAAACTTGAAGAATCTCAAGAGGGGGCAAACGATGAGGTGAATGCCGGAGACGTCGACAAGTGCCCTAGTAATGGCGAGAACTTCAATGATGTCGAAGATGAAAATGATGCTGTTGGTGTTGAGTCTACTAAAAAAGATGTTGCTTCTGTTTAATTCTCCCATCATATATATTATTTTTCTTTTATTGTCTATAACCATGGATGATTTGGTCGATGCGACCTATCTTTATTTTGAATATTTATCCTTACTTTGAATTGACTTTATTTTCGTTATATTGATTTGATATTGTGAAAACAATACGACCATCACATAATGGGGTTTGCACAATGATAACTTCTAATTGAATGAGATAAGCCTGTAAACTCATGTTCATACGTAAGTCAATCGACACGAAATATTTGGTAATATCGTAAAGTGAAAATCGCACATTCATTATTCATGGTCGACAACTTCTATTTAAGAATCACGTGCTTGCATATTTGGTCGACAATATTTTTTTATGTAGAAATAATCACGTAGGGTCGATAAGAGCTTTTTCATAAAAATAATTGCATACAAGTGTCATTTGGTCGACAAGACCTTTTACATAGAAATAATCACGTATATGCGTCGTTTGGTCGACAAGACCTTTTACATAGAAATAATCGCGTACATGCGTCACTTGGTCGACAAGACCTTTTACATAGAACTAATCGCGTACATGCATCATTTGGTTGACATTTGTCGTTTAAGTCGACGTTTGTCCCCATTGCCATTGCTATTCCCCCATTCTCAATATGCATTTGTCGAATGAGGATATTGAGAGTTGATTGTAGATGTAGATGTAGATAAGTAGCAAACGTCGAGTCTCAGATATCTGAAATAGAGAGATTGCTTGTCAAAGTAGCAAGATGTGATGAAAAATAATTTTTGTGAGCTCAGTTTTGCACTTAGTTGCACTAAGTTTTCATCATCGCTCCTTGATGATCGATTCGTTAGTTTTGAAATGTCGATAAAAAATAGCAAGTAATATTACAATGCAAAATACATGAAAAGAGTTTAGAAATGGTACTGTTTTAAGTGTAATGCATTCTAACTGTTGTGCAGTTCTCGACCGTCGAGTCCTCATAATTTGTATGCTCCTCGACCGACCATATCTGTTATCTGATATAGGCCTTCCTATGTCGGCCTCAATTTTCCAGTCCCTTCTTCTCTCGTGTTTTGGAAAACTTGTCGGAGTACCCAGTCATTGATTTTAAAAACTCTAGTGATCAGTTATTTATTGTATATGTTTTTGATCCTCATTCCTCCATTTAATTGCTTGTTTCTCGAGTCTTTTTGGGATTTAATGTGTGTGGATGAGCTTTTTTAGGATTTTGGATCCAGATGATCAACTTGAAGAATTTCAGGCAAAAAGTGCTATTTTAGAAGACTTCAGGGGCTTTCGTGCAAATATTCAAAAGTGCAGTCGAGATCGCTTCCAATTAATTAGCAGCGATGCAGCAGCGGTCTGAAAACAGTAGGTGTCGCTGCCTATACCGCTGCCACGCCGCTGCTGTAGACACAGCGGTTGTCCATGTTTCGTCGTAACCGCTGCCGCATTGGCAACGGTAATGGCAGCGGTCTGGTAAATTTATCCTGATTGAAGGAGTCTTTTCGTATTCGGATTTGGAGGCCTATATATATATTGAGTTGTCTTTATGGCTGGTTCTTCTTCGGCCCTCCCCATTCAGACATTCCACACTTTTGCTCATCACACAATTTCATCATCCATCTTTATACATAGAAGATTCGAAAACGAAGGAGTTGCCAACATTGGAGATTTGAAGAATTCGTTGAAGACGTTCAATGGGTTTTATCTTTTTCCCCTCTTGTTTCTTTGTTTCTAATATGTGTAACTAACTCCATACTAGGGAGTCAATGTGAACCGCTATGAATACTCTTGTTAGAATTGACTATGTTTCCATTAATTTAGGTTTTGATTTATTCAATTCATCCTATATCTTAATTTTTTATTCTTGTTGATGCATAGTTTTATGCTAGGTAGGAATTTAGGGTTTTTTTAATTGTGATTTATATCTCAAGTTTTTGAGTTAAATTAAATTATAATTGAGAGCCAATATTTAATTGAATGGATAAAATTAGCAACCCCAAGTTTTTGGGACGCAATTTTGGTTTACTTGTTCTTGTGCTTAATGGGTTTTTGGTTGTGATTCATATCTCAAGTTTTTGAGTTAAATTGAATTACAGTTGAAAACACTTGATTCATCCCAGGATCATACGGTAATAATCATAAATAAGATAAGGACGAACCCTTAACTTGAGTTGCATCTTTTATCAAAGTCAATTCGAAGCATTGAGTAGACATAGTTGGGGAGCATTGATGACCTAGTCCTCTCATCTCTTGATCACATTCACATATTCTTGATAATTGCTTTCTTAGTTTAATTTAGTGTTAATCGATACTCAATCAATCAATCTCAATTCTCTTGGATACTGTTAATTGCTTAGCTTGAATTAGAACTAGTTTAATTGGTAAATCACTTTTCCTCGTAGGAACGATCCCTACTTGTCGCTGTATTTATCTCACGATTCGTGCACTTGCGAGTTAGGTTTTTATAACACGATTTTACACATCATCTAGCACATACCTTTTTATTGTAGTGTCGTGCGACTTGCTGCTGGTACGACTGGATCCTTAAAGCGGCATAGTCTCGATGTTCGTCTAGATGATCAAGTTCAAAATTGAGCTCCAAGTTATTCTGTTCCTCATTTGAGTTTTCACTTCGGGCGATCACAAGTCGTGTCTCTATTGGGATCATCGCTTCAGAGCCGTAGACAAGTGAGAAAGGAGTTTCTCCAGTCGACCGACGTGGAGTAGTTCTGTACGACCATAGTATTTCTGGGCACTTTTTTGCCCACTCGCCTTTCTTTGCCTCCAGTCTTTTTTTCAGTGCGTTGACAATTGTCTTGTTGGTCGCCTCTGCTTGTCCATTAGCTTAAGGGTAACGTGAAGTTGAGAAGCTCAACTTTATCTCATACTTGTCGCAGAAATTTTTGAAGTCGAAAGATATGAATTGGGATTCATTGTCGGTCACTATCTCCCATGGTACTCCAAACCTGCAAATTATATTTTTCCATACGAAGTCGCGTACCTCAATGTCGCGTATTTATTGATACGCTCAGACCTCGACCCATTTGGTAAAGTAGTATGTTAAGACTAGCATGTAGACGACACCTCCGGGTGCTGCAGGAAGTTTACCTACAATATCCATCCCCCATTTCATAAAAGGTCAAGGGGCCGAAATTGAATTTAGCATACCTAGTGGAAGATGTGACACGGGTGTAAATCATTGACACTTGTCACACGACTTTACATGATTTTGAGAATCAGATTGCATTGTCGGCCAGTAGTGTCCCGCTGTGATGGCTCTGTTCGATAAACTACGAGCGCCGGAATGGTTCCCGCATTCTTCATAGTGAAGACTTTTCATGACGTTGTACGCCTTTCAAGGGGTAATGCATCTTAAGTAAGGTCCTGTAAACGACTTTTTATAAAGTTTACCGTATATGATGCAGAATTTTATGGCTTTTGCTTTGATCTTCCTTGCTTCTGATTTATCTCCTGGTAGAATGTCAGCCTGGAGGTAGTTAAATATAGGCTCCATCCAGTTTCTTCCATGGTCGACAGAAGCAAGAGTACTTATGTCTCTTGAATTGTTGGAGACATAAGATGCACAATTGGTATTGACTTCGAGCCACTTATTGCTGTCGACCCAAGACTCGCTAATGCGTCTGCTCGAGCATTCTCAGATCTGGGTATTTGCTCGATTGTAAACTCGTCGAAGGTCGACTGAAGTTGCTTGGCTTTAATCAGATAAGCTGACATTCTCTGGTCCCTTGCTTCATAGGTGTCATTCATCTGTCGAACGACTAGTTTGGAATCGCTCAACGCTTGTATCTTTTTAATGTCTAGGCTTTTGGCGAGGTCGAGCCCAGCAATCAAGGCTTCATATTTGGTTTCGTTGTTTGTCGCATGGAAATCGCAGTGGATTGACTGTTCCAATACGTCCCTCTATGGGGATTTGAGCACCAGTCCCAGTCCGCTTCCTTTGATATTACTGGAGTCGTCGACCGATAGGGTCTATTTTTCGGAGGATGGTTTTTCTGTGAGTGCTACTAATTCCTGTTCAGCCTGCACATTTTCACAAGGGGTAAAGTCTGCGATAAAGTCAGCTAATACCTGTGATTTCATTGCCGGTCGTGGGTGGAAGCTGATGTCGTACTCGCTAAGCTCCATGGCCCATTTTGTCAGTCGACCTGAAAGTTCTAGTTTATGAAGTATATTTTTTAGGGGGTAAGTAGTCAGTACCTTAATCGAGTGGCATTGGAAGTATGGTCTGAGTTTGCGTGCTGCCACGACGAGAGCTAATGCAAGTTTTTCCAGTCGACTATACCTAATCTCGGCGTCGAGTAGAGTTTTGCTTATGTAGTAAACTGGGTGTTGATTGTTATCTTCTTCTCTAACTAGTACGGCACTTACGGCTGTGTTGAATACTGCCAGATATATGAATAGTGTTTCGTTGTCCTTTGGTTTCGACAATAGTGGGGGTGACTTCAAGTAGGCTTTCAAGTCCTGTAATGCTCTTTCGCAATTGTCGTTCCACTCGAACGTTTTGTTCTTTTTGAGGGTGTTAAAAAATGGAAGGCATCTTTCGGATGACTTTGAGATGAATCTGTTCAGTGCTGCTACACAACCTGTGAGTTTCTGTACGTCCTTGGTACATCTAGGCGATTCGATACCTTTGATCAACCGTATTTGATCTGGGTTGGCTTCGACACCTCTTTGGGTGACCAGATAGCCTAGAAACTTCCCTGAAAATACACCAAAAGAACATTTAGTAGGGTTAAGTTTCATACCGTATTGGTCGAGTATATCAAACGACTGTCGTAGATGGTCGATATGTTGTTGAGCGATCAAGGATTTGACCATCATGTCATCGATGTAGACCTCCATTGTCGATCCAAGCATCTTGGTGAACATCTTGTTGACTAGCCGTTGATAGGTCGCACTTGCATTTTTTAAACCAAAAGGCATAACTTTATAACAAAAAATACCTCGCTCAGTGACGAAGGTTGTTTTCTCTTGGTCGATAGGATGCATCAAGATTTGGTTGTAGCCGGAATAGGCATACATAAAGCTCAGCAGTTTATGCCTTGCAGTTGCATCGACCAGCATGTCGATGTGCGGGAGTGAGAATGAATCCTTGGGACATGCTTTGTTAGGGTCTGTAAAGTCGATACAGACTTGTCATTTCCCGTTTTTCTTCTTCACTACCACGACGTTTGCTAACCAGTTGGGATATTTTACTTCCCTCACAGAACCGATGTCGAACAGTTTTTGGATTTCGTCGTTGATCACTTTATTCCTTTCTGGAGCAAACTTTCTTCGTTTTTGTTTTACTGGTTGGTGATCTGGGTCGACCAGCAATCGGTGAACTATTACTTCTGGGTCGATACCGACCATGTCTGAGTGTGACTAGGCAAAGTTGCTGTATCGTTCCTTCAGGAATTCAATCAACTGCTTGCGGATGTCATTTGGTAATCTGGACCCAATAAAGACTTTGTGGTCGGGCTGATCAGGGTCGATTGAGACCTCGTCGAGTTCTTCCATGTTTGGCTTATTTGGAGTCGAGTCGACTCGACTTTGGCTTCCTATAATTGCTATAATACCTGCTACTTCTTTTTCATGGCGTTCTGGTAGCACTCTCTAGCGGCTCTTTGTTCCCCTTTAATCTCTTTAACCCCCCACCTGGTCGAGAACTTAATCATTTGATGGTACGTCGACAGGATTGCCTTCAATTCATGTATCCAGGGTCTGCCAAGGATGGCGTTGTAGGGAGATTGCCAGTTGAGCACCAAGAAATTGATGTACAAGTTGACTCCTTCAGTGTAAACTGTTAATACGATTTCTCCCAGAGTACTTTTCTATTCTCCACTGAAACCTGTCAACATGGTCATTCGACGACTGAGTTTGGAATCGTCAACCTGCATTTCTCGTAGAGCACTGTTAAACAATATATTACATGAACTACAATTGTCGACTAAAATACGTTTCGTTAGACAATTGGCAATATGTAAAGAAATAACTAATGCATCATGGTGTGGAAAAAATAAATCTGATTTGTCTGTCGATTTAAAAATGACAGTCTCATCGACTTTCGACGGATGTTCCCGATTTGGTCGAATCTCGGCGTTTGACACTTATCATGTGTGCCTTTTAGCTATTGAGTAGCTTACTCCACTGACTTCAGATCCACCTGTAATATAGTTGATCACTCTGTCTTGTCTAGGTGGTTCTTGAGGACTGTCAATAGCACTGGTTTGCCTTTGGTTGTCGCGTCTTGCGAAAGTTTGTTTCCCCTTGTCAGTTAGAAATTCCCGTAGGTGTCCCTATTTTAAGAACTCTGCAACTTCGTATTTGAGGGTGATGCAGTCTTCCGTGCGATGGCCATGATCTCCATGAAACTCACACCGAAGCTTCGGGTCTTGATGTTCAGGGAGTGCATTCATCTTTCGTGGCCATTTGATTGTTTTTCCCATTTCTTTCATTACTGCTACGAGGTCGAATGGTTTGTTGCTAAGGTTATATTCTGGTGCTTCTACTCGTGGTCAACTCAACCTTGCATTGCCACGCCCCGTAGGAATATCTCTATCCTGAACCCTCGTGTCACGGTTGAGTATTCCTTCTGTCGCTTGTTGGGTAAGGTTCTGACCTTCTGTCGTTAGACTTCCTGTCTACTCGATCATTTCGTTGACTTCCATAATAGCTATTATTGGCTTTTCCAATGAAGTTCGCTTCATCTTCCTCCCATTTGATTTGGGCCCATGCTTTTGCCAGTATGTCTTCCATTGTCTTGCATGGATATTTGGTGAGCTCTTTATATAAGTCGGAATCAAACCTGAGGCCTTTCCTGAAGGCATAGATGGCGGTCGTTTGGTTGTAATGTGGGATCTGCACTTTTTCTCTATTGAAGCGTCCGACATAAGTCCTCAAGTTTTCGCCAGGTCTTTGCGTTATCGTATAGAGGTCGTCCAATAGTTTTTCTAGCTTGCGGTTGCTCGCAAATTGCTCCACGAATGTGTCCGTCAGCTGCGCAAAAGAGTCAATTGAATTGTTAGGTAAATTAGTATATCATTGTAAGGCAGAGCCACTGAGGCTAGACCCGAAGGCTTTGCACATGCACGCTTCTCTCAGGTCGCGTGGAATTGTAGCAGTGAACATTCTCTGCTTGTACTGTGCTATATGGTCGTCCGGATCTGTCGTCCCTTCGTATTGCTTTCGGGAAGTTAAAATTTTTAGGCATTTCGGTGAGAGCTATCGCGTCGACAAATGGTGAGTCGGCGAAGCTGTTGGCTGTACTTTTCTTGATTGGAGCTGGAACTCTAGGAATTCTTTGAATGAGAGCTTTCATTTCTGTAAACCTGCGAGAAAATTCCAAATTAACTGATAAAGGTAAATCGGATTCGGGTTTTACCAATCCGGGTGCGTCGTCCGGTGGACGTTGTCGGGTTGTTGATTCATTGCTGGGTCTTGCTCGTTCAACATCTCATTCTAAGTCGGTATATTGTTGAGGTCGATTTCGACTCGAGCTGTCTGAGACGTCGGCTGATTCTGATGGTTGATCGGATTTGTATCTGGTCCGACATGGTTGCCTGGTGCTCTAGGAGTCGTTCGGTCGACAATCTATTTGCCGTTTGGTGCTAAGGCTGGACGCTCCGACGTTGCTGAACTAGGTGCTACTTCGTCGGCCAACGCTCTCAATTCTTCATTCGTTGCTCAGATTGCTGCATTCTCCGCTTCAAGCGCCTGCAGCTTCTCAGCATTCGCTGTCATCTCGGTAGTCAACACAGCAATCTACTATTCAACGGTTGGGGCTGATCTATCTCCAGACATGTTGATTGGTCGTCGAAGTGGTTTGATTTGAGTTCAAAAATAGTTGCAATGGGCCCCACTGTAGGCGCCAAACTGTAGGTGGTCGAACTATGTGATACGTCAATCGGGTCGGGTTAAGCTAGGCCCAAGGCAACTTGCTTGAACTATAGGATTGACGAAATCGTCTCCTTGTTGAACCTGCAATAATATACTTGTCGACCTATGTCGTATGCTTTACTGAACTTGCAAAAATGATTAGAATAGATAATACAGATAAAAATGATGAAGATGGGTTTGAGTCTTTTAACCTTAGGTATGCTTGGGCTAAGCAATAATCTGTGATGTTGAATCCGGTCAAATTCCGATGACTGGAATATTAATGAAGATAATTTTAGTACGCTGTATTAAGCTTGATCGGAGAGAAATCAGAGAGCTTTCTAGTGAAGGAGCCTTCTTATTTATAGTAGGAGAAGTAGCTCCAACGTCCACTGATCATGTTGTGATCATGGGCGAGATATTTGGGGAATCAGGTGATACTGGGAGAGATTCTCTCTTCCAGTTATCCTCCAAACTCAATGGATGTTTTGACTTGGTCATTCAAAGACCAAGTTGTGTTACTGTTGACATCTGTGTTGGGTTGACCCAACATAGCTGGCCTGGGTAGGATCTTGTATTGCAAAGTCTGGGTTTCAATACTTTGGGCCTATGGGCTATTTTTGGTTACCACAATGAGAAAAAAACAATCCTTGTATTGCATTTATGCCAAACATTATTGAATTTTTATGAAATTTATCCATTTCCTAAGCAACAATGGTTAGTGGGGAAGATAGGGCTAGTCACGACTTTTTATTTTATTTTATTTTTTAAAATCTATTACAATATTTCGGCATTAAGAGAGAGTCATTATTCAAACTTACAAGGTGTAGTGTGATTAGTTTACTACTGAAACAACCTCATTATATATGGTCATTGACTATTCTCAAAATTCTGTATTTATCCTTAAATACTTATTTTATTTCCTTTCGAACCCACTCAAACATTTCATTTTGGAGTTGTGACCCCTTCAAACAAAAATTCCTGGTTCCGTCCTAGACTCTTGGCACAATGGTTACATTTTTCAGGGTAGCAAGGCAACATAAGCCAATGTATGGTTGGCTGTCCTTGTCTATAAGATCTGTTGGGCAATGGCTTTAAATTTTTCTCATGGAAATTTTTGTATTAGATCACCTATCATCTGTACATAAAACAGAAGTGTATGTGAGACTGTGAATCCCACCTAAAAAGGTTATTCAAAGATGTTATCTAACCAATGGATGAGATTGAGGCTTGAACAAATAACTTCTAGGTCAGTGGATCGAATCCAAAGCTTTCAAAAAAATACCTGATCTTTAATTAATAGATTTTGTCAAAAAAAAAAAAAAATGATTTTTGACCAATAACTAGTTGTAAAGTTTCCTTTAGGGTGTTTACTGTTTACTTTTAAAGCTCCTCTTTTCGTCTCTCTTTGCAATCATCTTCCCTGTCTAGTTGTTTCCTTATGTATAAGTATAATGATGCTTCTCAAGATTTCCTTTCTTCTTCTTTTTACATCATGTTGGTTTGATTTTTTTTTTTTTTTTTTGATGGGTTTGTAAAGACCAGGTTTTTTTTTTTTTTTTTCCTTCTGAAAATGGACCTATTTGGGAAATACTTGGTTTACTGGTCCAATCCCATGTTACCCAAGTCCAACTTGGATCAAGCACAAACGAAACAAATGGATCAATAGAAATTGAAGTCAAACAATTTAAATCAAACTTTTAAGTTGATTACGCATTCTATAGCTTCATAATTACATTGAAACGTCTAATTAATACATCACGACCATGGATCATTTTTTTTTTTTTTTTTTTAATTATAAGAAATACTTGATCCAGAAGATCTACATGTAAGCAGTTCACATGGTTTAGTGTTGGTCCACCTGACAAAGAAGTCAACTGAGAGTAGAGGCAATGTGAAGTACAATGCCATGACTTGTAAATGCACTCTTCCTTTTCCCATTCCTTGGAGCTGATCAATATGAGTGAAAGACGGATCGCAACATTTGACATGTTTGGCCGTCGTCTCCAATTATCGTCCACACAATCCTTCGCCAAAAGTCCCATCTTTAACGAAAATTTCAATGAAAAACAGAGTCAACGCCCGATATCAGATCAAATTATTCTGTGTTCTCATGAATAACCAAACTTACATACCTGGAGAATTGAATCTTTGTGGTAATAGGTGAGGTTCGGATCTAAAAAATTTGTCAGCCCTGTCATGATATTCTCGGTTGCATTTAATGTTGAACCTGCAACATCATAGAATTTGTGTAATTATATATAGTACAACATTTATCCAATATCCATTATCTCTAATGATAATAGATTGACACTCACATGATCCACCAAAGAGCGATGTTCACCGGAGTGATGATCATTTCCAGGATTTACATCTCTATTAAGTAGTGCTGGTTGGCCAGTTATAAGTTCCATGAGAACAACTCCAAAGGAATAGACGTCACTCTTCGTGGTCACACACCCATCTCGTATGTACTTATTTGTAACGAAAAACAATCTTTATTTTAGAGATTTTATAAAGAGACCCTTCGCGTTAAAAATGAAGAAGCAACCCAGGCACTCACTCAGGAGCAAGGTAACCAAATGTGCCGACAATTCTAGATGCCGTAGCTGCAACTTCAGGAGAATGCTCTAATAACTTCACCAGTCCGAAATCTGCAATCTGCCGGAATGAGAAATTTAAGCATTACGAACATGATAAGCAGAAGTCTCACTGATGGAAACTGAATCATCTCATGGACATGAGGGACTCACTTTGGCTCGGAAATTCGAATCTAAAAGAATATTGCTCATCTTCACATCTCAATGGACATAATAAGGTTTTGTACACTCATGTATATGCTCAAGACCTTTAGCTACATCAAGAGCAATCTGCACACGTGCAGTCCAAGGAAGAGGCTTATAATCTGCAGATGATCATCATCAAAGTCCAGCAAAAATGATCAAATGAAAAAAATGTATACAAAACTTGCATATATATATATAAGAACTCATTTTTGAGGTTCTGGCGGATTCGATTTCGAACCGAATCCATTGAAACTCGGGTTTAAGGAGTATAAATAAGACTAAGAACACAAATTTAATGTAAATATAAGTAAAAAAAACGATAAATGTAAAAAATGGTTAAAATTCTTGCATATAAGAATTTTTTTTTTTTGTTTCGACGAATTGGGTTTCAAATCAAAATCGCCGAAACTTGAGTTTAATGAGTATTATAAATTGGACCAAGAACACAAGTTTAATCTAAATATAAAAAATGAAAAACATCACATGAAAATATGGCTGAAGCATGAGGCAATATATATGATGTTTCAAACAAAGTTATTCGGGATTGAACTTTTAAAGATTGTCTAGTCAATAATTCAAACCTCTGTTTTCAGGTTTGTGCAGATGATCACTCAATGCACCATTTTGGGCATATTCATATACAAGAAATAGAGAGTCTCCACCAGCTGCATACCCGATAAGCTCAATCTGATTTAATTTCAAGAGAAAGGGAAAGAATGCAAGTTCAGTAAAAGAAAAAAGATTGTTAACTAACACCGTCAATTGAAATACGAAAATCTGCTAAATAGAAAACGGCCCAACAATAGTATTTAAGCGGTCTAACAAAACCTACCAAGTTTGAATGACGAACTTTGCAAAGGATATTCAGCTCTGACAAGAACTCTTTAGACAATGTGTTTTTCATCTGCTTGATGGCCACATTCTACATGCTTGTAGGAAGATTCCATCATTAGTGAATACATTTTTTTGAAAATGTCAGCAAAAATTTGAATGACGAGTTGCACTAAAAAGAGAAAACTTGAGGTTCCTTTTAATTTTCCGCAGTAAACAGATCCATAAGATCCTTGGCCAATCTTTAAAGACGTACTGAAGTTGGAAGTTGCATCACAGACTTCATGGTAAGGAAAAACGGTAGCTTTTTCTGAACTAAATGATGAAACCGCACTTTCCTCGGATTCTACAAAGAAACCTCTCATGAATCAACTCAATAGTGATATAAGTAAGTACATGATAGCTACAACAACATTTTGTAATTTAAAAATTCTTCTTACTTCTGTGGAAAGGGCATGAATCCAGATAACAATGCACGAAATCTGCTCTCCTTCGACAAACTATTGATTGCTGATTTCCATTCCTTTTATAATGTTTCCATAAAACAAGTGCAACTGCTACTAGTATGATGATGGTGAAAGCAGCTAAGGTGCTTCCAACCACAACAACACTGGTTTGAAATTTTGATCCTTTTCGGACAATGGGGTCTGCAATGAAGGAGATAAGATTAAAAAAGATACCCCAAAGAGATCGAAGATGTTGAACTAGAGGATCAATGGATCAATTGAATGAGAAGTTTTTATACAACTGACCTTTATCTTCAGGCAAGGTAAGCTTTTGAAGGCCTGCAGCTGTCCAGAAAATGTCATAAGTGAAAAACGAAAAAAGGGAGAATTAATTAGGATTAGTAGCCGAACTAAAACAATTATGTACAGCACAAACCGAAAAGCAAATTAAGTTATGTCACTCTTGCCTGGTCCGGGAATAAACATGACATCTCCGGCAAGGATAAGATTCGGGTTGGTTAAGCCATTCAGCTTGGCAGTCTCGTTCACATCAGCCATGAACCGCGAACAAATTGTAAATAGAGTATCTCCGGATTCAATCCTATACGACACAACATTGACATCACGAGTACTCTGATCAGAACAACCACATAGGAGGTCCAATGTCACAATTTGTGATGGAATCAATGTCTTTGCTGGTTTTTCCACCACAAATGAACCAAATTTTGATGAGACTTCCTTCCATGTGTCCCCGTGTTGGACCGTGTAGTCCATATGCCAAGCGTACTCATTGTGGCCAGGTAGCAAGCAGCTGCAATTTATCCCAATCAAGAAACCATCAACGGTTCTATTGACTACATTAGAATTCACATTGAACAAAGATGCTGTTTCTTTGAGGGTATTCGCGGTTTTCGGGACATAATATAGTGAAGCAGGACATGATTGAATTGAAGATACATTACATTGAATTGAAGTTGCATGAAAACTGTGACAAGTACACAAAATAGATATTGATATAACAAAATCCACCAAAAGCATTTTGTTTCCATTGTCTATAGAACACATTTTTGCCAATTCAAGTCAAAATCTAACTAAATTTTCCTAGTAACCAAACAGAGCTGGATAAAATTAGAATCAATCACATACTTCGTTGACATTTCAAGACCGTAAAACATCACAAACCCAACAAAGAAATAATCACTTTTCGATCGAATTTCCAACTAATATGACAAAATTGTTTTCAAATCAAAAGAAAAAGCAAAATTTCATAACTTGTAGGAAAAAAAAAACAGAGGAGATAACAAAAAATATATATATAACAATGGGTTCAAAAGCAGAGGAAGAACTGATGAGGGTGTCACCTGGCAGATAATTGAAGGTTGAAATTTCAAAAGAAGACATGAAAGTAAGTCCGAGAAACTGAGTGTTCCCGGGATTCTGTTGTTAGTTCTTGAAACGAAGCGGTGTTGGTCTTGGGTTGATTCGGCTATTTGGAGTTGACTGGCATCATCTGATTTCGTTTTCATGCACACACACATGACACGACACTACTGTTTGTGTTTGTTTGTCGCTGTCTCTTTGTTGCTTCTCTGTTTTACACTTTTACTACTTCGTTGCCACCATTTAAGACTATATAGCCGGGCTTTTTTGTATGGTTTTGTATATAGTTAAATTATATTGCGTCAATACCCACCTTCACCAAGCGTCTGTAGTCCAATGGTTAGGATAATTGCCTTCCAAGCAATAGACCCGGGTTCGACTCCCGGCAGAGGCATCTCTTTTTATATGTTGTACAGTAACAAGTCACGTATTAATTTCACCCACAATTTAATTTAATTTATTTTTTTTAATTTTAGTTACATCAATGGATTTTCATCTTTGTTGGAAATATGAAATCTTTTCTTGAATGATGATGTGGCTCATAATGAATGATAGGGCAAATGACTTGGATTAACTTTGGTTTGCATTCTTGGTTATGATTAACTTTGGTTAAATGTATGAAATGATGATGTCATGAAAATGATGCAATACAATGATGTAATGACTTCTAGAGAAGTCCATAATTTTCATGGTGACTCATACCTCTTTGTTCCCTCTTATGAATTCATGTAATGCCACATGGCTCTTGTATGCTCTATATAAAGCCCTCTTGGGCAATGAAAAAAGATGAAGCCATCTCTATACAAGATGGCGTGTGATGTCTATTTATGCTTTATAAAAAAATATATTTCTTATGCTTCTATATGTCATGTTCTATTCTTGATAAATGCCTTTTATTTATAATCATGCTTTTGTCAAAATATGCCTTTGATAAATATTTTTCATATATGCTTTTGAAATCTCTACACCTATATGTGTTCATATTTTTGTTTTATAAAAAAAATCCAACAATCTTGCAACAACATATATATCAATGTGCTTTTATATTTATGTATAGAAATTATCCGATCAGGACGGTATATATCAAGCCGGTATCTCATCAATGATCGTGTTGTATATCGTACTGTGATGACACAGGCGTTGGCTGCATAGAGCTATTAGTGGTAGTGGTGATTGAACCAGACGAAGAAGACACCGATACAGCACTAGGCCTGGATTCAGGCAAGTCCATAAGAGGCTCATTGGGGTTCAAGAACACTTGTACAGCTTTTCGTATTTTTGGACGAAATGTACAATCTGGATGCAAACAAGCCAAACCAACAATCAATGTCCTCTTCACTTGTTCTTGATCTTCATCATCAAAGCTGCTTCCTCTGTCTCCTCCTAGTCCTAGCTGTTTATCAACACATTCAAGCAACGCATTTTTTGCATATAAATTCCACACGTGATCCACCAAACTGTTCTCTTCCAAGACCCCTCTCGATCTCCTCCCGCAAACCACTTCAAGTACCACCATGCCGAAACTATAGACATCTGACTCTGGGGTTGCTTTTCCTGAGAACCCCACCTCAGGTGCTAAGTTTCCTGGCGTTCCGGCTAGCATGGTGGTGGCACAGGAATCGTTCTGGATCAATCTGGCTAGACCGAAATCGCCTAGATGAGCGTTGTGTTCGGAGTCTAGCATGACATTGTTTGGCTTGGCGTCCCGATGAACCACAGGGTTGTCACATTCTTCATGGAGATAGAGCAAAGCTGAGGCCAACCCTGATAGGATTTTGTACCTGGTTTTCCAGTCAAGAAAGTCTTGCCGATGAACCGATCGAGGCTGCCATTGGACATGTATTCGTAGACTAACAGGAGATGATCACCCTCATGACACCAACCTAAAAGTTGCACAATGTTCTTGTGACTTAGACGGCCTATTGTGCAGATTTCTGCAAAGTACTCCCTTTCACCTATTTAAAATTGAAGAGGAAAATATGTTTGTGAGTACTTAAAGATTATAATAATGAAAAATTGTAGAAACAATTAATGATCTAATGACACGATTACTAATTAGAAATCTTAAAGAAGGAACGGAATTTAATTCCCGATTTGTGATTACATGCATGAACCCCACGCATAAATTAGGAATTAAGTTTCTCGCATTCCTGATTCCTTTGATTTTCATTCTTGATAAGTAAATGTGTCATAAGTCTTACAGTCATATATCCAGACAGGAAAAACATTTTAACATCCGCATTAGAGAACGAAAGGAATATGAGGTTGATCAGGTGGGACGACTGACATACCTTGATGTGAGGTTGCTAAAATCTTTTTGACAGCTACAATTTTCAGGAGGATTCGACAAGGTAACCTTGTAAACAGTTCCAAATCCACCCCTTCCCAACAAGTTTTCTTTGCTGAAGTTGTGAGTGGCCTTCTGCAACTGCTTGTAAGAGTACATTTTGGACACATTAGCAGCAGTCCTCGCTCGGCTCTCTATGTCCACTTTCTTCTTCATCTTCTCTTTTTTCATCTTCAGTTTCCTTTGACATGTCAAGTACAATGCCATGACTTGTAAATGCACTCTTCTTTTTCCCATTCGTTGGAGCTGATCAATATGAGTGAAAGACGGATCGCAACATTTGACATGTTTGGATGTCGTCTTCAATTATCGTCCACACAATCCTTCGCCAAAAGTCCCATCTTTAATGAAAATTTCAATGAAAAACAGAGTCAACGCCCGATTTGAGATCAAATTATTGTGTGTTCTCATGAATAACCAAACTTACTTACCTGGAGAATTGAATCTTTGTGGTAATAGGTGAGGTTCGGATCTAAAAAATTTGTCAGCCCTGTCATGATATTCTCAGTTGCGTTTAATGTTGATAACACCTACAACATCATAGAATTTGTGTAATTTGGTGTAACTATAGTACAACATTTGTCTAATATCCATTATCTCTAATGATAATAGATTGGCACCCACAAGATCCACCAAAGAGCGGTGTTTTGGCCTGGTTCACTGCCCTTCTGGTTGTTTTAGTTCTGTTTGTGCTTGCTCTGTTTTTTGCTTTTGGCTCTGCTTCTCTGTATTGTTTTGGTTTTGCTTGCCCTGTTGCTGGGTGTTGTGGCAGGCCAGGCTTGTTGCTCATTTTGCTTGTTGGTTTGGTTTGCGTAAAATCAAAGTCACATAATTGTCGTTTCCATCTCTGTTTAATGTTCTCAATTGAGGAATTAACTTAACTTTGTGTGGTTGTTTGTCGGTGAAGGAAAATTCTGAGGCAGATATTGAAGAATCTGTGAGTGTGGAGAGGGCTGGGGAGTGCTTGATCATTCACTTCAAGTGTCCGTGCGGAAAAGGATATCGGATTCTTATATCTGGAAGGAATTGTTACTACAAGCTCATGTAGATTTTGCTGATGACCACTACTCATGGTACTGCAGTCTTTAGGTCTATTCTTTGTATGTTTGGATTCTTTTACTTGATGCTTTCTTTAGATTAACCTATCTCGGTCACAGTTCATTTGAACTTGTCTCTTTGTTCAGTTCATTTGAACTTGTACATGATACCCATTTAGTTAGGAGTCGATTGCTCTTGGTCATTGATTTGTAAAAAAATGATTCTTTTTAGTGATGACCATTTGCGATGATGTATAGGTAACAGTTGGGGTCAATTTGACAGATTGATTTAGGAAAGTTGTAAATCTTGTGATATTGAATTGAGTCTTACCAGCATGGAAAGACCAGTATCTCTTTCCTGTTCAGTACATTTTCATATAATGATGCAATGTAAAAAAGAGAGAAAATACACCTTTTTAACCAAAAATTAAAGAGGTTTATTGTTTTTAACCAGAATTAGTATTTTGATTGTTTTTGTCAAAAAATCCACTGTAGAGACTTAAATGCCCCCCATTATTTTTCAAAACCCCTTCTCTCTCATTGTCTCTCTCATTATTTCTGCAGAACCATTTTTTATTTCTTTCTCTCTCTCTCCTTTCTCTCTCACGGTTCTTCTTCTTCTTCTTCTTCTTCTTTCTTTCTTCTTCTTCTTCTTCTCTTTCTCTTTCTCTTTTTTTTTTTCCAGATTTTAAAAAAAATTCAGATTTATTAAAAACAAAAATTTTTAGATCGGACGACCGTCCGGTCGTCGGTCGTCCAATCTTCCCTCCTTCTTCTTCCTCTTCTCTTTCTCTCCTCTCTTCTCTTTCTCTTTGACATTTTTTCCAGATTTTTTTTTTTAAATTTCAGTTTTTTTTTAATTTTGAATTTTTTTTTTCAGATTTTGTTTTTGTTTAAAATTATTTCCAGATTTTTAAAAAAAAATTCAGGTTTTTTTATTTTGAAAAATTCCATATTTTTTCAAAAAATTTCAGATTATGTTTGTTAAAAAAATTTCCAAATTTAAAAAAAAAAAAAAAATTTCTAGATTATTTAAAAAAATTGAGTTTTTTTTTTTGTTGAAAATTTTTCAGATTTAAAAAAGGTTTGCATTTGAAATTGTGAATGTGGTTGTGGTTGTGAATGTAGTTGATTTTAAGGGTGGTTGTAATTGTGAATGTTTGGATTTGAGTGTTAGTTGGATTTGAATGTTTAAATCTTTTTCCAGATTTTTTTTTTTATAAATTTTCCAGATCTTGTTTTGTTTAAAAATTCCAGATTTTTTAAAAAAAATTTAAAAAAAATTCAGATCATGTTTGTTAAATTTTTTTTTTCAGATTTTGTTCAATTAAACACACCAGACCACCGATTAAACACACCAGTTTTAATTGTGTGTTACTGGTGTGTTTAATTGGGTGGGTTGAATTAAACACACCAGCACAAATGACTAAACACACTAGGAAAAAACGACTAAACACACCAGGCCAAAACGACTAAATACACCAGGCAAAAAAGACTAAACACACCAGGTGTAAATTAATTAAACACACTGGACCACCAATTAAACACACCACAGCAACTCAATTAAACACACTATGGCAAGACTAAATTAAACACACCAAGAAGCACAATTAAACACACCACAACAACTCAATTAAACACACAAGGCATTTTTTCATATTTCGTTATTTTTTTTTTCAAAATTTATAAGTGTGGTGGTTGTTTTTATGAATGGTGGGAGTTACTGTTTTTTTTTTTTTTCAGATTTTCTTGTTGAAGTTGAAAATTTCAGATCATGTTTGAATTTTTTTTTTCCAGGTTTTGTTCAATCAAACACACCAGGCCACCGATTAAACACATCAGGCAAAAACGACTAAACACACCAGGTAAAAATGACTAAACACATTAGGCAAAAATGACTAAATACACTAGGGAAAAACGACTAAACATACTAGGCAAAAAACGACTAAACACACCAAGCCAAAACGACTAAACACACCAGGAAAAAAACGACCTAAACACACCAGGTAAAAAGGAATTAAACACTCCAGGCTAAAACGACTAAACACACCAGGTAAAATTTCTGAATGAAGGGCATTTTTGTCCGAAAAGTGGATTTTTTGACAAAAACAATCAAAATACTAATTCAGGCTAAAAACAATAAACCTCCTTAATTTTTGGCTAGTTTCCATTTTCACCCCAAGTTAGCATGTAACTTGTTGGAATTGTTGTTTGAAATATAATTTACTTGGTCCAGCTTCTGCATGTTTGAAGTTCATAATCTGAAAAGATTCCTCAGTTATGTGTGTTGAAGGTTGAAGTTAGTTAAAAAAAGAAATAGATTTTCATTTCTATTTGGGTTAATTGCACAAATATACCCTCTATTTATCTAATAAAACAAATTTTCAAACAAATGCCCTATTTAAACACAAACATCCCAATTGGAATGTGCTTGGGGTATGGAAAGTCAATAGTGCCCTTGGGTAAAGGAAGAGGTTATTTTGGTGGGTAAATTTCACAAACAACCTTGAATTTATGTGTAATTGTATAAATATTCATTTTTTTCCTAATAATTACATAAATATACCCTACGTCATTTTACTTTTGTTAACTTTAACCTTTAACCACATTTGTATCCCGAAATAACTAAACTACCCTTGAAAACTTATTTATCTTTTCTTTTATTATTTAAAAATATTAAAAAATATTTACTTAAAATATTGACAAAATCAATACAATTTTTTTTGTTGCTTTTATTTTCTTTTTCTTTCTATATTTTTTTTTTATTTTTTTATTTTACATTTTCCATGTCCCCAAACACCAAATTTTCAGATTTCAAAAACCAACTTTATCACCAAAACATTCAATTTCATACGCATCAACCCATAAACAATTTCATTTCATCAACACAATCAAAACCCACCAACAATTACATTTAATCAATAGAATCAAAACCCACAAGATTCACTAAATACAATCAAATCCCACTAAACATGGCCATTTTTCCAGTTTTGTGGGTTCTGATTGTGTTAAAAAAAATGATAGAAAGAAAGTAACAAAAAAATTGTACCGATTTTTTCAATTTTCAAGTAAATATTTTTTAATATATTTAAATCATAAAAGAAAAGATAAATAAGTTTTCAAGGGTATTTTAGTCATTTCGGGATACAAATGTGGTTAAAAGTTAAAGTTAATAAAAGTCAACCGACGATAGGGTATATTTATGTAATTATTAGAAAAAAAAAATGAATATTTATACAATTACACCTAAATTCAAGGTTGTTTGTGAAATTTACCCACCAAAATAACCTTTCCCTTTTACCCAAGGGCACTATTGACTTTCCATACCCTAAGCACATTCCAATTGGGATGTTTGTGTTTGAATAGGGTATTTGTTTGAAAATTTACTTTATTAGATAAATAGAGGGTATGTTTGTGCAATTAACCCTTTCTATTTCAATAAAGTTTGCCGTTAAAAAAATAAATAAATAATAGATTCGGAAATTTCCAGCAGAACTCGAAGCTCATTGCAATTGATATTAAGTTCACTAGTCAGTTTCCTATATTCTGATGCTCTATATACCACACGGTCCTCACCATACTATAGTAAGAATTTTTAGTGTGTTAATTCAATGGAAAATTATGTCGAGTGCAGCAAAACGTGTCTTTATTCAGAAGTTGAAGACTGATTTCATAGATGACAGTTTAAAAACTTAGAGAAGGATTCCACAAATGGTGTTGGGCTTATTGAGTTATTATATTATTATAAACAATTGTATAATTATGTCATATATATATATACACACAGTCTTTCTATTGTCAGTTCGTTCTAACAATAAATATATTAGGACGAAGACTGTGGACCATATATTATGGAGAAGTTTTGATAAATGCATACACTTTGAGTCAAAGTATGTAAATCTAGTGGTCCACATTCTTCGTCCTGATATATTTATTGTCAGAACGAACTGATAATAGAAAATCTGTATATATATATATATATATATATAATTCAAGTGAATGAAATTAAATATCACAACCTTATAAAAATATTTTATTGAGATGGGAGAGTCAAATTACATATGTAAAAGTTCTTCAGTTTTTAATGTTTTCAATTAATCTACAAGACGTGTTTTTACTGTTTTCATTTCCAGAATTCAGCTTTCAGTGAAGCTACCAGACACGTTTTTACTGTTTTCATTTCAGGATACAGCTTCCAGTATATGGTACCAGACGCGTTTTCAGATTTCGAAACTGAAACCAAAAACATTGTTTTTGTTTTCATTTTTATTTTTGAAAAACAGTTAATGAAAAACGCTTATAGAACGAGCACTTAAACTTATATGCTAAAACAATTAGGGTCACTCATGTGCCCAAAAAAAAAATGCATGAATGCGGGCCTGAGCCTAGATGCAAAAGTACCCAAACGTTTGGCGGGGTCAAAAATTAAATAGCACTGTTTGGGGCGGTTTTTTGGTAACTGTCACCACTTTACTAATCTAAGTTTAAAAGGCACCTATTTGAGTGACCAGACAAAAATACCCTCATTTGTCTATTTGTGCAATTTCAAACGGTGAGAGAAAGTGAGAGAAAAAGTGAAAAGTGAAAAGTGAACAGCCCAAAAGTCACCGGACAGTCCAACAGCCCTAAACTCGACGGAAAGTGTACGGTGAACCCTCTGCGACGGCGCTACAGTAAACCCAACAGTAATGGCATCGACGAGAAGTCACCGGAGATCTCAAAAGACTCGGGTAAGTTCTTGTTCCTGACGCGTTTTTTCCGGTTGATAATTTCATGTGTTTTGATGTTTGATGCCATACTCATGATGTAGATTAGGTTGGATTTGTGATTGTGGTTGATTGTGGTTGACTGTGTTTGCACGATGAGGTTAGGTTAGGGTTTTAGTTTCAGAAAAGAGTTGTTTTGAGGACGATGAATTTTTGGGTTTCCGTGACTTTTGTTTAGTGTGTCGTGACTTTTGTTTAGTGAATCGTGACTTTTGTTTAGTGTGTCGTGACTTTTGTATATTGTATCGTGACTTTTGTATGGTGTGTCGTGACTTTTGTATTGTGTCCCGTGACTTTTGGCTTTTGTTAAGTGTTACATGATAGCAGTATAGTTTCCCGTGACTTTTGATAAGTGTCCCGTGACTTTTGATAAGTGTCCCGTGACTTTTGTATAGTGTCTCGTGACTTTTGTATGGTGTCTCGTGACTTTTGATAAGTTTCCCGTGACTTTTGTATAGTGTCCCGTGACTTTTGTATAGTGTCCCGTGACTTTTGATAAGTGTCCCGTGACTTTTGTATAGTGTCTCGTGACTTTTAATAAATTTCCCGTGACTTTTGTATAGTGTCCCGTGACTTTTAATACACTTCCCATAACTTTTAATTCAGTGGTCCAATCATGAACTTATATGCTTTTTTTCTGTGAATATGCAGATGAGGAATGACCCAAAGGATTTTCTGAAGACTCCAGAGGAAGATTGGTTCAACGGAAAAATTAATCGCCATGACCATTTCGATGACCTGGAATATGTTGACACTGCACTTAACAGTGTACCTGAAGATCTGAAGATCGAAGACGTACGTCGGTTTACTGAGTCATGTTTCGGTCATTTCCTTCAGATGCATCGTCAGAATAATTTTTCAGGTGGGATTGTCCATCGATTACTTCTACGCGAGTTGCATCATGATGGGCCGGTTGATGAGATGAGATTTTTGTTAGGGAAGCATATTATCCGGTTCTCGAAGACTGAGTTTTGTCTAATCACTGGTTTGAAGTTTGGAGTCGAACCCGACACGACGAGGTATGAAGTGGTTGAGAATGGCATACATGATCGGTACTTTCGGGGTCAAGAAGAAGTCGAGATTGAAAAGTTGAGAGCGGTGCTGCGGATTGGTATTTTTGAACAGCAGTACGATGCGGTGAAGCTTGCCTTATTGTTTATGCTGAACCGGATACTTATGGGGTTCGATGGGAGAGATAAAGTTCCAGTATGGCAGTTTCGCCTAGTTGAGGACCTGGACGCTTTTGATGTGTTCCCGTGGGGCACACACGTGTATAGGCGGTCTATTTACGGTTTCAAGCGGGCGTTTGATGGTCCACGACAGCGGTTGGCTGAAAAACGGCGACAAGAGGGCGAGGACCTTGACGTACAGAACCTCGAGTTGACGTACAACATATACGGTCTACCGCATGCATTATTGGTGAGAATTTCAAGTTTGAATCCGTACTTTAATAGTAGTTTATTTTATATGACTGTTGTATTTACGTCGTATCGTACTTTTCTATTACGCAGGTATTTGCCTTTGAGGTTATCCCAGAGCTTGGCATCAGTAAATGTGGGATTCGCCGGACAATCGAGCTACCCCCCCCCCCCCCCCCACGTATTCTGAAATGGGAATTGAGTCAGCGACCTAGGGGGAAAAAGCTGGATGCTGTTTTTACAAAAAGGGTAAGTGCTGATGTTGTTAATGTTGATAGTTATTACTATATATACAGTGACAACTATTTAACTTCAATTTCAGATGGTCGCATGGCCTGAATTGGTGCCGATAGTTGCGGAGAGGGCTCAACGGTACATCGAAGGCATAAACCTAGAAGCCAATCTGTATGATTCCGATCACATCCCAGATCCGGAACGACATAGGCCTGCAGGACCCAATGATATGGAGGGTCTGTTTTCCCGACCCAGTGATACTGAGGCTATGTTTTCCCGACGCGATGATAGGGAGGCTTCGTATTCGGAAGGCACTGGTACGGAGGGTTCAGAACTTGAGGGTGGCAATAGGCGTAGGCGGGTACGATTCACGGTTCCCAGACAGCCTAGACGTGAAGGTGATGTAGACCTAGAGGCTCGCACTGAGAGTCTCCGGACGCGTAGACAGCCTCAACCTGGAGGTGATTCACGTAGAGGTGATCCAGAGGTACGTAAAAATAATAAAACCCTATTATTTAATTCCACTTGATTGAACATTTTAAGTTCTAACTGAAACTAATTATAGCACGGTGTGTATAAAGCTATCTAGAGGGGGGGTGAATAGATTTTACGCTTTTTACCCAATTTTTCGTGTTAGTCAAAATTACGAATTTACCCTCAAGATAATATAAACAAGCAAGTGTAATATGGTGCGGAAATTAAATCAACACTTGATTTTTACGTGGAAACCCTCACGGGAAAAACCACGGGCTATGTAAGTAAGCCACACTCGAACCTCGAATCCACTAAATGTGCAAACGATTACAACCTAATCCCGGAAGTAATCACACACCTACCTAATCCCGGTATGAGTGAACCTAGTCCAATTTGCTTGCGATCTAAGCAACCTAATCCCGGTTGCTACACACAAGACTTACTTTCTCTAGAAGAGAATACAACCCTAAGTGAATATATGTGAATATCCAAAATGCAACATAGAGCAAGGGAAACCCTATATGCTTATCTAAGATGATTAATATTCAATTAAGAACAATCCTAGATATCAAAACTAAATGACATGTCAATTAGTTTAGCTAAACAATATTAAGCACAAAACCTAATAAGCTAGCACAATACAACTTCTCAAACATACATCATACTAATCTCAATCTTGTATTCAAAGAATATAAAATCACATACAAGTAATTAAATTGAGATTACTAGATAAGAGAAACACAAAATATGTAAGATATTAGTGAAAAGCTTACCAAGCAAAGTATGATGAAGAATCCATGCTAGATGACATCTAGATGATCTAAGATGATGCTAGATGATGATTGATGATCATGAAAAAGTGTTTGAGTGAATAAAAATGAGTTCTTGGAATTTTTCTTCTCTTTGAAAAATATCCTAAGTATGAAATCTGATATGAACTCTCTTGTCTGACCTAAAGTCAAAGTGTTATATATATAGGGGCCATAAGTGAAGTGTGGTCGTTTTGGAAAAACGCACTAAAAATATCTCTGTGGCTCGCCTGCCGTGGTTGCTCAACCGCGGCACTGTAGCCGCGGCACAGCAAGGACGTTGCTGTTGCTCGACTGCCGCTGTCACAAACCGCGGCGAAGCATCACAGCACAAAGCTTGATTTTCAAGCGACTCAAAACATGACCAAACGACATCGAAACCTTTCATATAATATACCGTTGGAAAGGTATGGAAGTCTACTTTCTACTCCAATTAACAAAACATGATTTGGATAACTGTAGAAAAAGTTATAGTCATTTGAGTGACCAAAGATCAGATTCGGATAACAGCTGTGATGCCCTATTTTAGTGGTCACTTTGGAAATTTCAAAACCAATCCAAACGGTCATGAAATATTACGAATAATATACCATTGGAAAGGTATGAGAGTCTAGTTTGTCCAGAATTTTACAAAACTCAATTTCAATCTTTTCATAAAAAGTTATGGTCACAAGACCATACAAAGGTCAGTTTTGAAAACACTTAAAACCTTGAAATCCAATCTTTTGAAACTAGACACTTACTCCAAATAACCAAACCAAATCTAACACTTATCCAAGAGAAGAATGAGACCTTCTCAAGTGGTCAACCATCGCGCTAAGACATGCACACCATCGTGCAAGCGCGGACGTTTCCGATCACACAAACAAAACGAATTACACCCCACTTAAGACTAATCATGAAGTGCAAGTGTGGGAAGTGAATGCATCCTAATGCCTAACAAGTTATGGCAATTAATAAGCTAGATGCAATCATTTAACATGCAAGAAGAGATGAAAATAAGCATTAATGCATAACACAAATAAACACAACATACAAAGATAAGACATATGCATGAGTTGTGAGTGTGTGCAACTATCTCTTCAAGTCAAGTAAGCACAAAGAAAATTACCTTCGGTGCTTGTCAATAATGAGGTCTTCAAAGGGCCTAATGCACTTATAACAACATCTAAACTACCCTTACAAAGGATCCCCATTTATGGTTTGATCACGAAATAAGCCAATTAAAAACAACGGGAATCCTTACACTAACAGAGTGTGAAATCCTTTCAGGGTTGGGACCAAAAAATAGATGAAGTGATGGCTGAAGTTTGATCTGTACGGGATGATGTCATGGCTGCTATCAAAAAAAGTGATGAGGCGCGAGATAAGCAGTATGGAGAGTTGCTGGATATGATCAGGGCGCTACAAGGTACGACGCCGCAGTCCCGTATGGATGGTCCACCATTTGATGACCCACCATTCGATGACGGTCACGGAGGAGACTTTAGTCCCAGTAGGACAGGTGTTGGTCAGGATAGGACAGAGCCAGGGAGCAGACATGGGCAGCCACCAACTATGGAGGGTCAGTCTATGGACACAGTATCCGGTCAGCGGGGTCAAGGTGCGACAGAACGAGAGGAGGTATCCGGTGATACAGAGATAGCAGAGGCAGCACAGGTACCACCTTCGATTTTACCTGACAGCACTCCCGTGACAGAGACAGCACTGATTCCATGGGTGGCACCTGGTGGATCAGAGCTACCACTGGGACAGAGTCCGTCCGTACAGAGCACCCCACCTCCGGTCGTCGACCCCAGTGAAGTGCGACCCCTGAAGCGAATCCGGCGTGGCCTTCCCATTCCCCAGAGCGATACACGGAGGGAGAGTGTATCCTCACACCGCAGCCATCCTCCTCAGAGCGATACACGGAGGGAGAGTTCCTCCAGACAGCGCACCCCTCCTCCTCAGAGCGATACACGGAGGGAGAGTGTATCCTCACACCGCAGCCATCCTCCTCAGAGCGATACACGGAGGGATAGTTCCTCCAGACAGCGCACCCCTCCTCCTCAGAACGATACACAGAGGGAGAGTTCCTCCAGACAGCGCACCTCGCGATACACGGAGGGATAGTGTATCCTCACATCGCAGCCATTCTCAGAGTGATGCACGGAGGGTGAGTTCATCCAGACAGCAGACCCCTCATGAGCGCACCCTTCCTCATACGGATCCCAGTGGTCAGTACCATACTCCACCTATGGTACCGCGTGTTCGCAAGCCAGGTTGGATGTTGCTGTCCCCATACACAAACCCCTGTCTGCCGAAGAAGCCGAGGACCATGCCACCGACATCAGCTGCATTGGCGCATGTATTCAATCCCCATGACTTGATAGATCCCTACTACATTGCAGCGTACAAAGCCTACAAGAGGAACACGACGGGGGAAACGTAAGTATACGTGTTCATTTTGCAATATTTTATTATTATTACTTGGTTCTCTAACTTGTTCAACAATTATGCAGACGTGATGTGGATCTACCTTTACCAGTTGGCGTAACTTGGTTCCAACGGTTCCAGACCAACTTCATGGACTTGGAGGAATCGGTATGTTAATTAGTTAACATACTGTGTATAAGTTTGTTAACGTAATAGTTGATTCATAATAATATAAAATGTTTACATTGTCAGCACATGGACGCGTACCTGAATATTCTACGGAAGCGTCAGCGAGCATACCCCGACGTGTACACTCAGAGGGTCAACTTACTCCATACACAGTTCTTTGTAAGTGTCTGTACTGATAGGTTTTCATTTGTGCATTGATGTGTTAATTAATGCTGCGATTATGTAATTGGTGTATAGTCATACTTAGAGATTCAGTGGCGGTAAATATTCGGTCCTAGGGTTGAGGGCAAACCCCCAACTGCATGGAAGATGCTGGAACACAAGTGGCCTACTGAAGACCTGAAGATGGTCCGAGGAATTATCCCATACGGATCCCGACCATGGCACGAGGTTGATTATGTAAGTGTTCCAATTATTTTTGTTTCCACAATGTAATATATTATGTTTAAAATTCCATCAAATAAGACTATGTTAAACCACGTACAGGTTCTCATTCCTTGCAACCTTGGACGGGAGCATTGGGTACTGGCGAGCCTAGATCTCAGGGAGGGGAAGATCTACCTGTTAGACTCGTTCAGACAGTAGGTTCCCTGGGAGCACAGGCTTAAGCAGGTCGCATGCCTACGTTGGTTTATTCCGTCGATGTTGCATCAGATCGGGTTTCACGATTGCAGAAAGGCGGATGATACGACGTACAAATTGTTGAAGAGTGCCTTTCGGATGAGCATCCTGGATGGAAGACATAGGGTGCCCCAACAACAGCAGAGGTATGTTATTTTTAAGATTTTATTCTATCCCATTAGGTTTTAATAAAATTACAGTCTAATGGTTATTTAATTGGTGATTTTGCAGCGGTAACTGTGGTGCCCATGCTTTGAGATTGGCAGAGTACTTGCTAGCAAATAGGAAGGAATTCGACTGGACGGAAGATGATATGGGCACCATCAGGGAGAAGATGGCTGTGGAGGTTTTTTGCAACTCGCTACACAACAGTGTTGTGTAGCTGATGTATATATGTGTTGTTCTCTATTATACATTTGATGTACATAACATATGTATTTTTTGTTTAAATTATTCGATTAAATTTATTCAATTCCAGCACACATGATTTTGCCTATTTAAGTGAATAAGAATAATAAAAGAAAACCATTAATAAAAGAAAATTTTCTGAAAAGTCACGGGTAAGGCAACAAAAGTCACGGGTAAGGCATGAAAAGTCACGGGAAAATTTTCTGAAAAGTCACGGGTAAGGCAACAAAAGTCACGGGTAAGGCATGAAAAGTCACGTGTAAGGCAACAAAAGTCACGGGTAAGGCAACAAAAGTCACGAGTAAGGCATGAAAAGTCACGGGTAAGGCAACAAAAGTCACGGGTAAGGCACACATCAAACATGAAAAGGCTCTGGAAGAAACTACACATTGCAAGAAACTACACCATGTGGTTTTCATTTCTAAAATATTGACATATATCAAAGCATACACAAAGTTAAAAAGTATCAAAGCATGAAAAGTCCTAAGATGATTGCATCGTTCACTCAGATAAACATCACTAACTCTGGGCCACTGTATATGTTATTATGCTCGTCATCTAGTGTCGGATAAGCAGCCACAAGAGCATCTTAAGCGCCAATATATAGGGAGTTGTAAATCTTCCAGTACACTTCCCTAACCTTCCGAGCAGGATGGAAAAGCCCCTACAGACAGTAGTTTAGCACAACAGCAGCACCCAATGCAACTCTCATCCCTTCAATCGCTTCCATGACAACATTTATGACGTGGGGTCAAGTCTCCTCTTGTAAGGCTCCATTCATTCCACAGTAGAGTCCTTCTGAGGGCATGTTTGTTTGTTTGTTGTGTCCAGTTGAATGACAGATGCTGCACTTGCGACGATATTCTTCGGGAACAATTCTACTGGGACCTTCATTAACCATAGGCCATAGGCGGGTTGGAACACCTCCTGCTGTTATGTCCTGGTTGTCCACATCTTCTACACGACTGTGAGGTTGTCCTCTCAGAAGATGAGACATGTCGACCCTCCATCGGGCGACCGGATTGTCTCTTCGTCTTTGGATTTAAAACCACCCGCGCTACGATGTCAGATGGCACTACCCATGAAGAAGGATGACCAACAGGCATAATAGGAACCGAGTATGCATCAATAAGTGTCTCCCTCTTGTAGTAGTCCGCACATAGAGATGTGAAATCCACGTTCCGCTCCCTGCAACAATGGAAACAGTTAGATTCACGTTTGGGTAATATAAAGCGTTAACTGGACAAAGTCCGCATGTACCTTGCCGCTGCGAGTGCGTGTGAACATGGTAAAAAGTCCATTTGGAATTTGTTGCATGTGCATGTCTTCCGGGCTAAGTCAACCGTCCACTGTTTTCCCTTGTGTCTGACGGAGAATATGTTCCAGTCAACTGGATTTACGGTCATATAACCGCACTTCTCGACACGTTTGAGGATCACAAGATGTGTTACGTGGGTCAATCGATGCCGCATGGACTGTGCATTTGCATGTCGATCGTGGAACCACTTTTGTAGCATATTCCGAATGAACTCTGCCAATGTCATCAGTGGCAGTTGCCGTGCAAATCTTAGGCATGAGTTTATGCACTCTGCAACATTTGTGGTCATCAACCTGTACCTTCTTTGGGGACAGTGAACGCGGGACCACTTGTGTGGACCGGCATCAATGGCATAATCGTATGCACCCTTGTGCAGCTTACGTAACTCCTCTATGTGGCGATCATACTGGATTTGCCTGTACGACCTGGCAGCGTTATCCATTATGTCGGCAACATCCTTTCTGTGGAATCGCTTCTTCATATTTTCACCAAAATGCCAGCAACATATGGTATGGGTTGCATAAGGGAACACTTTAGAAATCCCTGCTTCAATGCTTGCATGACGATCGGAAATGAAAACCAGATCATCTATATGACCAAGGGCACCTCTCAAGCATTCCAAAAACCACTCCCATGAAAGGTTGTTTTCTGAGTCACCATACCCAAAAGCAATTGGATACACCTGTTCGTTTCCATCTTGTGCAGTTGCCACAAACATTGTACCACCGAATCTTCCCTTCAAATGGGTACCATCAACTGCAATCACAGGACGCATACACCTCCGGAAACCTCTAATTGAGGACCCTAACGACATGAAAAAGTAAAGGAATTTACCATCGTCTGCGCACTGTAAGTCTGTGATTGTGCCAGGATTTTGCTGTTCCAGAACGTATGCAAAAGATGGCAGCAGTTGGAAACTTTCTTCATGGGTTCCATAGGTCAATGACAATGCATATTGTAGGGCATCATGTGCCTTACTGTACATGATTTGGATGCCATACATTGTTTTCATATCGGCAATTACGTCCTTCGGACGCATGAGACGACCATCATGTTGTTAAAATCTAGGTGCAATGAGTTCTCCGATTGTGACTGCACTGGCTTATCTGTGGCGACGGTGAACCTCCTCCAAAGGACAACTGTGTTCATTGACAAAAGTTCTGACTTGAAAGTAAGTCCCTTCATCTCTCCTCACCACTCTTAATTTCCACAAACAGTCATCAACGATGCAAACCAGATGTAATGTTGTCTTATTGGACCTTTTCACCTTCCATTCAAAGTTCTGCTGCATCGTAAAATCGCCAACTAGTCTCTTCAAATCCTTTTTACTCGGAAAAAATTGACCTTTATAAATCATGGTTGTCGGTTCTGGCGCTGCCAAGGTGTTGCTTCTACCAGTACCAAACGAGTATGAATCTGCTCCCGGAATAACCCAAGTTGTAGCATTAACAGAATCAGATGTTGTCACATTATAACGGACCTCGGACGTCCCTGGCATATCTGGTGCAGTGCCACTACCTCCTTGTACACGTCTACCACGTGTTTGCATTTGTGCAGGCTCTTCATCCACATTTTGCAGATCATCAACCTGTTGATTATTTGCCTCATTATCCACCTCATTGTTCAGCGCATCGTACTGCGCATCATACTGCGTATTGTACTGCTCAATTCGACAACCAAACACATCACCAATTTGAGGTTCAACTGCAGCTGCATGGTTGACTGCAACCTGTGGGACACCACACATGTTTCCCACACCTTCGCTGCCACTCCTTTGGGTGAACACTTGGTTACTACCGCTAAAGGATCCTAATTGTTGGGCATTTTCAAGAGGAGGAATATCATTCCCTACCATATCGCCAGTTGTCCGCTCAGTTAGACTGACACATACTTGAGGGATCACTCGATCTTCCCCTAGCATAAACTGAACATCGTCGTCATTCCTTATAAATGTGCAACACGTACTGCCGGGAACGATTGATATTGATGACAAATCAACATTGTATTTGTTTACATCATAGTTCACAATAGTTTGTACGATCGCCACCAATTCTTCGTAAGTCATATTCTTTGACACATACATTCCCCGGTTATCGGATCCAACAAACCTCTGACTTCCATCAGGTAACTGCTCCCATCGACCGTTGTAACATATTACTATTCTAACCCGATTCATGACGCTGTCAAATTAATAATCACAAACCATTAATAAAAGAAAACACATCAAAGTGGGGTGAAAAGTCACGGGTAAGGCAACAAAAGTCACGGGTAAGGCATGAAAAGTCACGGGGTAAGGCAACAAAAGTCACGGGTAAGGCATGAAAAGTCACGGGTAGGGCAACAAAAGTCACGGGTAAGGCATGAAAAGTCACGGGTAAGGCAACAAAAGTCACGGGTAAGGCATGAAAAGTCACGGGTAAGGCACACATCAAACATGAAAAGGCTCGGGAACAGATCTATGGAAAACTCTCAGAGATCCAAAAATGGCTTACGGTTTAAAAAATAATCAAAAAATACTCGGAAAACATATGAAAAGGAACAAATGAAAATGTTAACAAATTAAAACAAGAAAGTTCAAGAAATTTTACCTTATTTTACTGAACCATGTCACGTCTGGAAGAAATTCCAGAGAGAGAGAGAGAGGTAACACAAAGAACAAATTCCAGAGAGAGAGAGAGAGAGAGAGAGAGAGAGAGAGAGCTATTGTCAGTTTTTTTAACTGTCAGTTTTTTTTCTCGAGTGTGGAGGACAGAGAAAAGTACAAAGAAAGGGAATAACATAAATCATTTAAGTGAGGGCAATTTTGGTAGTTCACCATAATAGGTGCCTTTTAAACTTAACTTATTAAAGTATTGACAAAGTCACCAACTCTCTTTAAAAATGTGACATTTCTCACCAATTCCACACGTTTGGCTGGGCCAAAGTAAAATTAAGCCTTAAATAGCTAAATAAGGAGGAGTGGGAGGTTTTGCAATGTAAAAAAAATAAAAAAATGATGTTGTAATTATAAAATGAAAATGGAGTTCATATATATATATATACATATAAATTAACTCTAAATTACCTAATTAATTCAAAATAATGAAATAATTCCGTTGAGTGAAGCTTTCCAAAGAAATTAATGTTTTTGAAAATTAAAATTTTTTCTTTTTCAATAACTTTTTTTTTAGGCCCCCTAAAAAGATGAGGACTCAAATTAATACTTTGAAAATAATATTTTTTTCCAAATTTTTTTTTGAGGCCCCCACAAAGAGAGGAGGCCCTAAGCAAAGGCCTTGATTGCCTTGCCCTAAGGCTGGCCCTGTGACCATCCCCTAGACTTCCCACACTATATACACACGAATACGAAGAATATATATATAATTCCATCATAAAGTGTAACTTCAAACTAAGATCACACAAGAATACGAAGAGCATATAATCATGAGGGTACGGTTTTGTTGGCAAACCTAATGCCATGACCAGGTCCACATGCAATCCCAGAAATGTTGATGAAAGAGCAGCCACCATTGATTGCATTGCAGTCATCACCTGTTACAGAAAATTTATTTATCATCATCATCATTATATATCAATGTTTCGTGACAACAATTTATGTAAAAAAAATAAAATAAAATAAAATAAACTACCGCATGCGATGGAGGAATCTTGTATATTAATTTGGGTTGAGGCGGAGATTTCGATTCCATCAGTGTTGAGGCTGCTACCGGGTGAATTTATGTGAATATTAGAGTTGGATCCACTATTGCATTGGTTTATTGAGAGGTGCTCTTTTGGACTGTTGAGAATGGTGAATCCACTCAAATCAAAATTGTTACAGTTGTGGAGGTACATTACCTGCAACATGAACACCACATGTTTTGGATTATATATACTGTAATTATAATTTGATGAAATTCATGTTGAAATTCTCAAAACAAAGTAAGTGATTAATTAATTAATTAGTTGATGATCTTTGTACGTACCCTTAGTCCATTTCAATCAGGGGCAAAGCCATGATGTTGTTGTAGGGTGGGCTACTCATTAAAAAAAAAAAAAACGATACACTGACAATACGAGAAATTAAATTAATTGAAAATTAAATATACACTTAGATAAGAGGGGACATAATTAATGGTACGTTACTCCTCAAAATTCATATTCTAAACAAAATACATAAACTTTTTAAAAAGATAAAGACTAAATAAGAAATAAACATGCAATTCAATATACAGTCACGGACTATCTCAATTTTTTCTTACGAGGTTTCATAGCATCGAACTCATCTATTATGGAATCTAAGTCAATGGTATCCGTAATCTTTTTTTCCATATAGACAACCTTGCAATTTGTAAGAAATTTTGAGAGAGGTGAAAGTTTGTCTGCTTGGAACGTGTGTTGTATTTTGTTTGTGTCTGATACTCAGATGTGTTTTACATTTTGTGTTTAGTTAGGTTAGTTTGTAAATAGAATTGTAAATTAAGGGTAATTTCATAAGAATCTAATATAATAGCAGTAAATATAATTATTACACTCTAATATAAGGGAAGTAAATGTAATTATATATGTATTAACTTTAAAAAAATTTCAAAAAAGTTTGTCTGGGCTGTAGCCCAGGCTAATTATCAATGCCTCCGCCCCTGAATTTTCAATTCTCCTGAAAATAATTTCGTTTATTAGAATCATTACCACCTTATTAAAAGGTTGACAATATTATTTATATATAAATGAGGTTTTAGGTGCGGGGTCTGTAATATATTTATACCTGCCACAAATAAGCAGCTCGACCGTTGATTGTTCCTGATCCTTGCATGATGAAACCGGCCACATCGGAGAAGCTTATCCAGCAATCGACCAAGTTGTAATTTCTCAATATCCCCTAAAATCTGTCCTCGATAAAGATTAAAAAAAATAAAAAGGACTGTAGTGATTTTGGGTTTTAATTAAGTACTATTGAGCTTTTATTTATTAAAATTAATGGGTCAACTTGATTGTAAACATCATGTGTGTTTATATCTTCATTTAAAAATATTTAATGAAAATTATCACGTGCAAAATATCTAAACATTTACTGTTATTTTACCTGAATCTGGACTTTTTTGGACTGGCAAGGACCTTGAAATTTAACAGTTTGTAGCAAAAATGTTTTTCCACTTGGGATTTCAAGTGTTGGTGTATCTCCACCAGCTCCACAAAGTGCACCCCATGCATTTATAAAGGCCTTTCATGCACACAATTAATGGATAACTAATCGTTAATTAACTCAAATTGCAGACTTGTAGTAGATTAAAAATAAAAGAAAATAAAAATAAATTCTCTCATAATGGAAAAATTAATGAAATTTTTTTTAATTAATTACTTGAGAATCATCAGTTTGGCCATCTCCAACTGCACCAAATTCAACCACATTAAAACTTTCTCCAATGATGATCAAACTAGATGTAACAATGCATGCAGTTAAAACCCCGGCGAGAAAATCCTGTGTATATTCCAAAACACCAAAGAGAATAAAAAAAAAAAAAAAAAAAAATCAGAACTGCGACTTCTGGTGTGTGATGAACTAGCTAAAGATAAATATAATTACCGATAATGATAAAAAAAAATACTAATAATAAAAAAATTAAAAAAAATGAAGAGTTTCTCACCATTGTTTGATCAACAAGATACAACTATAAAGTATGTTATTTGAGTTATCAGCAGGCCTCTTCTTCTCTGTCAATCTATATCATCACAACAACAAAAACAAAAACAACAAAAGGGTAAATAATTAAAGAAGTTGAAGATTGAAAAATTTACCATCCAGTTGCTCAAACAAGTCGTAATTGTGTTATGTTAAGATGGGGTTGAGAACTTGGGAGATATATATACATATATATACATACGGAAATTATCCTATCAGTGCATCCTGATAGAATTATATAAGGATATTGAATGTGAGTCACTCGTTTTACATACTTTGACTTGGTATGTATGCACTTGTCAAATCACTGTTATAAATGAGTGGCTCACATTCAATATCCTGATAAAGTTATATCAGTGCATCCTGATAGGATCGGGACCGTATATACATATATATATATATATATATATATATATAGGCCAGCTGGTCTGGACCGACCGTAACAAATTTGTAATGACAGTGAGGAGCAAACATGAGATCGAGTTCACACTGTCTACCTTTTTTAACTTTCTAGTTTTAATTATTGGCCCTAGTTTAATCACTAATAACTAATGCACTTTCTTTTAATTGGTTGTCATTCATATGCATTGTTCGAGAAATTGGCCGTCTAGACCGATTAATCAGCTCAATAACAGCTAGTCGGTAGCAAATTAATGCAAAATGGTCAAAATAGGCATTATTAGTCGGTGACCGATTAATCGGCCAAAAATGGAAAGGAAAAAAAAAAAAAAAAAAAGGTGATTGGATTTTTATGCAGGAAAATAAAAAAAATAGGTCTAAATTCATCGGCCGATTAATCACCAACTAATCGGCCTAGGCGCTAGGCGTTGGGTCTCTGCCCGACTAGCGTCTAGCGTCTAGCGCTTACTAGAACATTGTTCATATCTATATATGGATTTTACTGGAAATGGGTTATTTTGATTGAGTAATACTATACAACCCAAATAATACGATAAGTGAGTTGCCATTACCAAACAAATCTTGAGATAATGTGGTCAATGAATAAACCACTTGCCACATTATTTGGATTGGTTTTTAGACTAATTTTTTGGGTTGTCAAGCATTAGTGATTTTGATTTCTGATATAATTTTTATATAATAATCATACTCACCTTAGTAAGAAGCACTATCTTAACATAAAATGAATGAAAGATGTACGATGCATCGGATGATTCTAGATTTATTTTAAATGATGAACAGATAACAAGTTCAAAATTGATTAATTTCTTTTGAAAATAAATTAACGTGCAAAAGTTCTCATATTGTTTTTCAGATTTCATTAGATAAATTTGGGGCTGAATAAAATTAATTAAATAAAGTAGATTGGGTTATAGATTTTAACATATTTAATTAATTAATAAATAGATATATGAAGTTTCCCATATATAGTTTTCTTTAGTAAGATATATGTCTAGATTGCGAGGGTACATCAATCACTGTTATTGGTTGATCTTCAGCTATTCAGAGATGCACATTCAAGTGATCATCTGGAAACAAGTAATTTTTATTAATTAAAATGAGTGTTGAGAGACAGAACAGTGAACATTTTTAATGATCAAGATTCAAGGCAAGGCAAGGCAAGGGAACATTTTTAAGACAGAACAGTGGACATTTTTATAACATTTTTAATGATCAAGATTCAAGATTTAAGTACAATCGAGCTGCTTTTTTTTTTTTCTTTCTATTTTATGGCCTTTTTATTTATTTATTAAAATGAGTGTTGTAACACTACTTGAGAGACAAGAACAATGAACATTTAATGATCAAATGATGTTTTGTCGTCAATGATCAAGGCAAGGAACTTCAGGTGTGGTGGAGTGAGAGGTTCCATGGGCATTTTTACACAGGGCACGAACCTCTTTTCCAGGATTTGATGAAGTTATATTCACTCCACTCATCACAATGTTTTGAGCAACCATTCGCACTACCACTGCAATCCAATGTGATTGCTTGCTCACTCGCCGATGTCCGATGTCCCGTGCACAGACACGAACGACACGTCGCTCACTTGTATAGAATTCGTCTACAACATTATCCATCAAAACAATAAATTAATTAACCATCCAATATCCAAAACATCTAATTAGTTAAAATTTAAGGTTCAAGAAATCGACTTTAAAATTTATTGTAATTATATTACAACATCAATGTTACCTTAATTTTATGATGTAGACGGTTGTAATTTTGGTCGATGATAATAGGATTTTTGGTCTCTATAAGCAGGATTTCCTCAAAAGAGATACTCCTAGCATACCCTAAACCTCCCTGAAAAATTGACATATATAGATGATGATGATGATATATATTTGACAAATTACAGTACAAAAATGTTCAATATCTAACATTGATTATTGACATTTTGGAATGCTTAAAGAAAATTGTTAACAGCCAAAAATGGCGGGGACCAAAAAAGAATTTTCTACTAACTTTGAGAAAATATCCGGGATCCAAAGTAGCAGCGAAAAGACGTCCGAGTATCTCGCCTACTGGCTGACGGGCTAGAGAGAGCCTCTACCCACCCCGGCCAGGGCCAAAACCTTCAGGACCAGGAAAGCACTAGGAAGCCGAAAAGAGAAGGGGACTCTGGAGACACAACCATCACGAGATCCTAATACCCAACTATCCCGAGTACCCCGATACCCGAGTATCCTGGTACCCCGTTACTTGGAACCCTGATATCTGCAAACATTGTTTTAAGAGAAGCAAGAGGGACGTAGGGTACCTGGAGTACCCCGACCAGCAAAACTCATGACATATACATAGCAAGATAAACACAAGGATCCCAACACACCGACCCCGAAGAGCAGGCTACATATAAAGGCAAACACTAAACGTCACCGTTCAAGATAAAAACTCAAGCTACAACGCGGCATTCATTCCCGCCATGAAGGATCCTATTTTAAATAGGAGTCAACTCATTTGGAACCGAGAAAGGAGGAATCGCCAGATCTTTTGAGATCAATATCCTGATGAATTCGTAAAACTTCTAAGGAAGACTCGTGCACCACTGGAAACCCTAGACCGAAGTTCTAGGAGTGCTCTGCAAGAAAGCGGGCCTATATATTGATCATATGATGACAGGAAAAGGGATCGAAACCCTACTTCATTTTTCTACTTATCGACAGGCACGAAAAGTTCCATATCTATTGTTCCCATATATGCTTTATTTTCTCCCTTGCTGTAATATTGATAGTTCAAATACCAAGTTGTAAAGATCGTACCTAAATCCACACATATATATATATATATAAACAGTTTTCTGCTTTTATACATCCACCATATAAGAAATTTATCCATCCTACTACTTACATCCATCATAATATCGGATTTCGTGATACCCAGCAGGATACCAGGCTACTTAGTATCTCGCAAGCCCCCAGTCAATCCCGATCCGGGTCCGTTACATACAAGCAATATCACGCCTAGCGGATTCCAAAGAACTAGCGGGGTATCGGGGTATAGAGTATCCCGCTAGCCCAGATCTAATTAGATCCGGGTCCTTCATATACCGTTAATTCTAAATTGCACCCCGGTGACAATTTTAGGTTAACAAAAATATTGTTAACGTTGTGAATAATAGAGTAATTGGCACCAATGTCCCCTGGAGTGTACGTGAATTAGCATGTTGCCCCATAAACTATTTTTTTAGGCAACACTACTATAGATGCCCCCTCTCAGGGAGGAATAAACTCAATTGTTTGCCAATAAACGATAGTTCAAGGATTTAATGCCTAAAACAAAAGTTTAGGGGGCAATATACGAATTCACATACACTCCAGGGGACATTGGTGCCAATTACTCTAAATAATATTACCTGAAATGTCTTGATTCTTACTCCATTTTGATTTTTGAGTTCCGGTGAAATTACAATTCCAAATGTGCACTTCTTCCACTTTATCTCCGTCCCCTAGACTTCCCATACTGCGCATGCACACTGATGCAGTAAAATCTGTGTTCAATTTACTAAGAAAGTTCGTTCACTGGGATCAACGATTCTATCGGTCAAAGCCAATTAATCTAGCAAAGATTTACTTTAAGTGCGAAAAACTAAATTGCATAATGCTATTCTTTGTAAGTTTGTTTAAATCTAATATTAACCTAAATTATGAGAATCTGAACTAAAACTAAAATCAAATCAAATCAAATCAAAGATCACACAAGGGATGAATATATGGAGAGAAATACTAGGGAATCGATGCACCTTTCTTAGACACTCAATGCTCTCAATCAGTCGCAATAAACACCTCAATAAAGTTTAGGGCTTGTTTTGATGATAAACAATTAAGAACGAACCTCCTTCCCACCACTCGCACAAAGGCCATGTGTCAAGTGATGGTAACGAAATCCTTTAGAGCAAAACTCTAAGCCAAATCAATGCAACAAGGCCATGCAAACATTAACTTTCAAAATCTATTAAGCTTATAATCATGATTTAAATGGAAAAGGCCATTCACATCTAAACCCTAATCTCATGGATAAACTAAATCACAAACCCATATCAATTGAGGCCACAAAATAATACGAATAAGTAATGTAGAGCAATTAATTCAATAGACAAGACTAAAACCCAATTGATTAACAAAAGATAGACTAAATGATTACATAGAGTTGTCCAAAATTGTTTACATCAATCCCCTAATAGAGGTTTAGTTATACATTAATGGAGAGAACAAAAACATAGAAGAGGTGTAGAGAAAACCCATGTGTGTGGTGGTTGAAGTGATGGGGGATGGCCCCCTTCTGTGGCTTGGAACCTCCCTTCGCTCTCCCCTTCAATTGAAAAGAATAGGAAGTATTTATAGGTGACTTTTCCTTGTGAACCCCCAATTCTTCTTAGGTTTAGAAAACACACCAAGTGGGAAAGTAGAATGAAACAAGGAATGAGAATCCTTTCCTATGATTGACTCCTAATTTGAGTTTAGGTAGTTTCCCAAACATGTCTTGATCTTTTAAAGTTATTAGGATTTGATTTGGGAAGTTTTGGAACAGTTCTGGACCAATTCGGAGTTGAAATCCGCCAAAAATACGTAATACTGCTCCCTGGGTCACTCCCTAGACAAGTTACCTCCGTAGCTACATAGCAAGCGGAATTGTTCTATTTTGGGTCGCTGCCCAGGTCGCTTCCTAGGCAAGTTGCACGGGCAGCGGTCTTGGGCCGCGGTAAAGTTTTCAGCTCCGACCTTCGGTTACTAAATCAGTCATAACTTCTTCTAAAAATATCAGAATTGTGATCCGAAAAGTGTGCCGGAAACTAGACTTCTGGGGATTTCAATCCATGGGTGGTAGGACACACAATTCAATTGGAGCTGAGAGATATGGGGCCCGCAACATAGAGGTTCTGCACTGGCCAAAAATCATCTTTTCATTGTTTCTTCCAATTTGCTCCTTTTCTCCATCTTTTGACTTCTTTTCTTCCAAAATAAGATTCAACACCACTTTTATGGAATGTTACCTACACATGCTTAACAAACACATTAAACCACCTAATTTACTCGAGAACAGAGCATAAATAATAAGAAATCGGGGCCTAAAACATGTATAGAAATGAACCGATCACACACGAAAGCATATAATTATAATTCAATCGTAAAGTGTAACTTCAAACTAAGATCACACACGAATACGAAGCATATATATAACGATGGTTTTGATGACAAACCTGATACCATGGCCAGGTCCACATGCAATTCCAGTAATGTTGATATTAGAGCAGCCACCATTGATTGCAATGCAGTCATCACCTGTTATATATAATTTGAAACAATGTACATGGTGACCAACATATTAGCATCACTGTTAAGAATTATTATTATTTTATTTATGTTTAACTAAATAAGTTGTTTTTCCTTATCTCTAGGCATCAGTTTAGTTTGTTCCAGAATGCGGGTTGTAATTGCCTAGTTTATAGGAGTCAGCTTTGCACATTAAAGCTAGTGGGCTAGTGGTAGTAATTTGTTGCTATTTTTCTATTTCCTCCCGTTGATGTACGACCTATTTAAAGGTCATTATCTTTATCAAATAAAAATAATGTTTTCTTCATCTATTTGTCCTTTGTTTTGTATCAGTGGTATCAGAGCCAAAAGAAAAGAAAAAAAAAAAAAAAAAAACTTTGTGAGATAAAGCGTAGTAGAGCAGCAACTTTCTTTATATTCACTTTGTTTACTTTGTTTCTTCTTGCAGCAGCAGTAATGGCCTCTGAAAATTATGTGCAACCATCTATTCCTCGTTTCGATGGTCACTATGATCATTGGAGCATGCTAATGGAAAACTTCCTGCGGTCCAAAGAATATTGGCAGATTATTGAAGTTGGGGTAACAGAACCCGTAGAAAATGTTGTATTGACAGCAACGCAGAAGATAGAGTTGGAAGCACTAAAGCTAAAGGATTTGAAGGCAAAGAACTATCTTTTCCAGGCAATTGATCATTCTATCTTGGAAACAATTCTTAGCAAAGAATCTTCCAAGGAAATTTAGGATTCCATGAAGAAGAAATATCAAGGCTCATCAAGAGTGAAGCGAGCACAGCTTCAAGCCTTGAGAAAGGATTTTGAGACTCTACAGATGAAAGATAGTGAGTCAGTTACTAATTACTATGCAAGGACTATGGGGATAACAAACAAGATGCGATTCCATGGTGAACAGATGAAAGATGTTGCCATTATTGAGAAGATTTTGCGTTCTTTGGCTCCAAAGTATGATTATGTTGTCTGTTCAATCGAAGAATCAAAAGATATAGATACATTTTCACTTGATGAACTCCAAAGCTCCTTGCTGGCCCATGAACAGAAGATGAATCGAAACACAAGCTCAGATGAACAAGCCCTAAAGGCTTTTACTTTTGCTGAATCCTCAAATACAAGAGGACGAGGCAGAGGTAGAGGTAGAGGTAGAGGAATGGGAGGTCGAGGCAATAAAGATGGAGACAGACAATATCGAGGTCGAGGCAATAGAGATGGAGACAGACAATATCAAAACTTCAATAATGATCAATCAAATTTTCAAGGTAGAGGTAGGGGACGTGATCACCAATTTGATACCCATGGTAGAGGTAGAGGGCGTGATCACCAATTTGACAAGTCCAAGGTAGAGTGCTTCAGGTGCCATAAGTTTGGTCATTATAGTTCTGAATGCTATGTTAAATTGCCACAAGACAAAGAAAAATGGGAGAAATCAAACTTTGTAGAGAAGACAGAATTAGAAACTCTGTTGATGACTTATCATGTCAAGAAGGAGCCAGAATCAGATGTTTGGTATGTGGACACAGGCTGCAGCAACCATATGTGTGGTAGTAAGTCTTCTTTTTCTTCTTTAATTGAAGGCTTTCATACTACTGTGAGTTTTGGTGATTGTTCTATTGTGAATGTTATGGGAAAAGGAGATATTCAGATAAAAACTAAAAATGGTTTTACATAAATAATCTCCAATGTTTTTATGTTCCTGATTTGAAAAGCAATTTTTTAAGTTCTAGTCAATTGCAAGAAAAGGGGTATATCATAACTATTCAAAATGGTGCCTGTGAGATATATGATCCTTCAAGAGGATCAATTGTTGTTGTCCAAATGAGTTCAAACAGGTTGTTTCCGCTGCAAATAAAAAATGTCCAAACTTGCTTAATGACCAAAGTGAAGGATTCATCATGGCTTTGGCATTTTCGCTATGGCCATTTGAACTTTGGTGGATTAAGAACGCTGCAACAAAGGAATATGGTGACAAGTCTTCCTCAAATTACAGCTCCCACTCAAGTATGTGAAGAATGTGATGTTAGCAAACAACATCGAAATCAATTTCCGCAAGGAAAATCATGGAGAGCGAAGAAGTTATTGGAGTTGGTTCATTCCGACATTTGCGGCCCAATAAACCCATCCTCCAAGGGAGGTAAAAGATATGTTATAACCGTTATTGATGATTATAGTCAGAAAACCTGGGTTTATTTTTTGCAGGAGAAATCAGAAGCTTTTAGTGCATTTAAAAGCTTCAAGGCACATGTTGAAAATGAAGTAAAGAGTACCATTAAAACTCTTCGTACTGATCGTGGTGGAGAGTTTTGTTCAAAAGAATTTGAAGTTTTTTGTGATAAGTATGGTATTCGAAGACAACTCACAGCTGCTTATACACCTCAACAGAATGGTGTATCAGAGAGGAAAAATAGAACTATCTTCAACATGGTGAGAAGCTTGTTGATAAAAGGGAATGTTCCAAAAGAATTTTTACCTGAAGCAGTGAATTGGAGCATTCACGTTTTGAACAGGAGTCCTACTTTTTCTGTTCGAAACATGACACCTGAGGAAGCTTGGAGTGGACAGAAACCAGATGTTGATCACTTCAGAATATTTGGCTGCATTGCATATGCACATGTTTCAGATGAGAAAAGAAAGAAGCATGATGACAAGGGTAAAAAATGTGTCTTTCTTGGCATAAGTGAAGCCTCCAAAGCATATAAATTGTTCAATCCACTCACAAAGAAGATTGTGACCAGCAGAGATGTCATTTTTGATGAGGAGAATACTTGGGATTGGACTAAAAATGGTTCAAGGCTGCAGGAAATTCTAGATTTTTTTGATGAAGTTGAAGAAAGGATTGAACCGCAGTTGCAATCCTCCAATGCAGACCATGGGACTGATCATCAACTATAATCTTCTAATGAAAATCCAACAGCAGATGATTTGATTGATGATCAGCCACGCTCAAGGAAGAGACCCGCCTGGATGATAGATTATGTAAGTGGAGATGACTTGTCTGATGATGATTCAATTGCACATTTTGCTTTGTTTTCAGATTGTGATCCTGTCACATTCCAAGAAGCTGTCAAAGATTCAAAGTGGCAAGAAACCATGAATGAGGAGATCAAATCTATAGAGAAAAACAACACTTGGGAGCTGTCAGACCTTCCAAAAGGGCAAAAATCCATTGGTGTTAAATGGGTTTATAAAACAAAGCTAAACAAGGATGGTGGAATTGACAAGTATAAAGCCCGACTCATTGCAAAAGGGTACAGTCTAGAATTTGGCATTGACTACAAAGAAGTATTCGCTCCAGTAGCAAGGTTAGACACTGTTCGATTGGTACTCTCCGTGGCTGCTCAGAATTCATGGCCTATCTATCAATTAGATGTGAAGTCGGCATTTTTACATGGTAAGCTGCAGGAAGAGGTGTATGTTGAACAACCTCTTGGTTATGTAAAGCACGACAGTGAAAACAAGGTATACAAATTGAAAAAGGCATTATACGGACTAAAGCAAGCACCGAGAGCTTGGTATAGTCGTATAAATGCTTATTTTTCTAGAGAAGGTTTTCATAAATGTCCTCATGAGCACACACTTTTTACAAAACTTGGTGATAATGGAAAAATTCTTGTTGTGTCTCTATATGTGGATGATTTGATATATCCATGTTTGATGCTTTTAAGAAAAGTATGATGACTAAATTTGATATGTCAGACTTGGGATTGATGCATTACTTTCTCGAGATAGAAGTTGTGGAATCAACTGCTGGTGTTTTTATTTCACAGAAAAAATATGTTCTTGAGATTTTGGACAGGTTCAAAATGAAAGATTGAAACTCTGTTTGTACTCCAACTGAAAATGGTTTAAAGTTGGTGAAAGATGATGGAGGGAAGAAGATAAATGCAACTCTTTACAAGCAGATTGTTGGAAGTCTGATGTATCTAACATCAACAAGGCCTAACATCATGCATGGTGTTAGTTTAATCAGTCGATATATGGAGAATCCAACTGAGAATCATCTCTTAGCAGCGAAAAGAATCTTTCGTTACTTGAAAGTTACATCAGATTTTGGAATTTTATATAAAAAAGGAGCAAAAGAAAATTTGTTTGGTTTTTCTGATAGTGATTATGCTGGAGATGTTGATGATAGAAAGAGTACTTCTGGATTTGTTTTTATGATGGGTTCTGGAGCTGTGTCATGGTCATCAAGAAAGCAACAAATTGTAACTTTGTCAACTACAAAAGCTGAATTTGTTGCAGCAGCATCATGTTCATGTCAAGCTATTTGGTTGAAGAGGCTGCTTGAATCACTCCAAAATCAACAGCAAGGTCCAACAACAATCTTTTGTGATAATGTCTCAGCAATCAAGATTTTGAAAAATCATGTTCTACATGGAAGGAGCAAGCATATTGATGTAAGATACCATTTTGCGTGATCTTTGTAATGATGGTATAATTGATTTGGTGTTTTGTAGAAGTAAAGATCAAGTTGCTGATATTATGAATAAACCGCTCAAACAAGCTGCTTTTGTGAAACTTTGAAAAATGCTTGGAGTATGCTCTTCAAAGGATGCTGTTTAAGGGAGGGCATTGTAGGATTGTTGAAGTTTTGTTCCTAAACTGATTTCTGCAGATTTGAGTTTAAGGGAGGGTGTTAAGAATTATTATTGTTTTATTTATGTTTAACTGAATAAGTTGTTTTTCCTTATCTATAGGCGTCAGTTTAGTTTGTTCCAGAATGTGGGTTGTAATTGCCTAGTTTATAAGAGTTAGCTTTGCACATTAAAGCTAGTGGGCTAGTGGTAGTAATATGTTGCTATTTTTCTATTTCCTCTCGTTGATGTATGACCTAGTTAAAGGTCATTATCTTTATCAAATAAAAATACTGCTTTCTTCATCTATTTGTCCTCTGTTTTGTATCAATCACAACAAATTGTGATCAAGATCAAGATCAAGAATTAAAATTAAATCCAACGTACCACATTTGATCAAGGAATCGTGTATATGAACATTGGTTGAGTAGGAGATGTCGATTCTGTCAGTGTTGGGGCTGTCAACTGGTGAATTTATGTGAATGTTAGAGATGGATCCACCATTGCAGTTGTTTATTGAGATGTGCAATTTTTGACTGTTTTGAAGGGTGAACTCTCGAAAATCAAAATTGTTACAGTTGTGGAAGAACATTGCCTGCAACAACAACAACACAAACACATATTTTTTTTGCATATAATTATAAGATGAAATTCATATGTATCTGTTATAATATATGTGGCCTTTACCACATGTGTTATACACACAAGTATCACATAAATATCTCTCTTAATATCTCCCTAAATATCTCCCATAATATCTCATATAATATCTCCCTAAATATCTCCCATAATATCTCATATAATATCTCCTATAATATCTCATAATATCTTTGCTTGATCTTTTGTAAAAGTCTATATATAAGACTTAGGATTCTCATTTGTAAATGTTGTTCAGCTGAAGCTCCAGATATATGATCGGTCCATTTCTATACATGTTTTAGGCCCCTATTTCCTATTGTTTATGCTTTGTTCTTGAGTAAATTAGGTTGTTTAATGTGTTTGTTGAGCATGTGTAGGTAACATTCCATTCAAATGATGTTAAATCTTATTTTGGAAGAAAAGGAATCAAAAGATGGAGAAAATGAGCAAATTGGAAGAAACAATGAAAAGATGATTTTCGGCCAATGCAGAACCTCTATGTTGCGGGGCCCATATCTCTCAGCTCCAATTGAATTGTGTATCCTACCACCTATGGATTGAAAGCCCCAGAAGTCTAGGTTTCGGAGCACTTTTCAGATCGCAATTCCGATATTCCTAGAAGAAGTTATGACCGATTTAGTAACCGAAGGTCGAAGCTGGAAGGAATTACCGCGGGCCAGGACCACCCCCCGTGCAACTTGCCTAGGGAGCGGCCTAGGCAGCGACCCAGAGCAGAAGAATTCCGCTTGACGTGCAGTTGCCAAGGCAACATGCCTCCGGAGCGACCCAAGGAGCGGAATTACGTATTTTTGGCGAATTTCAACTCCGAATTGGTCCAGAACTGTTCCAAAACTTTCCAAATCAAATCCTAATAACTTTAGAAGATCAAGACATGTTTGGGAAACTTCCTAAACTCAAATTAGGAATCAATCATCAAGATAGGAAATCCAAGTTAGGAAAGGATTCTCATTCCTTGTTTCATTCTACTTTCCCACTTGGTGTGTTTTCTAAACCTAAGAAGAATTGGGGGTTCACAAAGAAAAGTCACCTATAAATACTTCCTATTCTTTCCAATTCAAAGGGACAGCCAAGGGAGGTTCCAAGCCACAGAAGGGGGCCGTCCCCCATCACTCCGACCACCATACATCGGGTTTTCTCTACATCTTTTCTATGTTTTTGTTCTCTCCATTGATGTGTAACTAAACCTCTAACTAGGGGATTGATGTAACCGATTTTGGATAACTCTATGTGAACAATTAGTCTATCTTTTATTAATCAATTGGGTTTTAGTTTTGTTTATTGAATTAATTGCTCTATTCTACTCTCTCTGATTATGTTGTGACCGCAAGTGATTTGAGTTTGTGGCTTAGTTTATCCATGAGATTAGGGTTTAGATGTGGATGACCGTTCCATTTAAATCTGAATCAAAAGCTTAATAAACAAGAAAATTGATGTATGCATGACCGTGCTATGTTAATTTGGCTTAGAGTTTTGTGTAAAATATGGGTTTTGACAATTGCTCATTACATGACCGTGTGTGAGTAATAGGAAGAACCCTAGATTATTATTCCGTATTCGTTGCATGACCGTGTGCGAGTATTGGAAAGGATCTTTGAACCTAATTGAATTATCTTGAAAACAAGCCCGTAAACTAGATTGAAGTGTTTAACAAGACTGATTGTGAGCATTGAGTGTCTAAGAAAGGTGCATCGATTCCCTTGTATTTCTCTCCATATATTCATCCCTTGTGTGATCTTTGATTTGATTTGATTTGATTTTAGTCTTTAGTTCAAGTAGTCATAATTTAGGTTAATTTTAGATTTCAACAAAATTCCAAAGAATAGCATTATGCAATTTAGTTTTTCACATTTAGAGTAATCCTTGCTAGATTAATTGGCTTTTACCGATAGAATCGCCGATCCCAGTGAACGAACTTTCTTAGTAAATTGAACACAGATTTTACTGCATCAATATATCAATACAAGTGTCTCTTAATTCATTTCTTATGTTCTTCATATGTTCTTCATTTGTTCTTCATTTCTTTTACAACACGTTATCAGCACGAACGTATGTAAGTAAAAAGAATCCCCTGATGGGTGATTTACTCATATCTCAATATTTTGAATCTGTATATATTTCCGTATACAAGATGGCTTATGCTGTCAATGGAACATATATATATATATATATAATTCTGAATTTATTCATTTATTCTCTTTAAATCCCAATATTCTAGATCTATTTATAGTTCCGTATACAAGATGGCTTATGCCGTCAACGGATCATCTATATATAGTTCTGGATTTATTTTTTATGCACATAGTAGGTGAGCTTAGCCTCCTGGAATTGTTTTGACAGGACATATATACCATCCTGGAATTATTTTTACAGAACATATATACTGTTCTGGAACTATTTATTTATGGAACATAACAGGTGAGCTCAGCCCCCTGGAATTGTTTTTACAGGACATATATATTGTCCTGGAATTGTTTTTATAGAACATATATTTATTTATACGCAATATATGAGATTGGTTAGACCGACGAACTAGAACTTAAAGTTTCTGAAATTATGATATTTAAGTCGGCACGGTTTTGAAAACCAATGAGAACCTAGAATTCTGGATCCAGTGTTATATACATAAAAGCCATACATAACGGTTTTGAAAACTGATGAAAACCTAGAGTTCTGGATCCAGTGTTATATTCATGAATGACATACTTCATTATTTGGAACCTGGGGTTTCAAATCCAATCAGAATTTGAAGTTTTCTGGATTTTATATATGAACTTATAGTTCATGGTCGAACCGAAAGTTTGAAAAATCATTATGATCCATGATTTTATTTTATCTTATATATATGAAGTGATATATTTACATATCATTCATTTGAGAAAAGGGATTTATACATCCAACAGGATGTTATAAGTATTATAAAAATGATTTAAGATCCTAACGAATAATGAAATTGGAAATAATATTTTATCCATTTCATACACATCCAACAGGATGTTGAGAATATCATAAAAGAGATTTAAGATCCTAACGTATAATGAAATTGGAAATAATATTTTATCTATTTCATACACATCCAACAAGATGATGGGAGTATCACATAAAAGGATTTAAGATCCTAACGTATAATGAAACTGGATGTAACATTTTATCAATTTCATTCGTGTTTGATGCTCCTAGAGAGCAAAATTTAGAGTTGCTGAAAAAAAGGAATTCTGAGATCAGTAGTCTACTTGACAGTAGATGAACTTGATGAACACGTGAATGTGATGGGTGTTGGATCATCAGATCATCTATTTTGGTATCACCAAACCCCTATATGGGTTTGCTTCTGGGTTGGTGGGTTTCAACCCAGACCCATCGCCTACTTAGGTCAACGCCACCTTGTCGGTGGGCTTCGTCTGTTTTCGCACCAGCCCAGTGCGTTTTACGACGACGATTAGAGATCGTCGATCATGACCCACAATCTGGTCCAGATTGGTCACAGAGATCGTTTTTGCTCTGGGCCACATTTGGAGAATTTGATATTCTTGATGGACTGTTTTGCAATTATTTTGGGCCATTTTGTAATTTTGACAAAATTTTGGATCAATTTATAATTACTAAAACTTATTGGTCCAGTTTGCAATTTTCAAAGAGTTTTGGGGCTGATTTATAATTAATAAAAAAATTTAGGGATCTTTTCGTAATTTTACAAAGTCAGTGGCAGTTTTGTAATTTCGATTTTAAAAAAATATTTATATATATAAAAAAAGGGGGATTATTATCATTTCACATGAGAGCAAAAGTTATTGATGTATTAGATCCAACGGATCTGATAGAAAGCTCTGGAAGAGCCATGATATTGTTATCAAACAATACTAAATTATGTATTAGATCCAACGGATCAGATAGAAAGCTCTAGAAGAGCCACGATATTGTTATCAAACGGTATTAAATTGTGTATCAATGATACTTCATATCATTCAATCAGAACATAAAGAAATCTATTTAGATCAAAGACATATAACTTTATTAATATCATATTGAGACCATGAATAATAAGAATGTTGAATATCTGTGTGTGATTCAAGCCAAAAGCTAATTATAGAAAAGCTACGTTCTTTATCATCTGGATTATATTGCTGATCAGAAAAGGGAATATATATGGATATATTCAACCACCAAATAAACCATCTCATTCTAAAGTTGGTTTTGAATCCCTATCATTCAAGGGGATATATGTGGACATATTCATCCACCAAAAGAACCCTTTCATTATTTTATGGTTCTAGTTTATACATCTATGAGATGATCACATGTTTATGTATTATCAAATGTCTCCAGTTGAGATTGATGTTCAACATCCATTTTTCGCATATACACATAATCAGAATGGATGAGTAGAATTAATTATCAAAATGTCTCCAGGTAATTATGAGAACTTTATTATTCATTTACCAATTTTTATATGGGACATTCTATGTTACATGTTGATGCAGTCATCTATGTCTCACTACTTATAATCATTATTTACCATTACAACTTGTAATTGGTCATTGACTCGCTCACATTTTTAAGATATTTGATTGTGTAGTATATCTTCTTATTTCATCTCTGTCATGATCTAAGATAAAAATTATATATCATTATGAGATTAAATATTGACTTTGATTATATCTTCCAATTAGATCATTTAAACTTCTGATAGTTTATATTTTTACGCACAATCTATATATCATTATATTGATTAATTTCCAAATAGAAAGTTTCTCCAGAAAGAGTAAATGAAAGTTACTCTTATACAAAATAAAGATACCAGTTCGGTTCTCTATATATAAATGTGTTTCATTTCAATTTTTGTATCACTCAAATACGAAAGATAATTGATCATAAGATAATTATTAATTTGTTACTTGATATATTAAAGGTAACAAGATTTTATAAGTTGCCATCTCATAAACCCCAATCGTGTGATTGTTCTTAAAGAATGATCAGAGTAAATGACAATAAATAAATCATCTGATGCATATCATAAGCTTATGAACATTTTAAAAAGGTATTGTCATGAGGATCCTAATATAAACAAAACTCGAGTTAAAAATAAATCCACTTTCTCTAAATCAACTCTGAAAGAGTCTGATATATCTAATGAGACACAAGTCTATGAAATGACTAAATCTATTGAAAATGGAAGAAATCTCAACAGAGATACAAGTATATTGAAATTGAGAAAATTTCTATACAAGTCTTTGAAATGACTAAATCCATTGAAAATGGAAGAAATCTCAACAGAGATACAAGTATATTGAAATTGAGAAAATTGAGAAAATTGAGAAAATTTCTATGCTAGTCTATGAAATGACTAAATCCATTGTAATGGAAGAAATCTCAACAGAGATTCAAGTATATTGAAATTGAGAAAATTTCTATAAATCATATGAGAGAAATGTGGAATCATAAAGAAACAATCATTGATGATGTATTTTTATACACAGTAGCGCTACTGAAATTATAAACGATAATTATGATATTTATAATATCAATGATTGTATACAAAAGGCATGATTGGCCTAAGTGAAAATAAGCAATTCAAAAAGAATTGACTTCATATGCCAAACATAAAGTATTTAGACCAATAGTACTCCATACACCTAGAGATGTCAAACTAGTTGGATACTAATGGGTTTTCATACGGAAAACGTAATGAGAAAAAAACAAGATCGTGAGATATGAGGCACGACTCGTAGTACAAGGTTTCTCATAGAAACTTGGTATTCAATAGTGACGAATACAATTACGTTTCAAATTTTTGATAAATTTGGCTGTCTTTACAAGGCTTGAAATACATCCTCTAGACGTAGCAATCATTTATCTATGTGATTCACTCAATGCAGATATTTATAATCCCGGAAGGATTTAAAATGATTTAAAATGCTAGAAACATGTAAATCGAGATCTCGTAATCTGCATTTGATGAACATACAAAAATCCTTATATGGATTAAAAACAATCTAGACGGATGTGGTATAACCATCTCAGTGAATATTTGATAAAATAAGGGTATAATAATTATATTATATACCCAAGTGTCTTCGTAAAGAAATCAGAATCCGAATTTACTATATTCACATCATATGTTGATAATATGAATTTAATTGAAGCTCCTGGAGAGCTCTTGAAAACTCTTGATTTTTTGGTAAATGAGTTTAAAAATTAAAGACATGGGAAAGCAAATATTGCCTCGACCTGAAGGTCTAGCATATATCAAATTGAATGTTTGTCCATCAATCAGAATATGTTGAAAAGATTCTGAAAAGATTCCATATGAATTTTACTCCATAAAACAAGTCTTTGCTTATACTCCCTCCAATCATTTATGATGTTATTTCATTTTATGAAATAAATATCTGTATACCCCAGTTTAGCAATCTAGAAGATTGCTTTAAAAGGAACTTTTATCAGGGGGAGTGTCCCATCATGGGGAGCATATCAAATGAAGTATATTGATTATATTGGGGCATATGTGCATTGTACTCTTTTTTCTTCCAATCAGGTCTTTGTCCCATTGGGTTTTCCTGATAAGGTTTTTAATGAGATAATTCTCTAAGCATACCCAAAATCATTTGATCCATAAAATCATCATAAATATTACATTGATTCAATATATCATCATATATATGTTATCTTGATCAAAAATATCATTGCAAATATAACTTTGATCTTGCTAATCATCGTATATATATTACCTTGATCCAAAGGATCATCATAAATATTACTTTGATCCGACAAATCAATGGATATCTTTGCTCAGGTTTTTATCCCACTGGGTTTTCCCTAGCAAAGTATAAATGTGAGAAATGTTTTGAAGAAAACATTAACTATGAACATATTTGCATTGTACTCTTTTTCCATTTGATCAAGTTTTTTCCAATTAGGTTTTCCTGAGAAGATTTTTAACGAGACAATTAAGGGGAGCAAAGTTCTGAGCGGACATATGTGCACTATACTCTTTTTCCCTTCGATCAAGTTTTGTCCCACTGGGTTTTCCTGACAAGGTTTTTAACGAGATAGTTTTGAGAACATCCAGCATCACAAGATCCAGGAGATCATTGTATATATTTTACTTAAGTTTTATCCTATTGGGTTTTTCCCTAGAAAATTAATACATGTGGTATAAATCCAAGGGGGAGTGTTATAATATATGTGGCTTTTACCACATGTGTTATACACACAAGTATCATATAAATATCTCTCTTAATATCTCCCTAAATATCTCCCTAAATATCTCTCATAATATCTCATATAATATCTCATAATATCTTTGCTTGATCATTTGTAAAAGTCTATATATAAGACTTAGGATTCTCATTTGTAAATGTTGTTCAGCTGAAGCTCCAGATATATCAATACAAGTGTCTCTCAATTCATTTCTTATGTTCTTCATTTGTTCTTCATTTCTTTTACAACAGTATCAAAATTCCCAAATCAAAGAAAGTAATTAATTAATTAGTCGATGATCTTTGTACCTTTGGTCATGTGCAACTTCTACTCTCCTGAAAATAGATTATAATAAAATAAATAACCACCTTAAACATATAATATGGATAATTAACTCTGAAACTTTACAGAGTGACCTAACGATGATCACGTACTCTTCCGAACCATAAACCTAATCGGCAATGTTTATGTATAGAATAATATATATATATATGTGTTTCTCTCTCTCAGTGTCTCACTTCAAAGTTTTCTTTAGCTATTGGATTGTAAGAAAGATAAAAGAGAGTGCTAGAGAGAGAAGTTCAAGGTCTTGGGGTAAGGAGGACAGTCGTGATTATAGAGAAGGTTTAGTCTCTATGTTTGTCGATAACCTGAATCCCACAGTAGATCATCGGAGTCTATGGAGTATCTTTAAACCATTCGGGAGGGTTAGAGATATTTACGTGTCTTCAAGGACTAGGGCAAGTAGAGGATACTATGTGTTTGTCCGGTTTGCGTCTTTGGAGGAAGCTTAAAAGGTGGCTTGGCTAACAAATGAAATGCACATCTATGGGTAACCGATTGTAGCAAAAGTGGCATCTTTCTGGTGGAAAAACAGAAGGGACGAGAAATGGAAAGAAATAGGATAAAAAGGAGAGGGGTTTGGGCGTTCTCAAGGTGACGATTAAGAATCTCACAAACTGGATGCTAACCAGGGCTTTAAGTATGCCACCAGGCAAGGTAGTCAAGTTGGTAGGAACAAGAGTAGAAGGACTTATGCATAAGTGATTAATGAAGACGGAACTGGTAAGGATAACGCCGAAAAAGATACTGGGAGGAATGGTTATGAGGTTAGTGTTAATGAGATGTTCTGGGATGACAACAAGATAGAAGGATCCTGGCTGCGAAAGTGTGAAGTGGGGATACTTCGAAGATTTGATAAGGTTTCGAGGGTCAATCAGAGGCTAGATAACAGGGGTTTCTCCTTTAGCTCTGCGTATTTAGGTGACAAGCTCATTCTTTGGATATTCGGATCCGAACAAGAATGTCTAAGGTTTATCAACAACCGCTTATTTTGGGAGGATTGTTTCTAGTCCATGAATAAGTGGTCTTTCTCGATGGTGGCCATGGCTAGACCTGTTTGGATTGCATGGGGGTGCATCTGGGCTATTGGAGTTCTGAATTCTTTTTCAAGATGGGGAGGCTTTTAGGCGAACCACTTTTACTGGATGAGGACACATTACTTAAAAGACAACTTGATGTTGGTCGGCTCTTGGTACTGATTAAGCATGGCAAACATAGCTCAAACTTAGTTAAACTAACCGATGGGAACCGTTCGTTTGAGATAACTGCGGAGGAGGATCATCAGCCGGCGTCCATTTCCTGGGTGGAGACTTTCTTGGACCTCAGGGAGAAGACTCATCCATCAGGCGGGACTTTTCAAACAGAAAGGAAAGGGATTTCTAGATTTCTATAAAGGGGATAGAAGAGTTTGTTGCATTTGGCAACAAACAAAATATCTCAGACAAGGTAGGTGAAAAGGGAGGGTGTCAGCTTAAGGGTCGAGGAAGAAGGGTTGACAGATAGGGCATAGCACGCAGAAGGAAAGGTGGAGTATAGGGGTCAGCTGAGAGAGTCAACTATGACCATTTATATCATAGTATCAGGCCTACAACCAAAGACAAAGGCAAGCTAGTTGTAGTAAGAAGTCATAAAAGAACACAAACCTTTGTTTCAAATCCAAATGCTAAGCTGGTTCTGGAAAAGAAGTCAGAGAATAGTAAAGGTGGATTTGTTGTATAGGATTACAACTCTTCAACATCGGATACTGATGAAGGCCAGTTTTGGAACTCGATCCAAGCCAAATGAGAGTGCTCCTCATGGAGGAATAAATCAGTGGGCCACATCCCAATAGGCCTCTCCTAGCAAGATCAAGACAATGGGTTGGACTCCTCAATCAGGGGCCCTGATAGTGCTAGCTCTGGAATGCCAAGCGAAGACGAGAGCTTATAAGCAATTCTAGTAGGGCCTGATCTTGATGTGAATGGGCTGGGACTTCGCACTGAGGGAGAGCCCGAGAACATTACTAAATTTTCTAAGCTAAGGGGGAAAACAGACATGGAAGCCAGGCTTCAGGAAAGTGAGTCCTGTTTTATTAATTTGATGATTAAGAAAGGACTTATAAGCTCTATGGAGGTGTAAGACATTTCTAGGCAAAAGGTAGACAATGAGAGTTCAAAACCAGAGGATATGCACCAAACGGAAGAAGGGGCTACAGTTAAGGAAACAGAGGAAGAGGGAATTACTAATTCAGATCATGGGAGTGAGGAGGGCAATCAGGGTGGCAGAGGCCACATGAAAAGGAGAAGGGGGAGGAAATGGAGTTACTCAGCTAAGATACATGGGATGTGTATAAGGCAAGTGAAATACAGAGAAGCAAACGGGCAAAGCAAAGAGAATGAATTGATGACAAAGAACTCAAAAGTGGTCAGAATTTCCACACCCAAGGTGCAACAGAGGATGAGAATACTCTGGTTGATGTCAATGGAAACAGGATTGTATGGAATGTGGAAGAAAAAATTACTATAGTCATCGAAACAGGGGCGGCCCTAAGATTTGATTTTGATGGTAAGGAGAAGGCTATTAGGGAGGAGTTGAAGAGAAGAGAGTTGGAAGATGACGAAATGAGTCACACGGCTGGCGACCAGTCAGCCGAAAGACATGGGATGCATACAAGGCAAGCGAAATACAGAGAAGCAAACAGGCAAGGCAAGGCAAGGAGAAGGAATTGATGACCAAGAACTCAAAAGAAATCAGACTTTCCACACCCCAATGTGTTACAGAGGATGAGAATACTTTGGTTGCTGTCAATGGAAACATGATTGTTTGGAATGTAGAAAAAGAAATTACTAGATTCATCGAAATAGGGGCGACTCTAGGCTTTGATTTTGATGTTTATGAGAAGACTATTAGGGAGGAGTTGAAAAGAAGAAAGCTGGAAGATGACGAGTTAAGTCGCAAGACTGGTAACCAGCAATAGTGTCTTGTCGAGCTTCGGGTGGGTGTTTCTTTTTCCATGATAGTGTTGTCTTGGAATGTTAGGGGTCTAGGCAAGGTCGAGAAAAGGAGGGCGGTTAGAGACTTGGTGGATAGGCATAAACCCTCAATTTTCTTCCTGTAAGAAACAAAATTGAAAAGCTTTGATAATAGAATGATAAGCGTCTTAGGTGGTTCTGTTTTGAGCAAAGGTGTAGGAGTTGACACAACTGGTTTATCGAGTAGGTTGCTAACGCTATGGAATGAAAACAAGTTTGCTGTTTCAGCTTGTGTTTCCAACAATTGATGTATATGCTCTTTCTTATTGAAAGCTAATGTGATAGACCTCCCTCTCCAAGGTATGTCTTTCACATGGATGAATTCAAGAGAGCAAGCAGCTTGGTCAATACTCGATCGGTTTCTTATCTCTCCAAGTCTTTTGCTGTGCTTCCCGAATTTATGCCAAAAATGGTTGCCAAGAAGCTTATCGAATCATAATCATATCCTTCTAAGTGAGCTGAGTCAGGATTGGGGTCCTAGCCCCTTTCGTTTCTTTAATTCATGGCTAGAGGACAAAGACATGATAGAGGATGTGATGGATGGATGGAGAAAGTGCGATAGGGGTGGACCTATGGGCGTGTCCCTATCATCCAAAGTTAAGGAAAGTAAGAAGATAATGAAAAGGTGGTTGATTTGTAACAAAAAGAAATCATTCTTGCTGAAAGAAGTTGAGACTCGCCTAGCCGACATTGATGGAAAGGTTAAGTTAGTAAACTGGACGAAAAGTTTGAGAAAGGAACGATCGTCCCTTCTGTCTAAAGCTTGGAGGGGCCTAAGAGAGGAGGAGCAACTTTGAAGGCAAAAATCTAGAGTTAAGTGGTTGAAGGAGAGATATGAATTCGAAGTTCTTTCACATTATCACTAATGGAATATGAAGGGCTAATTTTATTGGGGAGCTGCACTTAAATGGTTGCCTCTTGTCGGATCCTCATCAGATAAGAGAATGGATCTTTAATTATTTCAAAACCCACTTCCAAAGTGTGTCATGGCAGCACCTAAAGTTTAAAAACTTGGATTTTAACAAGCTGTCAATTAGTGAAAATGAAGCTTTAGAGACTGAATTTTCCATGGAAGAGGTTTGGGAGGCTCTAAATAGGTGTGATGGTAACAAAGCTTCGAGTCCCGATGGGCTAAACTTAAATTTTGTGAAGAGCCATTGAGAGGTGATTAGGGAAGATTTCATGAAGTTCATCAACAAATTTCATAAGAATGGAGCCATTGTAAAGGACTAGAACACCACTTTCATTGTTCTTATTCCAAAGGTTAAAAAGCCAATGACCATGGGTGACTTTAGGCCAATTAGTCTAGTTGGATCGATGTACAAAATTTTAGCCAAGGTGTTAGCTAACCGAGTTAAAAAGGTGATGCATTCAGTGATTGGAGAGTCTTAAATGGCCTTCGTGAGAGGGCACCAAATAACGGACATCTTCATAATTGCGGAGGAGATTATTAATAAGTGGAAAATAGAAAAGGAAGGGGGCTTAGTTGTTAAATTGGATTTCAAGAAGGCTTATGACAGTGTAGATCATGGTTTTTTGGAAGCTTCTATGGAAAGTATGGGTTTTGGGGAAAGATGGAGAGGGTGGATCAAAAAGTGTATCTCCATTTCGTCCTTGTCAGTGTTGGTAACGGAAGCCCTACGTCTCAATTTGTCATGGAGAGAGGCCTGAGACAGGGTGACCCTCTATCCCCCTTTTTATTTAATATCGTGGTGAAGTGGCTTAGCCGAATGATCAAGAAGGCTACTGAGATTGATATGATCAAGGGGGAAGATTTTGGCAAGAGGGGGACTCATGTTACTCACCTTCAATTTGCGGATGATACCATAGTCTTTATCAAACCCAAGCTGAATTTTGTTTTGCACACAAAAAGAATCCTTCGTTGCTTTGAATTAGTTTCCTAGCTGAAAATTAATTTCTTTAAGTCGTGTGTTCTGAGAATTCGTCAACATGGCACAAGGGAGACGTGTTGGGCTTCAGTCTTGAAGTGTAAGTCTGAATCACTTCTGATTTCTTACCTTGGCCTACCTCTCGGAGCGTGGCCTAGCTCTAAAGAAATGTGGAAACCAGTTATTGACAGAATTGAGAAGAGACTAGCACCTTGGAAACAAAAATTCCTATCGAAAGGCGGTAGATTGATCCTTATCAAGTCAGTCATTTCGAGTATCCCAACCTACTTTATGTCTATCTTTAAGATACTGGTAGGGATTTCCCAAAGGATTGAGAGACTCCAACGAAGTTTTCTTTGGGATGATGGTTTAAAGAAAAAGAAAGTGCATGCGGTTAACTGGGAAACGGTTTGCCGTAGTAAAGAGAATGGAGGTCTAGGCATTAGAAGAGTGGCAGTTAAAAATAAGGCTATGTTGGCAAAATGGGTGTGGAGGTTTGGGGTTGAAGATAACACGTTATGGAAAGAGGTTATGGTGGCTAGATATGGGCTGGAAGGGAGAGGTTTATACTGGAATGGAGAAGTGTCCAAAACGGCGTCTCATTTTGCTAAGGCTGTTGGCAGCCTTTTTACGCCTGGTTCTAGAACGTTGAGGATTTTGACGGAAGGTTTAAGGGTGGTTATCGGAAATGGAGGCAAAGCAAATTTTTGGGATGACAATTGGATCGACTCAGTTCCCCTAAAGGATTCGTTCCCTAGAATTTTCGCACTGTCTATTAATAAGGAAGAAACCATCAGTGACTATGGCAATTGGCTAGGACCAACGTGGGTTTGGAATGTCCCTCTACGAAGGTCAGTGTTTAGGTGGGAACAGGACCAGATGATGTGCTTCGGTGCTGCCTTCCAGAACTCCAAGCTTCGACGCAGCATACCAGATTCAATGGCATTGTCTTTTAGCCTGAAATGGATGTTTTCAGTTGGCTCTTTTCGCAAAGCTTTCGGAGAGAGGGTGGACAATCAAGATGACCTTTCAAGCTTTTTTTGGAAAGGTTTTTGCCCTCCGAAGGTGGAAATCTTCATTTGGCAACTCTTGAAAGGGAGAGGGAAGGTGCTTCAAAGCCATGGTTTGGTCCCGAATGTGGGACTGATGTGTTCGTTGTGCAATGAAGCGGAGGAGACTGTTAATCATCTTTTCTTGCACTGCAGTTGGGCGTGGGCATTGTGGGCAACTTGCATGGGCTGGTGGAAAGTCCATAGTTGTTGTAAGGATTCCCGTTGTTTTTAATTGGCTTATTTCGTGATCAAACCATAAATGGGGATACTTTGTAAGGGTAGTTTAAATGTTGTTGTTAGTGCATTAGGCCCTTTGAAGACCTCATTATTGACAAGCACCAAAGGTAATATTCTAAGTGCTTTCTTGTCTTGAAGAGATAGTTGCACACACTCACAACTCTTGCATATGTTTAATCTTTGTATGTTGTGTTTCTTTTTGTTGTGCATAAATGATTATTTACATCTCTTCTTGCTTGATTTTATGATTGCATCTTGTGTTGAAAACATCATAGCTTTTAGGCTTTTAGGATGCATCTTGTTTGACTTTGTACCCCTTGCATGATTGCATGTGGGATGCAAATTTTGGTCTGTGCGCTGGTCCACCAGCGCCGGTCGACCAGCGCCGCTCACCGGCGCAAATCGCCCAGTGGCGCGCCGCTGGTCGTGCGCTGGTGTGGACCAGCGCCGGCCACCAGCGCCGATCGCCCAGTATGGCGCCGCTGGACTGGCGCTGGTGGCAGCGCCTGACGTCCAGCGCTCAAGCCAAAATTGGCTTGTGCGCTGGTCCTGCGCTGGTCCACCAGCGCAGGTCCACCAGCGCACAGAGTGATTTTCTGGCGAGTTTTCAAAACGACCTCACTTCACTTATGGCCTCTATATATATGCTAACTTGATTTTAGGTCATTCACAAGAGTTCTTATTCATGCTTCATACTTAGGATATTTTTCAAGAGAAGAAAAATACACAAATAACTCATTTTTAATTACTCAAACACAATTTCATGATCATCAATCATCATCTAGCATCATCTTAGATCATCTAGATGTCATCTAGCATGGAATCTTCATCATACTTTGCTTGGTAAGCTTTTCACTAATATCTTACATATTTTGTGTTTATTTTATCTAGCAATCTCAATTAATTACTTGATTGTTATTTTGTATGCTTTAGATACAAAATTGAGATTAGTATGATGTATGTTTGAGAAGTTGTATTGTGCTAGCATATTAGGTTTTGTACTTGATATTGATTAGCTTAACTATTTGACATGTCATTTAGTTTTGATATCTAGGATTGCTCTTAATTGCATATTAATCATCTTAGATAAGCATATAGGGTTTCCCTTGCTCTATGTTGCATTTTGAATATTTTCATATATTCACTTAGGGTTGTATTCTCTTCAAGAGAAGCTAAGTCTTGTGTGTAGCAATCGGGATTAGGTTGCTTAGATCGCAAGCAAATTGGACTAGGTTCACTCATACCGGGATTAGGTAGGTGTGTGATTACTTCCGGGATTAGGTTGTAATCATTTGCACATTTAGTGGATTCGAGGTTCGAGTGTGGCTTACTTACATAGCCCGTGGTTTTTCCCGTGAGGGTTTCCACGTAAAAATCAAGTGTTGATTTATATTTCCGCACCATATTACACTTGCTTGTTTATATTATCTTGAGGGTAAATTCGTAATTTTGACTAACACGAAAAATTGGGTAAAAAGCGTAAAATCTATTCACCCCCCCTCTAGATAGCTTTATACACACCGTGCTATAATTAGTTTCAGTTGTGCCTCTAAGACCATCGCGAATTGGGTAAATGGCTGGAATTCTTTTTGCTCATCGACTAGAAGCAGCAAGGTATGGAGCATCCTATTTTTGGCTACAACATGGTCAATCTGGGACCTCAGGAATCAAATAGTTTTTAAAAACGTGGAAGCTAATTTCTCCATAGCAAGAGATTCAATTTGCCTTCATGTTGCTTGGTGGTTCAAATACCATAACATCGGTTCTCCTGATCCAATCACCATTCTTCTCTAAAATGTGGGTGAGTATTGCAAGGATCCTGCTAAGGTCAAGAAACGTCAGCCTGCACATTGGATTCCCCCAAGAGTGGAGACTTTGAAGTTCAACGTCGATGGCTCGACAAGAGGTAAGCCTAGTCCGGTAGGAATTGGAGGTGTGTTAAGAGATTCTACAGGAAAAGTCTGGTGCATTTTTTCTCTGTTCATTGGATCTATAGACTCTAACACAACTGAGTTGATGGCAATAGAAAAGGCATGCTCACTCTGTATCTCGAATCCGGCTCTTAATGGTCAGGATATCGAAATTGTTAACAACTCTAAGACGGCGGTTTCTTGGATCAACAAGGAAGGATTCGGGAGCCTTAACCACATCAAGATGATTTATGATGTTCGAGACTCTCTAAGGGATCATGGTGGTATGGTTGTGTCGTTTAGTCCGAGAGCTTCAAATTTTTTTGCCGACAACTTGGCAAAGAAGGGGTCCAGTTAGGAAGAGGATTTCGTTCGTTGGGGGAGTGATTGACTGAAGGGTTGTAGTTTGGTATTGTTTTTGTTTGATGTGTTTTTGTTGTATTCTGCTGTTTTTGTGCTTCCTTTCCCAGGTTTCTCTGGTGTTCTCTTTATGGGGGTTCTGTTTGGAAGTTGCCTCTGTTCTTGTTTGTTGTTCGCCTTTGTGTGCTTTGCGCCTTTGTTACAATAAAATTTGCCGTTCAAAAAATAATAATATGTATATCTAGCTACGTACGTACCTTCCACCAAACAGAACCTTGGCCATCGATTGTTCCTGATCCTTGCATGATGAGACCGTGGACATCATAGAAGCATAGCCAGCTCTCAGATTTGCAATCTGTCCAGTCTTCAACTGGTGCCGATGCTACAATTTTCCCTAAAATCTATCCACGATAAAGATTATAAGAACGTTATTCAAAAAGAAAAACTTTAGTATTCATCAATTGTGGTTTAAAGGAGCAAATGTTAGAAAATTAAGTTCAATTTCGGTTTAATTTATTAATGAACCTCAACCGACAACTGATCGGTCATTTATTGTATATGTTTTTGATCCTCATTCCTCCAATCAATTGCTTATTTCTCGAGTCTTTTTGGGATTTAATTTGTGTGTTTGAGCATTTTTCAGGTTGTTGGATTCAAGTGATATGTTTGAAGTATTTCAGAGAAAAAAGGTGATTTTGGTAGATTTGAGGGACTTTTATGCAAATGGCCATCAACCATCATGAAAGACCGCTGTCAATTTCCACACAGCGGCATGAAAGCGGTGCAAAACAGTGTAAACCGCTGCCAAAACCGCTCTGGCTCTCGCAGCGGTAGTGCAGCGGTATGTCACGGGCTTAGAATTACGCAGCGAAAATCCCGTGCGGCACTTAGGCAACTTCCGGGTGAACGTTGCTAAGTAAGCCTTAAATGCTTGGCTTGTCACTCTCAAACTCACAAGAGAGACTAGAGAAAGTATTGGAAGAGCTTAGTTGGTAATGTAAAGAAACTTGTATTGCTAACAAGAAAACTTTACAAGGCTTTAAGTACAAATTGCTTGTGATAGGCTTGGATAGGCTTGGATAGGTTTGGATGCCTTACAAATGAGAGGGGTTGGCTATTTATAGGATGCCACCTCCTCAATGAATGGTTAGGATCAATTTGATCCAAGGGTGGAGGTTTGTCCTCCAGAACAATCCATAACTATGTACAAGTTTCTAGATTATTCCTACATAAGACTACATGTATCTAGATCTTTCCTACATCTATCTACATGTATCTAGTATGTACAAGAGTACTCTTAGAATGGTCTAGAGTATGTCTTCAACTAGAGACTTCCAGAAGCATCTGTTGCTAGGCTTCTCCGGAGATCTCTAGAATGTTCCAGCTGCTTGGCCTTGTTTATGGGCTTTTTGGGCACCTTGGCTGGAATCCAAGAGTTTAGACTTTGCAGGCCGTGACATCCTCCCCCACCTGATTTCGCGACGTCCTCGTCGCGTAGGCGTCGTGTATGCTTGAGTCTGCCACGGATTGGATCCTTCGGACGATTGGACTTCAGTTAGGGAAGCCTCTCGTGAAGGATTGCCTTTGTGTTGGGAGTCGGACATGCATTACGTTGCGTCGACTCCTTTGGCTCGGTGCAAGTGGGCTTGCATTGTGGCAACAGTAGGTTGGCATTTTTCTTGCCTTCCTTTGTTGCCTTTGATCGAGTTGCTTCCCAAGGCTTGCACGTCTCCTCTTTTTCCGAATGCCTTTGGTCGGCTTGCTGTTCTTCGAAGAGGTGGTTAAAGAACGCCACGCCTAGGACCATGTGGTAGTCGGCTATGTGAACAGTGACGCCCTTCGGTGTACCATCAATTGACTTGGTAGGTTGGTTGGCAGCATTGATGGCACCAAGGTTGACGGATGGGCTGTTCCGGAATGAAGCCCTTCTGCGCGGACTTCATTAACTCTCACCCGGATTGCCCAAAATGATTTCTCCACAAACGTGTGGAGGTTACGGATGAGGACGCGTGTGTCCTCGATGACACCCTTTTGGGACTCGCGGGCATGGACTTGGTGGCTTCCGTGATCTTGCCGTAGTCCAACTCAAGGCCGTTGAGGTGGTCGGAGACATCACTCAAGGCGACCTGTGTACCGGAGAGGGTGTCCTCCAAGCCAGCCATCCAAGGTTCAAGGCATCCATGGACGGACCCTTTGCTTCGCATGGTGTGGGTGCATCGCTCGCCACGGACCAGGCGTTGGTGTGGGTGCGACACTCGCCACGACCACGCGTTTGCTCTTCCGCTCTAGCAGCAACTTCGCTATCGGAGGCCATTACTTCGCGAACTAGCTGTGGTTGCTTTAACCAGGCTCTGATACCAACTGTCACGGGCTTAGAATTACGCAGCGGAAATCCCGTGCGGCACTTAGGCAACTTCCGGGTGAACGTTGCTAAGTAAGCCTTAAATGCTTGGCTTGTCACTCTCAAACTCACAAGAGAGACTAGAGAAAGTATTGGAAGAGCTTAGTTGGTAATGTAAAGAAACTTGTATTGCTAACAAGAAAACTTTACAAGGCTTTAAGTACAAATTGCTTGTGATAGGCTTGGATAGGCTTGGATAGGCTTGGATGCCTTACAAATGAGAGGGGTTGGCTATTTATAGGGTGCCACCTCCTCAATGAATGGTTAGGATCAATTTGATCCAAGGGTGGAGGTTTGTCCTCCAGAACAATCCATAACTATGTACAAGTTTCTAGATTATTCCTACATAAGACTACATGTATCTAGATCTTTCCTACATCTATCTACATGTATCTAGTATGTACAAGAGTACTCTTAGAATGGTCTAGAGTATGTCTTCAACTAGAGACTTCCAGAAGCATCTGTTGCTAGGCTTCTCCGGAGATCTCTAGAATGTTCCAGCTGCTTGGCCTTGTTTATGGGCTTTTTGGGCACCTTGGCTGGAATCCAAGAGTTTAGACTTTGCAGGCCGTGACAGGTAGCCCGTCACAGTGCAGATCATCAATATTGCGGGGCCCATATCTCTCAGCTCCGATTGAACTGTGTGTCCTGCTACCTATGGATTTGAAGCCCCGGAAGTCTAGTTTCCAACCCAATTTACAGCTTGTCAATCCAAAGTTTCTAGAAGAAGTTATACCCGTTTAAGTACCCAAAGGTCAGATCAGTCAGCCATAAAATCCGCGAATGCTTTCGGGATTTGTTTCGCAAGTTATCGGAACGGGAAATATTACCTTCTTGGACATGTGTGGGAGTCTTGGGAAGCAAGTAGACATCTAATCCTTATCTCCCTTCAATAAGTAATCAATTTGGATGGATTAGGAAAGAAATAGAATTCCAAATAGGCTTGTATTCTCAAAAGGAATAGATTTCCTTGTTGTTTTAGGTCATGGCCTTGCATCTACACCTATTTAAACCCCTTGTAAGCCTAATTTCGGGGGAGGAGAGAGGGAGACCAGCTGGAGAACCACCCAAGGGAGGTCCCAAGCCACCAAGGGGGCCATCCCCCATCACCATTATCCATCTTTACACATCAAGGGTTTGCAAGACGAAGAAGACTCACCATGGAAGATGGGAAGAAGTCGTTGAAGGCCTCAATGGGTTTTATCTCCTCTATCTCTTGTCTTGTTATTTTCATGATGTGTAACTAATCCATACTAGGGAATCAATGTGAACCTCTATGAATACTCTTTGTTAGAATTGACTATATTTTCTTAATTTAAGTTTTGATTCATTCAATTCATTCTACATCTCAATTCTTTGTTTGTGTTGATGCATGATCATACGTTGGCATGAATTTAGGGTTTTGATAATTTAACAATTAAGTTTGGAGTGTTGATCTACACGTAACCTTAATTAATATTCAATTGAATGGGTAAAACTGATCTTAGCATTGATCTATGCAAGTAGGTTTTGGTTCATTAGTTCTTGTACTTAATGGGTTCTCGGTTGTAGTTTGCGCCATTGATCTATGGGTAAATTATAATTGAGAACACTTGATTCATCTCAGGATCATACAGTAACAATCATAAATAAGATAAGAACGAATCCTTAACTTGAGTTACATCTTTTATCAAAGTCAATTCGAAGCATTGAGTAAACATAGTTGGGGAGCATTGATGACCTAGTCCTCTCACCTCTTGATCACATTCACATATTCTTGTTAATTGCTTTCTTAGTTTAATTTAGTTTTAATCAAATCAATCATCAAACAAACTCTCTTGGTTACTTTTAATTGCTTAGCTTTAATTAGAATTAGTTATAACTAGTAAATCACTTTTCCTCGTGGGAACGATCCCTACTTGTCGCTGTACTTATCTCACGATTCGTGCACTTGCGAGTTAGGTTTTTATAACACGATTTTACACATCAAGTTTTTGGTTATAAGAACGTTATTCAAAAAGAAAAACTTTAGTATTCATCAATTGTGGTTTAAAGGAGCAAATGTTAGAAAATTAAGTTCAATTTCGGTTTAATTTATTAATGAACCTCAACTGACAACCAATGTTGGGAGATTTGGTATATAGGCTATGCCTGCGACCACAAAATTGGACCAACTTAAATTACTTAATTGGTTATAAATAGTGGTGAATTTTTGTTTGGAAGGGTCATTATATTAAACTAAAATACTTAAGAGGGACCAAAGTGAAAAGGTAATAAAAATATTATGGTAAATATTTAAATTTTGTAAAGAAGAGGGGGCATGTATAAAACTGTGTCAGTATTGTCAGATATTATTAATTACAAAATACCTAGAATTGCATAAAATTTGATTTCTTTATTTTAGGTGTAATCAAGAATTATTTTGGACTCGTATATAGAGAGTTTTTTCTCCTGGCCGAATATTTATAAAAGTAGATATCTCCCGAATTTATTTTACCTGGACTTTAACATTTTGGGACTTGCAAGGGCCATTAAATCTGATATGCTGTAACAAGAATGTTTTTCCTTTTGGTATTTGAAGTGTTGGTGTTCCATCAGCTTCACAGAAAGCTTTCCATGCACTTAAAAATACCTTTTCATGCATATCACATAATAACAAAACAATTTATTTCAAAATATATATATATATATATATATATTATAATAACAAAACAATTAACTATCTGATTAACAAAAAAATCATAGAAAATATATATAAAAAAAACAAAATCAATTTCATGAAGAAATGAAAAAAAAAATGTCTTAAAAAATTAATTACTTTAGAATCATCAGTTTGGCCATCTCCAACTGCGCCAAAATCAACCACATTGAAACTACTTTGGCTTTCTCCAATGGTGATCATCAAAATAGATGTAAAAACAACAATCTGGAAGATTATTAAAACGCTGGGAAGAAAATCCTACATGCGCAAAAATGAAATAATGAATCTCAGAACTTGTGTATTTGGATGCATACATGATTATATTATATAGAAGCTAATTTAGATTGTAATTACTAATGATATAAGATCAATGAAGAGTTCCTCACCATTGCATATGTATGCAAAAAAAAGTCAAGAGACAACTATTTATAAAAGTATATAGTGTGTTAATTACAGTAGAACCCCTCTAAATTAATATTCTTGGGACCTACCCTTGAGTATTAATTTAGAGGGGTTATTATTTTGAAGGGTTTGACCTTGTAAAGTGTTATTTTGTCTTTAAAAAAAACGTGTAGAAGTCGGTTTTCTTGTTTAGGGAAGGTTCCTTTTCGGAATTTCTTGTTTAGTCGGTTTTCTTGCTCAGGAGAAGTTCATTTTTTTTAGGATTCCTAATTGCAATGACACTGCCCATGGCAAATCGAAAGGTTTGCTTCTCCTTGACAATTGCACTGCCCATGTACCACTTATAGAGCTACCTAATCACATCCAACACAAGAACATCACAATGCACTATCTACCACCAAATTTGAAGAAGTGTGTTACACTCTAATTGAAGAGGTTACCATCAATGATATCACGAGGCAGAATAATGATAATGTGGTTGAGATAGATAATGACGACGATAGTCATAAGGTATCTAAAATCTCTACAAGTAAGGTTATGTTGTTGAAATGCTAAATTTAATTGAAACCTTTTGACTACAACAAGAAGATGATGATAATAGCTTCTTCAGGACAATTCAAAAGATGAAGGATGAAGTCAAAAATATCAAATATAGTAACCTAGTGCAAACTAGCATCTTGAAATACTTTTTTAGTTCTTGAATAATTTATAATATATTTTGTACTTTTATGAAATTATTAGTTTATGCGACAGTCGGGACCGAAATTTTACAATAGGTTTCAAAAAGAAATTATTAATTATTACGATAGAGGAGTTTATTAATTTTTTACACTGGCCCGAGTCGGGACCAAGATTTTTTATTAATTTAGAGAGGATATTAATTAATAGGAGATTAATTTATAGGGGTTCTACTGTATTTGAGTTACATGGCCTCTTCTTGGTCCTCTATATATATAATATATATCTAGACGTTGTAATTTAGAGCATGATTAGAAGAAAAAAAGAAGAGAGAAAACCGAAAATAGCCATCCAAAACATCATACTTTTGTTTATAGCCACTTTTGAAATTATAATTGTTAATAGCCACTTTTAAAAAAAAAAAAATTCAGTGTAGTACCATAAATTACCAGAGTACCCCTAAAAATAGTGTTTTTTAAACTTCAAAGCAAACTTAAAATCACGACTAAATTGAAAATACACAAACTTGAAATCATGCCTAAATGGAAATATCCAAACTTGAAATCATGCCTAAAATAGAAATATTCAAACTTGAAATCTGGACTAAATTGAAATTAGGATAAGTTTTCTTTTTTTTTTTTTTCCCCTCCTTTCTTCTTCCTCTTATTCTTCCCCAAATTCAAATTAGGTTTAGGTTTTTTGTTTTGCAGATCTATTCACCGGCGATCGCGAAGCACCGAGCCGCCGGACGTCGTCGACTGGTCGTCGCCCATCGCCGGTCGCTGTTCGTGCAGGTCGCCTATCGGAAGTGAAGGTCGCTGGTTTGTGAAGCCGTCGTGAAGGGTCACTGGTCACTGGTTCGTGTAGCCGCTGGTCCGTGAGGGTCGTGCGAGCTCGGCGACGACTTCCGACGGTGGACGACGACATCCAGTGATGGCGACGGCACCGAGAGGAGAAAAGAGAGAGACGATCGGGAGAGAGAGAGAGAGAGCAGAGGAGAGAGAAGGAGAAAGAGAGAAAAAAAGGAGAGAGAGTGTTTTGGGGAGGTTTTTATATGAGGGCTTTCTAGTAATTTCTCAAAAAAATGGCTATTAACAATTAAAATTATGCATGTGGTTAAAAAAGAATTTCCCATAATTAGAGTGGTCAGTTTTGACAATTTTCACAAAAAAGAAACCACTATTCTCAAGTGACAGTACTTGGTAACTAATTATCTATTAATTTGTAACCGACCCATATAGATTTTCTCTCCAAAAAAAAAAAACCCATATGGATTTAGCTAAACCCAAATAGATTTTCTCTCCACACAAAAAACCCATATGGATTTAGCTAAACCCATATAGATTTAACTACTATTACTTGGAAGTTATGTAAGAGAGATGATTTCTTTTAGTTTAATTTTTATAGATTATTGGACTATAACTAACTCGACAACTATAATAGTACAAAATCAATTCAAATCATTTGCTACATCATTTGAATTATCTGATATTGCAATAGTTGTTACTTCTAAATTTTCAAGTAATTCATTCACGAAAGTAATTATAATCCAAATTGGAAAACGATATAATATTCTTCTACTCTTTCACTTGCATATTGTTATAGAATTGCAATGGTCAGTGTTGTTGTTCTCAGACCTGTAATTTTTTATGAAACTAGTCATGTGTTAAAGTGAATATGAAATTTTCTCAGGTTTTGGAAAGTCAAACGTACTTCAATTCTTAATAATCATAAATATAATAGATATACATAAAAAAATACCATCAAAATATCAGAATATACAAGTAAATTTTATATATATGAGAAAAATATCAAAGATCGATAACCGAATAAAAGTTGCAATAAACAAACAAACCATGTGATTTGTAACAAAAATATGAATCATTAGATGATACATAATTTATGTATAAAATACATTTCACAAGCATGCAAAACATATTTTCGACAGTCTTAGCATTATTCTATCTTCTAACATTTAAAACAATCAGTTTTAACACATCATCAAAGACAAAGCTGAACCAAAACAAACATCAAAAGAAAATTAAAAATCATCTGTCGTTACCGAACTACTGTTTAATGCCAATAAATTTTAGTAAATGTCAAAGTTGTGTAGTCTAATAGGTAACAGGAGATATGTAACTTTCTAATACAAAAAAGATACTAATTAAAGCACGGTAAAATTCCCATGAGCAGAACCCCAACATGGTCATTAGAAGCTACAAATATCTCAGCATAAAAAAACACATAATTGACAACATCTATCTGATTCTCCGAAGCCACATCCAACTATTGTCTCATCAACAAATACATAAGAGTGCTGTTCTAAACATAACCACACGCATATGCCTCTGCCTCTCCATCGCATTCAACAATTCTCCACTATGATGGGCTGATGGCACTGCATACAACAATATCCGTACAACAGTTAGTATAATGAATCAAAATTACCATAAGCTGTTTCAGTAATCAGCTGATCAAAAACTAATGGAACATACAATATGTAGAAGTGTCGATTTGCTCTGGGAGCTCCTTTATATCCACCTCAAACCTTGCTTGAACCTGCTTATGGCAATCAATTACCATAAGCTGTTTCAGTAATCAGCTGATCAAAAACTAATGAAACATACTATATGTAGAAGTGTCGATTTGCTCTGGGAGCTCCTTTATATCCACCTCAAACCTCGCTTGAACCTGCAATCAATTGACCAAAAAGTAAGATCCACAATATCCAAACGTGAATACCAAGCAAAAGAACCGTGAACCAAGCAAAAAAAGAGCAGAGATATGAGACCTGATTAAGAATATCGGAGTCTGAAGCAGAAGAAACAAAGGTAATTGCAAGACCCTTGGTGCCAAATCTACAAGCTCTACCAACCTGCAACAATCCAACAAGAGGTGTCAGAAGGAAAAATATTGTTTGCCACGAAATAGAACATTATAAAGAATAGAACCTACCCTGTGAAGATAAGTGTCCGCAGAATCAGGCATATCATAATTTATGACAATGTCAACACGCTCAATGTCAATTCCCCTGCCAACCAAATCAGTGGCCACAAGAATCCTCTTATTCCCCTCCTTGAAACCCTTGTATCGGGTCAACCTGCAAGCAATCAATTTAGAATGTAACGACAACTTAATTTAAAAGTGTCAAATGCCAAAGTTGAAAGCTGATTTGAATAAAGTTATACAACAAACACCATCAGAAGAATGAAACGAAAAAGTTAAGAGACTTGAACCAAAAAGCACCACTGAAAAAAGTGTCACCACCGGCATATAAACATTTGGATTGACTAAGCCAAACAGCAATCATCAACAGAAGGCCAAAACGACAAGGTTAACGGACTCGAACAAAACACCACAGACAATATAAAAAAAAAATTGATGACAGTATCCCACCATAGCATATTTACATTTGGGGTTAGTTTGTTATAAGTAGAGACCATGACAGCGATACAAAGTTTTGCATATAGAACAGATGAAAGAGCATCCAAAGAAAATAATAAAAACATGTGATGTACAATTATTACTGCAAACAAAAAGACACATGACGGTTTTATAGAAATGAATTAATCTAAAAGAGCTGAAATGTAATACCGACCCTAATGTATAAATTAAAACCAGGAAATGTTGGAAGTTATCCAAATTGCCAAGAAAATAAATGAAGAACGTAGCCAACATTTAAAATACAAAAGCAAAATTGATCATTTCTGTTTAAGGTAAAATTAGAGACTAAAATGATTTAACCTGGAATCCTGCGAGAGAAAAAAAGGATTCCACCCAAATCAAATTAAGTTCACTAATAGGTTTCATGCAATCCACATAGCAAAATATTCATTTGGACTCGCATCCCAACCAAAACAGCGAGCAAACTTGTACAACATTTAAGAGAAAAATGAGTTAAAGATGGCTATTTACTACAAAGAATAGCTAAGCATTTACATTTCCACAACAAAAACTCATTCCTTCAAAAAAAAAAAAAAATTGAAGACAAAAACAATAACACTTCCACACTCAGCAATTTGAATCAATGGACTGTAATGAGAATTTGATTAACACTTAATCTAACATGCATAGGTACATAATACATCCAAAGTTTAACCTAAACATGTTTTTATACCATGCTTTAATCAAACCCTAAATACATGTTACTAACCCATATCAATTCAAGAGAAAAGGGAGATAAGAGAAAGCGGAAGCGTACTTGAATCCATTACCGGAAGTTGTTGGACGGGTTGAGATTGATCTTCCAAATTATCACGATCTTTGGAACACAAAAGTGTTCTCTTTTTTCTTTATCTTTTTTCTGGTGATGGGGATACAAAAAAGCCAAAAAGGTATCGTCTAATTTGGGGACCATAACCCTAATAAATAATAACCAGATTGTTATATGTTTTGCTATTTCTAATTTGGCCCCTCATCAAAAAAGATATAGCACTCTGGTATCTACACATTAATTTCATGACAATTATACTCTTAAACCTTACAAATTTAAATCTTAATTAGACAATTTTAATTTAGGCTTAACCGAAAGATAGCACAACACATTTAATATTTACATGTGTGGCCCCACATGTTGGAATTTTCCAACAAACTCCCACTGGGCCACATATGTAACTTTACAAATGTGTATGACTTTATGAGCTCCAAAATTTTGCTATCACAATTTTAGGGTATATCCGAACAATCTCGTCCATTGATTATGCTGTTATATGATCAAAGCAGTTTTCGTCACATTTAGCATGACTAAACCCATCAATGGTATGAGTACACCAATATAACCAAATGGCATAGATCAATCATGTATGCGTAGCATGGAAATTACATGCAATGTGATCTATACATATATATTTCCAACTGGTCCTACTTTATTCTTTAGTGAGATCAATACTTAACACAATGTAACAAAGTGAAATAAACTGAATAAAGTGAAATGAACTGAATACTTTATTTCTGATCAGAAAAATATCCAAATACATAAATGCATAAGTATGTCCAAATCAAACATAAAGCAATAAAATGCAAAATGATACAAACTCCCACTATAATGTAATGGAGTAATGCTAGAGGATCCAAAAAAGTGACCCAAATTTTGGACCCAAACCTATGTGGCAACATCACACACAACATGGGATCTTTGGGAAGAGTGACGTGGGCCCATGTTGTGTGTGATGTTGCCACATAGGTTTGGGTCCAAAATTTGGGTCATTTTTTTGGGTCCTCTAGCATTATTGTAATGTAATATCCTCATTCAAAATAACACATATATGAGTCGTGGGCTCATGAAAAACCTTGGGTGGTAATCCTTTTGTAAGTGAATCCGCTATCATGGAGTTTGTCCAAATGTGCTCTATGGATTTCTGTCCACTCTGCACTCTCTCATTCACAACTAGGAACTTAATGTCAATATGCTTTGACCTAGATGAGCTCATGTTGTTGTTGGAATATAGCACTGCTGACTTATTGTTACAATATAGTTAGAGTGGTCTTTTAATACCCTCTAAAATGCGTAGCCCAGTGATAAAATTCTGCAACCATATCCCATGGTTGGATGCCTTATAGCATGCTACAAACTCTATTGTCATATTTGAAGAAGCTATGAGTGTCCGTTTAGCACTCCTCTAAGAAATAACTCCACCAGCTAATAGGTATATGTAGCATGATGTGGATCTCCTACTGTCTTGGCATCCAGCATAATCGGAGTCAGAATACCCTATGATCTCCAACTGATCTGATCTTTTATATGTGAGCATGTGATATTTCATTCTCTACAAATATCTCATAACCCATTTGGCTACTTTCCAATGATCTATCCCAGGATTTCTTAAATATATGCCTAACATACCAACAATGTACGCAATATCCGGACGCGTACACACTTAAGCATACATTAGACTCCTTACAGCTGATGCATAGGGAATCTTCTGCATTTCCTTAACTTCAAGGTTATTTTTAGGGCACTGATTGAGACTGAAATTGTCTCCCTTAGCGATAGGGGTGTCACCTGGTTTGTTGTCCTGCATGCTAAACATTTTGAGCACTTTATCGATATAGCTCCTTTGTGATAATCTAAGAATACCCCCTAGAGCGATCTCGTTGTATTTAGATCCCTAATACAAAAGAGGCGTCACCAAGATCTTTCATCTTAAAATTCTTTGATAGAAATCTCTTGGTTTCGTGTAACATGCCTATATCATTTGTGGCAAGCAATATGTCATCGACATACAAAACCAGGAATATGTGCTTACTCACACTGAATTTGTGATACACATAATTATCAACAACGTTTATCTCAAAAACAAATGAGATAATCACTTGATGAAACTTGTAGTACCACTAATAGGAAGCTTGCTTGAGTCCATAGATGGATTTTGTCAATTTGCTTGCTTCGCACCTTCTGGTAATGGGACAAGTTCCAAACCTTATTGTCTTGCATAGACTTATACTCCTCATTCATGGCATCAATCCATTTTTTAGAGTTAGAACCCTACATGGCTTGATAGAGGTTGATTGGATCATCTTCCACCATTCCAATGTCTTTCTCATGTTCCTAGAGAAATACGAAAAAATCGTCTGGAATAGCATTTCTCCTTTCTCTAGTGGATCGCCTTAATGGCACTGGTTCTTGAGTTTGTTGAGTTTGTTGAGTTTGTTCCTCAGGAACAATTATCTCATCTTGAATGGGGGGTTGATCAACATTGCCTGGTTGAGAATCCGGATTCGCTTCTTAATCAATGACAGGTATAGAAACATGCACATTGTCAAAAGCAATAGTGGGAATCGAAACCGATTCCTCCTCAAAGACAATGTCTCTGACCTTATTTCTTCCCCACAAACTCAACATCCTCAAAAAAAAAAATGTTGCAGTTACCATCTCAAAAATTGACCTAAGTATGAGATCATAAAATTTATAGCTCCTAGATCGCTTAGAGTAGCCAATGAAGTAGCTGCTCATAGTTTTGGAGTCCAATTTCTTTTCATGTGGTATGTAAGGTCTTGCCTCAGCTGGACATCCCCAAATGTGAAAATGCTTTAGACTAGGCTTTCTGTCTGTCCAAAGCTCATAAGGTGTTTTTACAACTACTTTAGTTGGCACTCGGTTTAGAATATAAGCTATTGTTTTGAGTACTTCTCCCCCGAGTGACTTTGGTAAAGAGGAATGACTAATCATACTCCTTACCATATCCTTAAGAGTCCGATTTCGCTTTTCAGCTACACCATTTATGCTAGGTGATCTTGGCATGGTGTACTGTGGGACGATTCCACATTCTCTAGGAATTTAGCAAACTGTCCTGGACGTTGTTTACCTAAACTGTCATATCTGTCGTAGTATTCACCACCACGGTCAGACTTGACACTCTTTTTTGCCCTTGTCCTTAGATGTGCTAGCCAAATGAGCACTTTCGGTCTTGTCTTGCTTCAATCTCTCTTCCTCTTGCACACAGTTAGAAATTAGCTCATTAAGAGTCCATTTTTCCTTTTGACAGTTGTAACTAACATTAAACTGACTGTATTGTGCAAGAAGTGATATTAATACCAAATGCACGAGCAAGTCGTCAAACAGCTCGAGCTTCAGTGCCTTAAGCTTAGAAGCAATATGAGACATTTCCATAATGTACTCCCTTATGTTCCCCTTGCCTTTGTATCTCATAGAAATCAACCTTTGCAAAAGCGTGCTTGTTTCTGCCTTATCATTTTTTTTTCGTAAAACGATTTTCAATTTCGGTTAGGAACTCTTTGGCTTTGGTTATCTTTTCAGATACCGCACCCCTAAATGCCTCCGGAATGCCGCGCTTGATGATCATAAGACTCATGCAATTTGAGCGATCCCACTTCTCAAAGTTCTTCATGTCATCAGGAGAACTAGCATCCGTAAGAGAAGATGGCTGCTCAATCTGAAGTGTAAGGTCCATATCCATACAACCGAGAACAATTTATATGTTCTCCTTCAAATCCTTAAAGTTGGTCCCATTAACTATGGGTATAAAGTTGATATTAGCATATATAGTAAAAACAATAGTAGTAAAGAGAACAAAAAAACAAACAAATAAACATACTCACATAATAAACAAATACAATAATCAACAAATTCAAATAATGGTAAGTCCCATCTCAAGATACCTAGCACAACATTTAAGAGAAAAATGAAGACAAAAACAATAACACTTCCACACTCGGCAATTTGAATCAATGGACTTGATCACAAATATAGTCCAACATTAACAACAATCAACAATAATAAATTTACAAACCTTTCTTCTTGGGACATTCCAGAATGGATGCAGATAGAGGGAAAATTGCACTCAACAAGTAACTTGTTCAACTCCGCTGCTCTACTCACACTTTTGACAAAGATGACAACTTGATTAAAGTCCAACGCATCAAGGAGATCATTAAGCTTCCGATTTTTCTCCAGCTCGCTCAATTTGATGTAGTGCTGTCATTTTCAGTTGCAAATAGGGGTGGGCACTAAGTTCGAAACCGAACCGAACCGAAAAAGGGGTGTTCGGTTCGGTTCGGTTCGGTTCGGTTCATAGGATGAAATCGGTTTAAACCGGTTTAAAATGTTGAAAACCGAAAAAATTTCGGTTTAAACCGGTTTGACTCTTTTAAAACCGGATTGAACCGTTTAAACCGGCTATATAAGTGAAAAAGAAAAAGAAAAAGAAAAAAAAAAAAAAAAAAACCCCTAAATCTTCTTTCATTTTGACTCTTTGAAACTTCCGCCACTTCTCCTCTCCTCTTTGAGTTCTCACTTCTCACTTCTCTCAAATCTGAGTCCAGACTTCTCTTCTCCCATTAGAAAAGCATCTCATTTTTTCCTCAACTCTGCTCTCAACCTCCATTCTGCTCCGCCGCCTATGATCTGCTTCGCCGCCTGCTGCTCAACCTCCGACTTCTCCACCTGCTGCTGTTCGATCTTCTCTTCTTCAACTCATCCGATCTGCTTCAACAAAAGGTTGGTTCTTGTCTGGGTTTCTCTTATAAAGTTTCAATTTTGTTTGGATTTTTTATTTATATTACATGATTACTTCTGGGTTTCTCTTATATAGTTATATTGTTCAAAGTTACTATTTTTTATGTGTTTGTTTTGAAGAGTTGATGTTTTGAATATTTTTATTAGTAGAAATAATTATATGTGTGCAATAAGCCGTTGCTGTTGTGGAGTATTTTTTATTAATTTGCATTCCAGTTGTAAAAGCTATCTATTGAAATGTTGGCTTTCAATGGTCATAATAATATATTAGTGATTTTGTTTTCAATAATTTCCAGTATCTCATCTTTGTTTGTTTGTTGTCTCAAACAATGATCAGTTGCATGTTTATTTTCCAACAGGTAGCAATTAAAATATCTGAAATTAATTTAATTCTCGTTGTGGTTGTGGTGGGTGGTGCATGTGTTGATGAATTTGATTACTTCGGGTGGTGAACTGGTGCATGTTCTGATGATGGGTTCATGAATTTGATTACTTTATTTATGTATAATTTGATTAAAGTGTTGTATTTATTCATGGATTCGTGAGATTTCAAATGGAACTCTGCAAAATTTTTGAAAATTTGTAATTGTAACTCATGTCAAAACAGGCACCATGTGGCAAGCATGCATGTTGTTTAAAGTATACTGTGTACAACACTAATTATCTGTGTACAATAAAATAAAATAAATCAATCAAACTAAAAAATTTGATACCCTTCTAAACAGAACAGGGAAGTGGCTAATGTGGAGTAGAGACTAGAGAGTAATTGTGTTGATACTAATTCTGTGATTGTGTTTGTATCTAAGTATTTATTTTAATTATTTATTTGTATGTGAAATTGTGAGTAGATGGAGATTGATCCTAATGTGGATTTTAATTATTCAATGGAGGGAAGCATGAAGGTAAGCCTTTAACTGCTTGTATATGTCTAATTTTTCTAACATTTTTTTTTTTTTTTGAAAGGAAATCAATAAAAAGAAAACGGTTACAAAGAGTCGGGGCAATCCCCCAAGACCAGACGTTCCACCGCAAGCGGACAATCTCCAATCCAGATAGACCTACCCTCAAACCCAAGGGCCAACTTGGCTAAAGCATGAGCCACCCTATTAGCAAGTCTAGGAACAAAACCAAAGAAATAAACCAGGAGCTAACTAAATTAAGAATATCATGAATGACAACCCCAACATCCGACGCCGGGATCACCCTAGCAGAAATCAAGTCCACCACCGACTTAGCATCGGATTCCACCATCGCTGGAACTAACCCCAATTCCACCGCAAACCTCATCCCAGTCAGGATAGCTAAAGCTTCAGCAACTTCAGGCTGGAAATAAGCATCAAAACGGTGACAGCAGGACGCCAGAACCTTACCAGTCCAATCTCGAATCACCACCCCAACACCAGTAACAGACCGAGCCTCATCCAAAGCTGCATCCGAATTTATCTTCACCAACCCCGCAGCAGGGGCCTTCCAAGAAGCCGCCAAAGCAGGCCCAGACTGCACCCTCTGATTAGCAGCGTGAGTAGCACCCCGAAACTCAGCTAAGAAACTCTTAGCCCACTCAAGGATACCCTCAACAGGCAGCTCGACATTGGAAAACAGCAGTTGATTTCTCCTGAACCAAATTCTCCACCACACAACACACAGCAACTCAAAGTCCATCCCCTTAGACTCCTTACATAGCCAACAGAAATCGAAAAAGACATAGAATCCCGCAGCCGACCATCCTTACCAGCCCCAGAGTGGCCCGAATTACCTTCAACGAGGGACACCTCCAAAGCGCATGCAAGGACGTTTCCTCCCGCTGATGACAGATCGGACACATTGAATTAATCACCAAACCATGAGAGACAAGATTAGCACAAGTAGGGAACCAATCATTGCAAGCTTTCCACACGAAAACTTTTATTTTCAGAGGCAAACTGATTTTCCAAAACCATTTCCACCAGGAAACCGAACTACTCAAACCCGAACCGCTAGAATCCATAGCCAAGGATCTAGCTAACCGATAGCCACTCTTAACAGAGAAAGAGCCCGACCGATCATAATGCCACAAGATACTGTCCCTCATCTCCACCCTCCCAATCGGAATATTAAGAATAGCTGCAGCATCCATGGGAGCAAAATTTTGTCTAATAACATTCACGTTCCAAGTGCCATCCCCACATTTCAGCATGTCAACCGTGGACCACTCACCCAACATCGGACCAGAAATTACCTTAAAGGTAGATTCACGCGGAATCCACCGATCCTTGTAAATATAAACCGACCTCCCATCCCCAATCCTCCATCGGTAGCCTCGCTTCACCAAATCGCCACCCCAAACTAGACTTTTCCAAAGAAAAGAGCTAGAGCAGCCTTTCCCAGCACGAAAAATGGAGTCCTCCGGAAAATAACAAGCTTTAAGAACACGGGCTACAAGAGAATCAGGAAACTGGATAAGTCTCCAAAATTGTTTCGCCAACAAAGCTTGATTGAAAGACAACAAATCCCTGAAGCCCATGCCGCCCTCCTCCTTCGGCTTGCACAACACCTTCCAAGAGCACCAATGAAGCTTACGCTTCGAAGAGCCACCACCCCACCAAAAGCGAGCACATAAGCGATGAAGCTCCTGAATAAGAGAAACAGGAAGACGGAACAGATTCATAGAGTAAACTGGAATCGCCTGAACCACTGCCTTAAGCAACACCTCTTTGCCCCCACCTGAGAAAAACCTACTATTCCAGCTTTGCAACTTCTTCCAAACCCTCTCTTTAATACTATCAAAACAAGCTCTTTTGTTTCTACCAACCACACACGGGAGACCCAAATATTTACTGTGACAACCCACAATATTCATTCCCAGAATGGCCGCCAACACACATCTCTCAGGTTGAGAAATCTGCTTACTGAAACAGACTGCAGACTTACTAAAATTTATGCACTGACCTGAAGCTAGAGAATATAAGTCCAACAGATTCCTGATATTAACACACTCCTCTCTGGACGCCCTTGTGAAAAGCAAACTGTCATCAGCAAAGAAAAGATGCGTGACGGTTGGGCCCCACCGACTACAACGAAAACCAGAATAAGTCCCACGCCTTTCCGACAGATTAATTAAACTAGAAAGCCCCTCAGCACACAGGAGGAATAAATAAGGCGAGAGAGGATCACCTTGACGCAGCCCACGAGAAGGGACAATATTACCACAAATTTTTCCGTTCAAAATTAAGGAGTAACTAACCGTTGAAATACAATCCATGATCAAAGAAATCCATCTCTCCGAAAAACCAAGCCGCCGCATCATACCTTCAATAAAGCACCATTCCACCCTGTCATACGCTTTAGACATATCCAACTTTAAGGACATAAACCCCTTACTCTTACCGTTCACCTTACAGCGTAACGCATGCAAACACTCAAACCCAACCATTGCGTTGTCTGTAATTGATCTACCAGGGACAAACGCACTTTGAGTCTTAGAAATCACCCCACCCAGAACTCGCCGAAGACGATTCGCAAGAACCTTAGCCACACATTTATAGATGACATTACACAAACTAATAGGCCGAACATCCGTCATACGCTCCACATTACGAACCTTCGGAATGAGGCAAATCACCGTTCTATTAATGCTCCTAACCGAGGCACCCCCATTAAGACAACTAAGACACACTTGAGTAACGTCGTTCCCCACCACAGACCAGAATTTCTGGAAAAAAGCAGCCGGAAAGCCGTCCTCACCAGGAGCCTTGGAAGGGTTCATTTGAAAAAGAGCAACACGAACCTCGTCAGCAGTAAAATCTGAATCCAACATAGAAGACATATCAGGTTGCAAGGACGCCTGGACTGAACCAAGAACCTCCTGCAAAACAGAATTCGCAGGTCGAGAAGAGACAAAAAGACCATCAAAATACGACTGAATAATCTTCTCCATGTCAGCCTCACTTGTCCTCCAAGTGCCACCATCAATACAATCAAAAAGACCACCCAACCGATTCCTACGCTTCCTCGACGTGGCCTTCGCATGAAAGAATTTGGTATTACAATCCCCTTCTTTCAGCCACGACACCCTTGACCTCTGCTGCCAGTACATCTCCTCTTCCCGAAGCAAACCATCCAAATCCCGCTCAACCTGTCTATAATGCTGCCAATCCACACTGTCACCAACGCCATAGATCAAGGACAGCTCAGTTTTCTTCCGTGTAACAGCAGCTTGGAAAGCACGTTTGTTGTCTAAGTTCCACCTCTGGAGATACCCCGCACACCTACTCAAATTACCATTCAATCTGTCCAACCCATTCCCACCCCCAGAAGACATCCAAGCATTAGTAACCAAAGCCAGGCAGTCCTCTCTGTCCGCCCAACACATTTCGTAAAAGAATCTCCTTTGCCCAAAACTTCTAGCCACCGGATTCTCATCAATATTAAGCAAAACCGGTCGATGATCCGAATTCCAAAAATCAAGGTGATCAATAGAATATTTTGGAAACATACGCTGCCACTGTAAATTTCCCACACACCGGTCTAACCTTTCCTTAACCAGATCAGAATTCTTTCGACGATTAGTCCACGTAAAAATCTGACCCCTGAAACCCAAATCTTTCAAACCACAATCATCCAAAGCCTCGCGAAAATTACGCATAAGCGACTCCGGACGCAAGACCCCACCATTTTTCTCCTCCAAACTCAAAATTTCATTAAAATCTCCACCTACCAACCAAGGAAGATCAGCAAGACCCGCTAACCGCCTTAGTAAAGTCCATCCATGAATCCTCTGAGACGACAAAGGATTACCATAAAACCCCGTTAACCGCCACCTTTTATTATTAAGAGAAGTCACCATCTTATCTATGTGGAACCGGGAGTAAGACAATAAGGAAACATCCACCACCGAATTCCAAAATAAGCAAAGGCCCCCACTATTACCAGTTCTATCAACAACCAACTTCGAATCAAAACCTAACCTAATCCTGATACCCTCCATAACCTTATGATCACAAATCGTTTCCATCAAAAACACAATCACAGGGCGATGTTCCTGCATCAGAGAATGCAGGACTCGGAACGCTCGGCTCCCTCCTAAACCCCGAGCGTTCCAAAATAAAATTTTCATTGCGTCCGGCGAGCCGGGGATTCCTCCACCCGACTCACCGATATCTCAATTGACTCCTGGTCAAAAGCGTCCTCCTGTCTCAACTTCTTTCCAAACCCCACACTAGTTCCCAATTCCTCCCCAAAAGGCCTCTTCCTATCCTCCACAAAACCACCCATCGACTCCACTTCTCTTACCCCACCCTCTCTCGCCCACCTCTTCCACTTCCCTTTCTTTTTAGTAAACTCACCACCCTTACCAACCACCTTGGAGCCCCCACTATTATCATGAACAACCTCACCTGATGTGAAACGAAAATCAGCCTCCACTACAACATCCGATAGCTTTAAAGGCGGACACAAACCTGCTTCACAAGAAACCCTGTTATCCCCACCCCGTCCTGCATCTAATTTTTCTAACATGGATGCAAGTCTCTTATTTTACTATCATTACTAATTACCGTATATTTATGAATGCAGGAAGTTGGACTTATTTTACCTTTCATTACTAATTAAGTGATTTGGAGTTTTTATTTTAGTTGTAATTTTGATTTCGAGTTAGGATTTAGATTGTAATTTTTATTTGGACTTCGCATTTGTGATTTAGAGTTTTTAATTGTGAAATTTGTGAAAATTGAACTGGACTGTTACTGTATGTGGTCTGTACTGTATGTGGACTGTGGTCTTTGAAAATTGAATTTACTGTGAATCTGTGATACACCGATACTGTCTTACTATCTATTAAATTTGAAATTGTTTTGAATGTATTATAAATTAAATATTAGTGCTTTATTTATTATTAGTAAGGTTTGATTTCAGTTTTTTTGGGCTTGGACTGTTAAATGTTGTGGCCCAAAATTAGAATACCACAAGGGATTAGTAAACTGCAGTAATTTTTTTGTGGGTCACAACCCATCAAATTTAAAAACATATTAAAAAATTGATTAAGCCCATTAGGCCCAAAACCGAATTGAACCGAACTGATTAAAATCAGTTCAGTTCGGTTGCCATTTCTTATTCGGTTCAAACCGGTTCAATTTTGGATGAACCGAAATATTTTCAGTTCAATCCGGTTTTGTTTAAAACCGAACCGAATCGAACCGCGCCCACCCCTAGTTGCAAAGGTAAGAATCCAGTACAAGTATCAGTGTACTAGTATTGAACACAAAAATTAAGCTAAGCTTCCACACTATACCTGTACAAGACCGTGAAGAGTTAACTTGGCCTCGTCGTCAACATAAATTTCCATTGGCTGAAAGGAACAAATGTCACAGTAAATCATATTAGGGTCCTTCCTCAAGTTAGTGGAATCCAGTACGAAATGAATGATGGATGCACATCCCTCGAATTGAGATTCCTTTCCATCTGGTTTGTCTCCTCGTAGATAACAATTTTTTGTCACACAGCAAGCAAGTGCCATTGCCGCTCGACATATGGTTACCATGTGACTAAAAGCTTAATCCAGATAAGACAATCCTCAATGCTGTCCACGCACCCCCACCCCACTCAAGAATTGAAATTAAAAAAAACTAAAAAAACTAAAAAAAACCCAAACCAACAAACATCCCATACTCCAACACAACACTCAACACTCAACGCACGAAAAAAATGGAAAAAATACAAAAACAAAAAGTTTTAAACGAACACATGTTCCAAATCTGTAACTTTGTATAATTTGACCAAATGACTATTGTAATTACAAGTCATACCAAACAAGATACAATTTGTTTTGTGTTAAAATAACTTTTATATCATCTAATTATTTTACTATTACTAATGGCTCGTTTGGTGCGCGAGATATGATATGATTATTTTCATAAGATTGGATTGGATTGGATTAGAAAAGATTGGATATTTGAATTAGAAAAGATTGGACTAAATTTAGTGATGTGATGTATTTTGTGCTATATGAGATTGGATTAAGATGATATAATCTCTTGTTTGGTGTGGTATGAGATTAAATAAAAAAAAATTATCATATATTTAATACAGTATGAAATTTATTAATATACAATTAAATTAAATAATTTTTTGATAAATTAAGTATTTAATTTTTTAAAAATAAATAAAAGATTTAAAGTTAATATTAAAGAATTAATATTAACATTATGCAATGTCGTATTAATAATTTAATACGATGACTCCATATAATAGCCGTTACAGACGTGAAGACAACTTCCTGAATAGTATCAGAGATTATTAATTAGTGTGCGTGCATGCACGCATGCTTCTAACTTCTAACACATTATGGGTTGCTCTTTGTCTCTACTTCAGTCATTAGTTCCTGCACCATACACTTCACGCAACGTATTATTATTCTTCACCATACACTTCACGCCACGTAAACCCACGACTTGTTTGACATGAAAATTACTTTCATATTTTTTTTAAAGATCGAAATCACTTATATGAATTATTAAAAAAAAAATTTAATAACAATTAACTTATATGGCCTTCTCTAGCCATCCTTCGTTACTTCAAAATGAAGAAAATATTAACTCTAACAATTCTTCAAAATGAAGATAGCTTTTAGTTCAAAATTGAAGATTCAGAATTGGTTCTTCATTTCACTATTTGATTAAAATATTATTATTTTTTCTTTCAATCTTCTTTTTCACTTTTTTAATTAAACTTAATTAATCATATATAATTTTTTATTTATAAATGTAATTAGTATAAAAATTATACTATTATAAATATTTTGTTGAAATCTTTCAACCGAATATAATATTGACTATTTTTTAATTATTATCTAATAAGATAATATAGAGAAAATAATTTTATTAAAGAAAGTGAAATATTATTTATAAAGTACAATAATAATATTTTATTATTTAGAGATCGTAAAATGAAGAATCGTCGGAGTAGTAGAATCTATGTAGCACTAGCACGGATATGGATACGGATACGGATACGGATACGGGATACGGATACGGCACGATACGGGGATACGGTAAATCTTAAAAAACTAGGATACGGATACGGCAGGATACGTCAATTAAAATAATATATATTTATATTTAAAAACATATTTGATAATTCATTCAAAATCAAAACATATTAATAATCCAAATAGAACATGTTACATAAGTTGAACATATTACAAAATCCAAATAAAACATACGTCACATAAGCCATAACATATTATAAAATTCAAATAATACATTAAAAAAAAAAAAAAAAAAAAAAAAACTCATAAAACATATTTTAAATTCCTAATTAACTTCATTATCATCATTCACATTATTGAAGGATCTAAATAATTTGGCATCTAACTCTAATTTATCAAGAGAAAGGTTTATAATCTCAAGTATCCCGGTATTCTCCATGTCAATGGGATCAAAGACAAGATTTCTTTACAATTTCATTTTGACCCATAATATTTTGAAATTATAATTTGACCCCGTTTTATACTAAAATAATTATAATATTGCACCAAACGTATCCTCCAAGTATCCCTTAAGTATCCTCCAAGTATCCCCCAAGTATCCTCCAGTCAAACTTGTGAAAAAGTCAACGGATACGTCATTTGGAGTATCGGATACGTATCCTGGAGTATCCGAGGAGTATCCGAACTGGATACGAGTTCGATACGAGTTACCTCAACCAAATGGAGTATCAGTACTTCCTAGAGTAGAATTATGAAGATTGAATATTTCTAGAATATTTATAGAATATTTTATTTTCGGTCTTCAAATTGAAGATTGGTTAGAGCATCCACAATGGTTGCAAAATGAGACCCACTTTGGAACCCATCAAATTCTTCCACAACGGTGCAAAAAGGGATCCAAAAAAAGGGACCCAAATGTGGGGTCCACCCAAGTAGACCCAAATTGGGTTCCAAATTTGGAACTCAATTTAGGTCTTGCCCAATGATTGAGTTGGGTTCCCAACACTTCCCAATCATTGGGTTGGGTTTATATATATATATATATATATATATATATATTTATTTATTTATTTATTTATTTATTTATATAATTTAAATTAAAATATATAACTATTAATTTTAATAATTATATATAATGAAAAAATATAAATAAATTTAATATATATATTTCAATTATTTAAATTTAAATATATTATTATTAACTTCAATAATTATATATATAATGAAAAAAATATAAATAAATTTAATTTCAATTATAAAATTTTAGTTCAATAAAATTAAAATAATTTGAATGAAAACATTAATTTTTTGAAGGTTTGGAATCGGAACTAAACCTTCGAAACCGAAACCGAAACTGAAACCGAAGCCGGAACCGAAACCGAAACCGAAACCGAAACCGAACCATCGAAACCGAAATCGAAACTGAACCATCGGAACCGAAACCGAAACCCAACCGAACTGAAACCGGCGCCATGTCTAATTTTATATAATATTTTGTTTTAAATATTTATTTTTATTGTTGATGTAATTCGGTTGTGAAAAAATTATTTTAAATTAGTCATAATTTGTTAAATAATTATTGAATATATATATATATATATATAATATTTTAAAGAAGAGTAATGATTGTTTGAAAAAAAGTTAAAAAAGTGGATCCACTTTTACTTTTTCAATTAAACATCATTGTGAGAAAATGAGATCCAAATAAATATGACTCAAATGAGAAAACCCATTCTTTAAAAACAAGACCCATTTTTAATGATGTGACATAAATGAGTCTTGTATTTGGGTCTCCAGTCTCCACCATTGTGGATGCTCGTAGAGATAGTCTACGAAAAGTATAATTTTTTTTCTTTTTCTCAAAAGGTGTGAAATTGCTTTTGACTATTGAATTGATCGATGTTCAGAAAGGATACCGCAACTACTGCAGCTTTTATTTCAAAATAATAAATAATTAAAAATAAAAACAATAAACAATAAATAAAAAATAAAAATAAATAAAAATAAAAAACCCAACTGCATCAACGAGCCACATGAAAATAAATGCAAAGTACTACAAGTTTGTGCATGTACTACAATTGTACGACCACACTTGCATTTTCAACTTTTCCAACAAACTTTGAAAACTTTTCCACATGTATTAACAATTTCAATGGTTGAGATGGCCTTATGGAGAGTGCTATCAACAACACTAGGTATCAACAACACTGGGTCAATAAGATGAAAATGGTTTAGTTGTTTGCCATTCACACATATATAATAAGGTTATAGATTCGAATCTATTTATCTACTCAAATATCGAATTATTGTAATATTTTAAAAACAGTAGTGCTACACATCCCATCTAAAATCTCAAACATTTTCATCATAACCCATACATATGACAATTGAAGTGTTAAATGGTGTGTAAATACACATTAATAATGATTTCTCTCATTTACCATATGTAACCAGTCACCATTTAACACTTCACAAGAAAAATTGTGATTTTTTCTTTATCATAATTTACAAAAACTTTGAATACTCTTAGGTCTCGCAAGTACAATTTATACAAATTTCATTATTGTTTTGTGTGTGATCAAAATATAGGAGTTTGAAAGTGAAACAATTATTATGTTATCACATTTTCATTAGCAAAACACTTTTTTTTTTTTTTTGATTGCAAACAACAACTGGATTACAATATCTGGAATACAATCCAGGACAAGATTACATGAAAACATGTAACAACAGTAACTGGGACCCATCAACTATCGGCATCCAAGCACAGCCCAGATAAGATCTCCCACGATGGGGACAGAAACCCACACACAAAGGTGGGACAACCCACACAGAGGTGGGACAAACACCCTCACAAAGAGGGAAACAACCACAATTACAGAACCTAAAAAACCCAAAACGAAATGAAATAAAACCGATCGGAGGAAGGGGATCCGTGGCTGCCAGAAAATGTCCAGGACTAGGTCGGACGGCGCTGAAGTTTCGGCTGGATCGAGAACCAATTGGCCGGCTCGAATGGAACGCCCCAAATCTGACCAAACGGCGACGGAGAGGACGTCCGGACGAGCATCATCCCCGGCGCTACAACCGAAGGATGAACCCTAACTGGATCGGGAAACTAACCGCCGAAAAACGAAGAAAAACCTCCGGCAGGCCGTGAAGAAAAAGGAGAGAACCTCCGCAGATCTTGCCGGAGAGCGGTGCCAATCGACCGCCCAAAAGATTGACATCGCCGCCGACACCCCCAGGCACAGCAAGGTGTCGGCGGCGGACGGGATGAAGACGGATTGAAGAGTGGTTAGGGTTAAGAAAAAGAAGAGAGAGGTCAGAGAGAAAAATCTAGAATACAAAACACTTTTCTACCATAACTTTATAATTTCAATACATCATAGTTATGTTTTATTTTTTTCTCTTTATACAATTTGTGTTGTTGGTTACAATTTCGGCTTTATAAACCGAATGTAAAATCCATAAAACTCATCGATTTCAATGACAAACGAAAAAAAATATTTAATTCACTTTGGATTCTAATAAAAATCTTGCTTTAAGCTATGACAACTTTTTGTCAACGAGCATTCAAAAAAAAAAAAAAAAAAACTGTGTTAAGGAGTACGAGTTTTTCTCCGATAGACACACAAATGTGAGTATACTTATAGTATATTTATTCATCTCATCACTTTTTATTAGAAAAGACAATGCAATTGAGTCAAATAATGCTTAATGTTAAAAAGTGAAAATAAATTAAATGTGTACTTTTTAGAATTTTAATCTAAACAATTAAATTTTATTCACATGGTAATTTAAACATTATTTGTTTTATTGCTAAAAAATCCAATAAGCAATCTTTTTTTTTTTTAAACAAAATGTATATATAATATATATATATATATTGTAAACAAAATTCAAGAACTTTTTTTTTATTTGGCTTTTGATACATATTGAACTTGAACCTTTTTTTTTAACAATAAATTGAACTTGAACTTTATTAGCAGAACATGTAAAATTATATGCTTTGATAAATTTTTTGTTTTTTTAAAATTGAACTTTGTTTGAAGAAGAACATGCAAAATCTTATAAAGAATGGTGCATGTTAAATTACTTATTTTAATTAGTATGAGTATAAGTGTAAAATTACTTATTTTCAGACAATTTTATTTCAAAAAAACAAACATGTTGACAGTATATTCAGCTGTGAGAAAAAAACAAAAAAACATATCATTCAGGTTCAGATTTCAGTCCCCATTCAGTCTTTCAGTCTTTAGAAAAATTCAGGACTATTCAGTCTTCAGACAAAAAAACAAACGACCCCTAAGTGTCATTAAGTGTTAAGTAGAAAAATCAAACATGCCCTTAGATAGAGATTGCCTGAGAAAAAAGAGACAGTTTTTTTTCTTAAATATTACAATATTACATAAATTCAGGGTTTTTGGGGGAGGAAACCCGCAACCTCATGATGCATATGTGAGAGGTTTACCACTAGACCAATCTCATCTCGTCAAAGAAAAAAAAAATTGAGATAAAGAGTTAGAGATATATATTGAAGGAGATTGAGTTTAATATGGTAATTAAAGATTCATAAGAGATAAATTGAGAGGAGTTTAATACGGTAATATTATTGATTTAGGAGAGAGAAATAATTTTTTTTTATATATTTTAATTCAAAAATATTTTATCCATCATATGAATCCAAAGATTAACATGGTTCGTCCTAACTTTTCTTATTATTAAGACGAACTGATAGTATAATATATATATATATTGTAAATAAAATGGTAGACGTGTCGTTAAATTTGCTCGTGATGTTCCAACACGTTGGAATTCTACTTATAAAATGTTTGCTCAAAGTTATGAGTATAGGGATTTATTAGTTTATTTTATTCAATTGCATGTTCCTACCATTGAACTTTTTAAAACTCATTGGGATGCTTGTTACAATGTTTTCAATTTGTTAAAAAAATTTCATAATGCTACAAAAAATTTATCTAGTATTTATTTTCCTACAACACATTTATTTATTATCGAGAGTATTAATGTTGCTGGTGCATTTTTTTATTGTAAATCTGACCCAGCAAGAGCGAAGCCATTAGTGCTATGAAGGCAAAATGGTTAAATTATTATGAGGAGTTTCCAAATATTTATTTGATTGCTATGGTTTTTGATCCACGCTGTAGATTACAATCTTTGTCTTATTATCTAGAAGGTTATTATGGCAAAAAAAGTTTAAATATTAAATATGATGTTGATGCGTGTTGTGGTAGAGTTAAGAAATTATTGTATAGTTTATATGATGAATATGCTACATTGTATGGATCCTCACTGAACTTAGATGTTACACGAACACGAACACGAACACAAACTACATCTCAGCCTCCATCATCCTCCTCTGGATTTTTGAATTTAGGGTATAGTATGTTATCAAAAAAAACCAAAAAACCAAGATGTTCTTCATCAAGCTCCGGTTCGTATTCCGAGCTTGAATCTTATCTAGTTTCTTCTTGTGAGTTTACAGAAGCATTTGATATTTTAAAATATTGGAATGAAGCTACAATGTACTATCCAATCATGGCTATGATAGCCAAAAATGTTTTTTCAACACCAGTTTCTACTGTGGCGGTGGAACAAGAGTTCAGTGCCAGGGGGAATATCCTAGATGAAAGACGTTTATGCTTGACACCGAAAGCACTTCAGATATAGGTTTGTGTTGATGATTGGATAAAGGCGGAAAACAGACAACAAGAAATCGATCAGGAGCCAACATACGATTTCTTTAAAGATGACGAACCTGAAGGCTCTGGAGCAGTGGAGCCGGAATAGCAAACCTGTATTAAAAATTAGTCCACGACTCCACGTCATCACCAAACCTGTAATAAAAGATAAGAGAACTACGTGGCCTTTGATTCCTCTAAACCCCCCCAAGAGGATACGTAGGCAACTTAATTGTGGTAAAAATTAAGTGCAAGGCTAATAAGTTTACATATATATATATATATTTTTTAAATTTAATTTTGTAATTTGTCATTTATTTATTTTATGTTATTTTTAAAATTTGGGTGACTCAATTTCCATATACCTAATGAAATGTAAATTGTAATTTGTCATTTTGTTTAGTTTTATTTTAATTTAATTTTGTAATTTGTCATTTGTTTATTTTATTCAAATAATAACCCAATGAATTTAATTTAATTTTGTAATTTGTCATTTATATATTTTATTTTATTCAATTACAATCTACAACTTATAAGTTACAAGTTGTCAAGTTAGAACTTAGAAATTTTTTTTTTTAAAAAAGGTTCAAAACCGCCAGTTTCCATGGAACCGGAACCGGCATATAGTGGTTCCGGTTTCGGTTCCACCAAACCATGGAACCGGAACTGAACCGGACCGGAACCGGAACAGGTCTATGTCCTTAAATAAACCAAGGGTTAACAGATATTATTCTACAGATTTTACCCCTGTTTTTATTTTTTATTTTTTATTTTTTATTTTTTATTTTTCTTAACACCAACAATTGAAAATTAATTAAAAAACCCAAAAATAGAAAAAAAAAAAAAGAAAAAAAAAAAAGATCAACACCATCAGTCCAAGGAACAAAAGCCAGAAGCCAAGATATATCAGCAATCCAGCACGAATTTGCTAAGAAATACTACCACAAAGTCTCCATGATCTACTCTCCATATAAAACCTGGTTTTTATTAATTATTATGCTAAACAAATCAAGCTGAGACAATATGTAAATTACTCTCATCACCATCAAAACAAGAACACAGCCCATAAAATAATCATCACCATCCATCTCAAAACACCATCACCACCACTCAAACCCTAACCCACCTCCACCCACAAATATTACAATAAACAATGTAGATTTAACAAATAAATAAATAAATAAATAAATAAAATGTAAACACAAATCCCATGTTAAAAAAAAACAAAAAAAAAACTAAAACAATATTTATAAAAAAAAAAAAATCTTGACATTCTCTTTCTCTCAACTGTTCTCCTTTGAGTTTCTCACCCATGGTCAACCGTCTCTTGGCCGCCGGCGAGGAGCAGCGATAGGCTTCTCGTCATTCTCTTCGGCTTCTCTCTCTGTCTCTCTCTTCTTCAATCTCCTTCGATTCGAGCCGATTTGGTGGTTTCGGCGAGGATTCGAGGTGGGTTGGTGGCTAGGGTTCGTTAGCGGTGAGTGTGACTGGGTTCTGGTTCGACGGCGGGGTTTGCTTGGTTTGATTTCGTGGTGATTGATTCTTGATGGTGAGAGGCAGTTGGTGAGAGACAGAGGTTGGGTTTCGTTTTGAGGTGGTTGTGGTAGTTGGATGTGAGGCAATGGTGGGTGTTGATTTGGTAGATGGTTTATGGTGTTGGAATTTATTTTATTTTATTTTTTATCTGGTGTTTGAAAAGTTAAACTGGTGTGGATTTGGCAGATCGTTTCAAGTGTTGATCTAGATTTTTTTTTTTTATCTGAATAATTGTTAAAAAAAAAAAATAATTTAAGTTTTATTTTTTATTTTTTATTTATATATATATATATATCAAATTTACTTAATTATCCTCATTTATTTAATGAAATTTCTATTAGTGTGCATATTTGTTAACCCCGGGCTAACTCATGGACACTTGGCATTTAGTTGGGTGAGGGTAATGCTCACCCCCAGTTAGGGGGGGGAAGCAAAAATGAACTCTATCTAAAATCTCAAACATTTTCATCACAACCCATGTGACAATTGAAGTGTCAAAAAGTGAGTGAATACACATTAATGATGATTTATTCTATGAGAAATGCTAAATACACTCTCCCAACACACTCTCAAGTGTTAATATTTTATTTTTTGACATGAAAATTGAGTCATAATAAATGGTTTGTCTGCTCATGTTATTTACAACCCAAACAAAACATTCTCTTCCCAAATTGCCCTTTTACTATTATTTTTTATATTACTATTATTATTATTTATATTATTTATGATTTATTATTATTATTATTATTATTATTATTTTATTATTATTATCATTATCATTATTATTTATTATTACTGTTATCATTATTATTATTTTATTATTTTTGTTATATTATTATTATTATTATTATTATTATTATTATTATTATTATTATTATTATTATTGTTATTGTTATTTTATTATTATCATTATTATTATTATTTTATTATATTATTATCATTATTATTTATTACTATTACTATTATTACTATTGCTATTATTATTATTATTATTATTATTATTATTATTATTATTATTATTATTATTATCTTCATTATTATTTCTTGTATTATTAACATTTTTTTTAAGGATATCCATTAATAGGGACAAGAAAAACTCTAAATATCCAAACTTTTACGGTAAGGATGATAGTGAGAGAAACTTCAAGGTTTCCAACACTGAAGAAAGTGGTTGAAGAAGGAAAGAAGACTCTAGTGTTGGGAACCTTGAAGCTTCTCTCACTGTCATCTTTACCGTAAAATTTTGGATATTTATAGCTTTTTTTATCCCTATTAATGGAAATCCTTAAAAAAATTAATGTTTTTAATTTTTTTCATTTATTTATTTAAACCCTTTATTTATTTTATTTTTTAAAACTATTTATTTTTTAAAAATTATTTATTTATTTATTTATTTTAAACTATTTATTTATTTATTTTTCAAAAAAATATTTATTTCTTTAATTTTTGTAAACTATTAATTTATTTAATGAATTATATCTTTTATTTAATTTTTTTTATTAAAGTTTATAAAGTTTTTGGTTAAAAGGTAAAAAAAAAAAAGTATAAAACAATATAACTAGGGGCAATTTAGGTATTTTTAAAGTCAAATTTAAGTCTTGTGGGTATTAGTGTATAATAACAAAATATTTCCAAGTAAGTGTAACTTACCCAAACCTCAAGGGGTTCAGTGCAATTTACCCTTATATATATATATATATATATATACATTAATACATATAATATTTTAAAGAAGAATAATGATAAAAGTAAAAAGTGTATTCACTTTCTCCTTTACGATTTAACCCTATTGTGTGGAAAAGAAACCCAAATAAATAATATCTAAAAAGAAAGACCCATTTCTTGAAAAAAAAAAAAAAAAAAAAACTCATATTTGATGATGTTTTACAAATGGGTATTGTATTTGAATCTCAACCACTATTGATTCTCTAAAGACAAGCCGATAATAAATTTTTTATCAGGAATTGTTACAAATAACTATTTAGAATTATAGAAATACCCTTGAAACTTTTTTAACACATACAACACGAAAGGGAGCTTACTCAGTTACTCTGTGAATTCACGTGATTCTTGAAATGGGAGCTTACTCTGTGAATTCACGTGATTCTTGAAATGGGAGCTTACTCTGTGAATTCACGTGATTCTTGAAATGGGAGCTTACAGAATTCACGTGATTCTTCAAATGGGAGCTTACTCTGTGTATTCACGTGATTCCTAAAAAAAATCAGTTGTCAGGTAAAAGTGTAAAACAGTAACCTGGTTTATTTGACTAACATGAAAATTTTGTTTAACATGAAACAGTTGAATTGATCCGATTTTCAAAAAGGATACCGTATAAAAACAAAAATGATTGCAGACTCATGCATGTATACATTGTATACTTACCGGTTACCAAGTTACCAAGTTACCAACTACTGCAGCCAGCTTTTATAGTTTTATTTCAAAAATAAAAAAATAAAAACCTGCTGCCTCAACCACCCACATGAAAATAAATGCGAAGTACATTACACAAGTTTTTCCAACAAACTTTGAAAACTTTTTAGTTCAATTTAATTGTTGTGTAATGTTTGGTTGAAAATGGTTTTGGATAGTGCTACCAACAACACACACCAAACTCTAACCTAGGGTTGCACATTGGGGAAATGGGGATGGATATAGGTCCCCCCATCTCCATCCCCACTTCTCAAACCCTTCCCCATATTCCCCCCATTTCTCCATTTGGGGAAAATGGGGATAGGGGAGTTTTGGGGGGAGGTCCCCCCATCCCCATCCCCATCCCCATCCCCATTTCCCCATTTTTCCCGTTTTCCCGTTTACCCCATTCTCCCATCTCCCCATTTGGTTGAAAATTATAAATTAAACTAAAAAAAATAAAAAATAAAAAATTTCATTACAAATGCAAAAGAAAATACATTACAAAATAATGTCAAATATATATATATATATATATATATATATATATATACATTACAAAATAATATCAAAGAAAATACATTACAATATATATATATATATATAATTATTTTTATAATATTTTAGGGGAAATGGGGAAATGGGGATGGGGAGAGGTCCCCATCCCCATCCCCATCCCCATCCCCACTTCACTATATTAATGGGGAAAATGGGGAAATGGGGATGGGGGAGGGTCTCCCCATCCCCATCCCCATCCCCATCCCCATTTCAATTTGGGGATGAAAATCATCCCCATCCCCCCCCCCCCCATTTTCCCCCAAAAAATTTCCCCCAAATGGGGATGGGGAAGCGGGGAAATGGGGATCCGGGGGAAAATGTGCAACCCTACTCTAACCTCACTTTAAAATGAAAATGGTCTCCAACCTCACTTAAAAAAAAAGTGTATTTTTGCTCACCCCGGGATAAAATTATCTAAAAATTTACCTTCTATGGATACATATCATCCATTTAAAGAGGTAATGATTACCTTCCTTAAAAGGGGTGAGTAAAAGTGTTCTCTTTAAAACACACACCAAACTCTAACGTGAAATACACTCTCCAATGTTGCAGATTCCCATATTTTTTTTGTTGCGCTACAGTATGCTTTATATAAAGCAGACTGTTCACGCACGAAACAGCCAACTTTTTTCTTTTTTTATTTTATAGATGTCACGTCAAGTTTTTTTTTTTTTTTTTTTTAATTTCTAATTTAATCATTTCATATTTAATTAAAATAATATGTATTTCCAAAAAATGTACTATTGAAAAGATCTCGTTGAAATCTTTAAAATGACACACACTTTGATATATATTTTATGTCACTAAAATTATTAAATATTATATAAATTAACTAATAGAAATTAATTTATATTATATAAATATTTATTGGAAGAATATTTTTTAAAGATGTTTTTTTAGTGTAAAATTTGATGTGAAACATTGAATGGAAAAATTTTGGTGTTAACATATACCCAAAAGATTCCCATTTAACTTCAAATTGGAGTAAAATTTAGGGTCAAACATTGGAGATGCTCCAGATGTGAGAGGCACACAACTGGAGTCTATTTACATACTCAAATCCCGAATTATTGTAATATTTTAAAAACAATAATGCTACACATCCCATCTAAAAAAGTTCATTTTTACTCACCCCCTTAACTGGGGGTGAGCATTACCCCCACCCAATTGAATGCCAAGTGTCCCTAAATAAACCAAGGGTTAACATATATTATTCTACCGATTTTACCCATGTTTTTATTTTTTATTTTTCTTAACACCAACAATTGAAAATCAATTAAAAATACCAGAAAATTGAAAAATAAAATAAAAAAAATAGATCAACACCATCTATCCAAGAAACAAAAGCAAGAAGCCAAGATATATCAGCAATCCAGCACAAATTTGCTAAGAAATACTACCACAAAGTCTCCATGATCAACTCTCCATATAAAACCTGGTTTTTATTAATTATTATGCTAAACAAATCAAGCTGACACAATATGTAAATTACTCTCATCACCATCAAAACAAGAACACAACCCAGAAAATCATCATCACCATCCATCTCAAAACACCATCACCACCACTCAAACCCTAACCCACCTCCACCCACAAATATTACAATAAACAATGTAGATTTAACAATAATAATAAAATAAAAAATTCTAAACACAAATCCCATGTTTTAAAAAAAACTAAAACAATATTTTTTTTTAAAAAAAATCTTGACATTCTCTTTCTCTCAACCGTTCTCCTTTGAGTTTCTCACCCATGGTCAACCGTCTCTTGGCCGCCGACGAGGAGCAGCGATGGGCTTCTCGTCTTTCTCTCCGTCTTCTCTCTCTGTCTCTTCTGTCTCTCTCTTTTTCGATCTCCTTCGATTCGAGCCGATTTGGTGGTTTCGGCGAGGATTCAAGGTGGGTTGGTGGCTAGGGTTCGTTAACGGTGAGTGTGACTGGGTTCTGGTTCGACGGCGGGGTTTGCATGGTTTGATTTCGTGGTGATTGATTTTTGATGGTGAGAGGCAGTTGGTGAGAGACAGAGGTTGGGTTTCGTTTTGAGGTGGTTGTGGTGTTGGGTGTGGTTTTGGTAGATGGCTTATGGTGTTGGAATTATTTTATTTTATTTTTATCTGGTGTTTTGAGAAGTTAAACTGGTGTGGATTTGGCAGATCATTTCAAGTGTTGATCTAGAATTTTTTTTTATCTGAATAATTGTTAAAAAAAAATTAATTTAAGTTTTCATTTTTATTATATATATATACATATATATCAAATTTACTTAATTATCCTCATTTATTTAATGAAATTTCTATTAGTGTGCATATTTGTTAACCCCGGGCTAACTCAGGGACACTTGGCATTCAGTTGGGTATGGGTAATGCTCACCCCCGGTTAAGGGGGGTGAACAAAAATGAACTCCATCTAAAATCTCAAACAATTTCATCACAACCCATGTGACAATTGAAGTGTCAAAAGGTGAGTGAATACATATTAATGATGATTTATCCTATGAGGAATGCTAAATACACTCTCCCAACACACTCTCAAATGTTAATATTTTATTTTTTGACATGAAATATTGAGTCATAATAAATGGTTTGTCTGCTCATGTTATTTACAACTCAAACAAAACATTCTCTTCCCAAATTGCCCTTTTACTATTATTTTTTATATTACTATTATTATTATTTATATTATTTACGATTTATTATTATTATTATTATTATTATTATTATTATCATTATTATTATTTATTATTACTATTATCATTATTATTATTTTATTATTTTTTGTTATATTATTATTATTATTTATTATTTATTATTATTATTGTTATTGTTATTGTTATTTTATTATTATCATTATTATTATTTTTTTATTATATTATTATCATTATTATTTATTACTATTACTATTATTACTATTATTATTATTATTATTATTATTATTATTATTATTATTATAATTTCTTTTATTATTTAATTTTATTATTTTGTTTTTGATATTATTAATACCTTTGTTATTGTAAATGCAGGTGATATTTATGGATATTTGAATAATAATAATAATAATAATGGTTATTATTATTTAACCGTTATTTTAATTTAAAATTTAAAATTTTTATTTTTATAATTTTATTTTTAAAATTTGGTCAAAGGGGATTTGGGTTATATTATTATATTATATACGGTTTGATGTAATTATGCATATAAGGGGACTTAGTGCAATTTGCCATGATGGATAAATGGATGGTGTTAGGGTTTTAAATAAAGGGTAAAGAAATGAAGAGTTTAAAGGGTTTAACGTCTTAAAAAAAAAAAAAAGAAGTATAAGGGGAAATTTAAACTTGCATATAATATGGGGAAATGTGCCAATAACCATTTCTTTATGTACTCCGCTCATTATTATCATTTTGACCATTACAACAATTTCCTTTTTATATTTAAAATTTCGAGATCTATTATTTCAAATTTTTTAGAATAAACGTTGGGATTACATTGAGCCGTGTAAAAAGATTTTGAAAATCTATTTAATGATATTCTACGGTCATATCTAGAAAAAAAGTAAGAAATGGTAATTATTACACCAAATAACATTATGGCAGAGTAAATTTAAAGGAAAAAAAAAAGAAGAGAAAAACTATGGAATTTGGTTAAACGCATGCGTTTAACCAAAAAGCAATGCTACATACCCCATTACTTTCATCCTAACGTATGTATCCGCTCATTAGGTGACAACTCGACTGCAGGGGGTGTTTAGCATTACTGTTATTCAAAACCCTAGCTTGAGATCGATCCCCTCTCTCTCTCTCTCTCTATATATATCTCTAGTTTGTAACAATCTCAACCAAAAATCCTCTCAAACTCCTCGCCTCTTTATCAGAACGGTTTCCTTCTCTCAATCTCCTCCAATCTGTTCAATTTCCATCTGTACGCTGTTCAAATTTATTCACCTTACCAGATTTCCAAGTTCAGATCATACCAACCCACAAAGCTAGATCTTTTTATCAAAGAAACACTCGGAAACAGAATTTCAATGGGTTTCCTTCTCTCAATCTCCTTCCATCTTTCTGTTGGGCTTACCTGTGCGATCCGTCGAGGAATAAAGGTAGATATCCAGATATGATCTGTGACTGTTTTTCTCTCTTTCTTTATTGTTTCACTTGTCTTAAATAGATCTCCTTCTCTTGATGGTTTGTGATTGTTTATCTTGATTCTATAATACCATGAATGATTTCTAAAGAAATCTAAAGCTAAAAATGAAGAGCACGTTTAGAGGGAGAAAATATTTTCAGTATCGACAGTGAAAGCATTACAGCGAGAGAGAGCCTTTTTTATAGGCTTACGTACAAAATAACAAGATCCATGATAATATCAACTTTGACTAACCAACTTTGACTTTTTAAAACGGAATTGTTGACTGAGTTATCATTTCGTTTTGACATGGTATTTCTTATATCCGGGTCTTGTTTGTAAAGGGAAAACAGTATGCTTTTTTGCTCTAATTTGTGCTCTTTCGGTCCTAAAAATCTTTATAAAAGTATACATAATTTTAAAAAAATAACAAAGAGACAATGTGTGCTGATCTGTGTAGGTTAAATATTAATGAAATTTAATTTTCCTTTGGTTGGCTAAATAAACTACAATCATATTTTGTGTCTTGAAAATTTTGACCGGGGTAATTGGGGCAATTATACTCTTATATCAAGACATATGGGTAGAAATGGAAAAAACGTCATGGTATTGTTAGAGCATCTGCAATGCAATTATGCATTTGGAGAAAATGGAGTGCCACATAGGATAGATATTAAAAAAATTAGAAAAACTATCTCCAATGCTATTATCTAAATTGAATATGGAAATGGTGTGGCCCAAAAAAAGTTAGAGAATATGGAGTTAGGTTTCTAATTTTAGAAACTCTCCTAGAAATGCTGATTAGAATTTTTAACTCTTTCCACCAATAAAATGTAATCTTTCAACTCTTTCCACCAATAAGATTAAGTCTCACTTAATTGTAAAATAAAAGAGGAGAGAGAGTGTAATCATTGTTTTATTATGATTGGATATAAAATGGATGTATATTTGATTTTAAATAATTGCATTGGAGATATGAATATGCATTTCTCTAAAAAAAATTTAAAAGTGGGTGCATAATAAATAGAAATGCTGAACCAACTTTGAATCATTTATTTTCCCTATATAGAAGTTTCTTATTAAGGGTTTCAGATTTGACTCAATTTGACCTTTTTGTACATGTGCATATACAACTTTTTGAAATTATAACAAAGAGAATGTGTGCCGATATGAGTAGGTTAAATATTAATGAAATTTAATTTACCTTTGGTTGGTTAAATAAACTAACTACATACGTATCTTGTGTTTTGAAAAATTGATGTATGTAGCTCTAATGGGGCAATTTTACTTTTATATCAAGATATGTGGGCTGTGTTTTGATTATCATATCAGTAACAGTAAGGTTTTGGTGTTGACATGAGTTTTCAATCAGACGTCATTACGGCATTTTAAGTTGGGTCATTTTATTATCATTCTTCTTTATTTTATATTTTAATTGTAAACGATTTGGCGGTTACAGATGAGGTATGTGAAGCCACCGCTGCTGTTTGAGAATGTGAAGAAGACTCGTGACTGACTCTGTCTACTTGGTGTCGACACGGGAGATAAGTTTATTTGGGTTGTTATTACAGATTTTGATTTGACATCATCATGATGACATTTTTATTGTCATTGTGATGATGTCAAATCGACAAAAACCATATAAATTCTCCAGTGTCGACACCAAGCTGACGCAGTTGTCATTGTCAACACCAAATAGTCCACACGAGCAGATGCACGCCAAGCCAACGCAGATGTTATTGTCAACATCATAGTCTGAAACTATTGATTCTAGATGACAATATTCTAAAACCACAATTATTTGAAACCTACAAATTCTCGATATCCAAACACCAAGATCAAATCTCAGGGCCTGTCATGCAACCGATTTGCAGTCTGTTTTTGTTTTTGCTTTTCAAAATGATTTTGAATTCGCGGTCGTTAATCGTTTTTCATTTTATTTTCAAAAATAAAAAACAAAATCAGTGTTAAAAGCGAAAAATTTGAAAAGAGTTGTTTTCTGAATTTAAAAAACAATTTGAAAAACAAAATTAAAAAAAAGATCCTAACTTCAATCGAACACTAACACTCTCACTCACTCGACACTCTCAGCTCAACTCTTCCTCCATGGCTGATCTCTGCAGATTTGACTAAGGTATGTCTTCTTCTTCTTTAATTTTTTTTTTTTTTCTTTCTTAAACCGAAATTAGTGTAGATTTACTTGGATTTACTTGGATCTATGTAGATCTAAGTAGATGTACACTGATTTTTGCTAATTTTATTATACGTAATCCTTAATTTTTTTTTTAGTGATTATTGGGGAAGATATGTTGTCAAAGGCTGCTGTGAAGCTTTGAGCAATCTCCGGTAACTCCTGCTGATAACTTATTATTATATTTTGAATCGTTGAAAGCATGTTATAGTCATCTTTGATGACGTTTCTGTCTTCCCACAACGAAAGACCGATGCTTGCCCTTTGTTTTAGAAACCCTTCTGTGGGTTCTTCGATCTCGTTCAGCTTGTCGCTTCGATCCTCAGGTGGGTGTTTACTTTTTTCTCTCTAAATTTACCTGTGTTTTAATTTTAATTATGGGGTGTGTGATTATATATATGCTTGGTTTCATCAAGTCAACTGGGTCAGTTGTTGTTACTTTTGCTATGTACTATGCAAAATTGTAGCTTTAGCGGTAGAATTGTTGCATTTTGAACTCTCTTTCAGTCTACTGTTTATAAAATAGTTATTGTTTGATGTGTTTGTATTTGAATTTCTATACAAGGTTGTGATTTGATGATTTTTTTGTGTTTCTGTTGAAATTTTGTATCAGGACTTGATTATTGTAAGGACTGTGGTTTTGTGGGTAAAAATTTTAAGCTCTAACTAGCAATCAAGGTGGAATTTTTTTTTTTCATTTACGGTTGTTGATTGGAGATTTTGGTAGGTTTTTTTGTTCATAAACATGGAGCTAAACAGCTAGTCTCTTACTGGAATTTCTCTCTAGTTATTATTTAGTTGTAGTTTGAGCTATGGTACTGTGCAAGATATTGGTTGTTTGGAATGTGTAAAATATTCTCTTAAGGACCCTTTTGGATACTTGAACTCTTCTTGGAACCTTAACAATGGCACCGAAGGATTCATTGTAAATTTACTGGGGTTGAGTGCTGGCACCCGGATGAAAATAAGGTATTGAATCTCCGCCTTTCGGATATGGGACTCGAGGGTAAATTTGCTGCTGGCCTTGTGAAATTCTCCAGCATGAGTTTTTATGAGTTTTTATATCAATCGATCATGAATTTGGAAAAATCAAGATTGCTATCTTCATTGATGAGTTTTTATGATTGTGAATTGTTGTTGAAGGTATTGGCACCAGTCCCAGTTGGATTAGCAGTGTTTGTGGTTCACTTGGCAACAATTCCAATCACAGGAACTGGCATCAATCCTGCAACATCTTTAGCATCAACTGTTGTTTGGAGACACACCGCGGCCTGGCGTGTCTAGGTCAGTACGCTTAATCTGACTAATTCCTGATTCTATTCCTTGATGGATTACATGAATAAGCAAACATAACGTCAACACCCACAGCAGCATTGTTGCTTGATGCTTTTATTCAGTGGAAATTTTGGATTGGAGAACAATAAAAGATGCAATTAACTGATGATGTTTCTTTCAACAATGTCCTTGATACTTTTATTCAGTGGAAATTTTGGATTGGACCATTTGCCGGTGGACCAACAGCAGCATTGTTTCACCAAGTTGTCTTAAAGAGGAGAATCTGTCAAGGCTCTTTGGGTCATTTAGAAGCCAATCCCATTTGTGATTTTTGCGTAATTTTAATTCTTTCTTCATTTGTTCATTTGTTAAGACCTAAAAGTTTATTGTAAAGGAAGATTGGTATTTCACAAGGAATAATGTACAGTTGTTTAATTTATGTATAATTTTGTACAGGCTAATTGGTACATAACAAGAGGGTCTCAAATTCAAATAGCCATATCTGTATGTGTATAATGATTAATGGAGAATTCCGATCTTTCAACTCTTAACGTCCATTTGTTATAGGCGATAGATTGAATCTTTTATTGTTCATTTTAAGAGATTCCTCCTATCAAGGAACAATTTCATGCATTTGTGTTTGTAATTCAATTAAAAATGATTGAATGGTTTGTAAAAATTTAAGTTATTGTATTATTATGAACAATTATATAATTATTTCATATATATTAAATTATAGATTATAAATTTAAGTGGATGAAAATAAAAATATTAAAATCTTATAAAAATATTTTAAAGAGATGAGAGAGTCAAATTATATATGTAGAAGTTTTTCAATTTTTGATGTTTTTAATTAATCTATCGGACGTGTTTTTTATTGTTTTCATTTTTAAAATCAGCCTTCAGTGAATTTAGCGGACGCGTTTTTACTGTTTTCATTTTCATAATACAGCTCAGTATACGTTACCAGACATATTTTCAGAATTCAAAACTGAAATTAAAAACACTGTTTTTATTTTTATTTTTATTTTCGAAAAATAGCAAATGAAAAACGCTTACTGGGCGGGCCCCTAGATTTCAAGAAATAAAAAATCGAAAAAAATAACTCACAAAAAAACAGTTGAAAATTTTTAAATCACACTCTCCCTCAGCTGTAAAACGAAACCTAATGTACCTTATTGTGTGTGTGACAAAGATGGTTGCCGATCCAATCTATGCAATCATGTAAAAATATTCAACTAGTGTCTAAAAATGAGACATTTTAAGCTTATATGCTAAAACAATTAGGGTCACTCATTTCTATATTATAACCAGAAACCAGTGCAAGCTTTCTCAATAGAGAATCTTTAGATACATATAGGAATTGCTTCAGTTGATAGAGTTAATACTAGAACAGTCGAGATTCTCCAGTTTCCCTTCAATTGTTAGATTCGTATATCTCTCCCATACACACACATAAGAGGAATGAAGTCACACAGAGCAGAATAAACATATGCAGAACAAGTGATAGGCACCTCATGCGCAATTTGACGAAGCAATATTAGGATCTCCTCTATTAATGTTGCAGTGCCAAATTAAAATTGTGTAAAGGATCCCGACGTTTTTGACATTCGATGCCATCACTGAGCTCGTGAGTACAATATTCTTGTATATAAGCTAATATCAGTTTCCTTCAACATACTCTAGAACATTAACAGTTGCTAAAAAAAAAATGCATGAATGCGGGCCTGAGCCTAGACGCAAAAGTGCCCAAACGTTTGGCTGGGCCAAAGTAAACTTAAGCCTTAAATAGCTAAATAATTTGGGAGGATTGAGAACCCAAAAGAATTTTAATCTAAAAACAAAATAAAAAAACAGGGGTTAAAATAGTAATTTAATTAGAAAAGGAAGGATAAAAAGACCTGTATAACCTCTACATAAATTAATGCTGGTGGATTCTGCTGAGGACTTGGAGGCTTCCAAATGAATGATGGTGGATTTTGTTCATTTGCATCTTCATTGATGCATGTAGATTGATAAAGAGAAATGAGTGAGATCCATGGTAATTTAAAGCATCATGTATTGCTGCATAAATTAGTATGGACAACACTTGGGTGTTGACCGGTCAGTACCCAAGGTACTGACCAACCCAATGGTTGGTTGCCACATAACCCAAAGTAAGGTGAAAAATGTAAAAAGTGAAAGAGTTTTGACCACGTGGCAACATCCCATTGGGTGGTCAGTATGTTTGGATACTGATCAGTCAGTATCTAAGCATTTTCCAATTAGTATTATCATAATGATGGTTGATAATAAATAAGCCACTTGTCTTCTTGTACTTTATTAATATTATCTCACGATATTGGAACGAAATAAGCCACTTTTGCCTTCTCGCACTTGATTGGAATTATTTCATAATATCATAACAAAATACCACATTATTTGTTATTCAAAGTTAATAAATGAAAAGCATATAATTGTTTGATAAATTTACTTTTGAAAAACTAACTTAATAACAAAGGAGTAACGTTATTTGCAGTCCGTCAAATATCTTTCTATATGTCATTTTAATTGTTTTTGTTAAAGACAATTTTAATCTCAATTAAAATTACTGACAAAAGGTTCTTAGGGCACTGCAAACCATTTTTTATATTTAATATAACATCATTTTTCTTCCTCTTGGTTTGCAAACCCTAATTTTTTCTCCCAAAATTTTGAAGTTTAGTATGATTCTAATATGATAGCAAATAATATTCGATCAAAAGAAAATTTTGCAGTGGAGGGTGATGATTTGCAACAAGAAACAACAATAAGAATCCGGCCAAATTCCGGTGACTGGAATTTTAATGAAGATAATTTTAGTACGTTGTATTAAGCTTGATCGGAGAGAAATCAGAGAACTTTCTAGTGAAGGAGCCTTCTTATTTATAGTAGGAGAAGTAGCTCCAACGTCCACTGATCATGTTGTGATCGTGGGCGAGATATTTGGGGAATCAGGTGATACTGGGAGAGATTCTCTCTTCTAGTTATCCTCCAAACTCAACGGATGTTTTGACTTGGTCATTCAAAGACCAAGTTGTGTTACTGCTGACATCTGTGTTGTGTTGGCCCAACACAACGGGCCTAGGTAGGATCTTGTATTGCAAAGTCTGGGTTTCAATACTTTAGGCCTATGGGCTATTTTTGGCTACCACAGTTTGTCCCCCACTCTCAAAAGAAGAGTTCAATGATTTAGAGAGTGATTTTCATTGAGTCGACCTTTGATTTAGTTGACTTAACTTGTCATCGAGTCGTATCATCAAGTATGATTGGAAGCTTTCATCGACTTGTCGAAGTAGATCTTCAGAGAGTCAATCGTTCGATGAAGACCTAGCTTTGATTTTAGAAGTTAAATTGATGGGACAGTTATATCTCAGTTTTTCAGGTTGACGTCATATGCATTAAACTTAATGCACATTTATCAAGATAAAATTTTTGAATTTTGAACTGGGTGGTTACCTGGGCAAATTGGAAACTGAAGGGGCGTTGCTGCGTGGCCACTAGGGTTGGAGGGTTGGAGGGTTGGTTTATAAGTAAACCCTTTTACTTTCCAACACCACTTTTGCATTTCAATTACTTCAAACTTTCTCTTCGTTTCTCTTTTCGCTGGTGGTATTCAATTACAAGGTGTTTCGTAAATTTCCTCACGAATCTCTTCACATTTCTTCTCAAATCTCTCAGGTTAGTAAAAAGTTGAGATTTCTTTGCATTAAACTCTGTTTCTTTACTTTTCGCATTTAAACTTAACAAAAAATAAAATAGAAGTTCCTGATATTACCTAAGGAATGCGTGTTCTTCATCAACTCTGACATCCTTCAATGTGTTCTTGATTATTTTTGATATTATTGATTCGTTGCCATGTTGATTTTGCTCAAATATGTTGTTTCTGGTCTACGTATATGTCGTTTAGTCGAAGATAGTCGTTTAGATTCGAACAACTGCACGACCTTGGATAGGCAAATCTTTTTTGAGGATTGAGTTGAACTTTAGGAATGATTTCTCATGTTGTAAAAAACCCTAGATTTTGATCGAAAATCCCTAGGTTGTGATTGTAGTGTCTACTTTGTCTGACTTGTGCATTTTTTGCATTTGTCAGCTCTTGGAGAAATCATGTCGAGCGTCGACACAGTCTCAGACCCGCTTATCGATTGGACTTCTAACGATATAGATGGCGATGATGATGGAGGAGTCGACAGTGGGTTACATGATGTCGATCGACTTGTCACAGTCGAGGATCCATCAAAAGTTGTCACTATAAACACTAGGGGTATGTTAGAGCAAGGTGGTGTACGTGCTATGGCGTTGATTGTCGAACACCCGGAATACGTAGAGGTTGTTGAGGCGTCGACTTCTGGTAGTCCTTTAGGTATTCTAAGAGATAGTCTGGCTAGCGTGATTACGGAAGAAAATTTGGATAGTATACGGACGATTTATGGTATCCTTGAAGACGTCGAGCTACGCGCGCCAAAGGAACATGAGCGTGCGGATTGGGACATACCAGAGTGGACGTGTTTTTATGAATATACCCTTCGTTTAGGGTTTAGATTCTCGGTTCCCCAACTTGTTCGACGAATGTTGGTATACTATGACCTTGCTTCTGGCCAATTGATGCTAAACACTTGGAGAATACTGTTGAGTTTGGGTGTCCTCTGTGAGAGGCGTAATATAAAGTTTGGGTTAGGGTGTCTTCTCCATAATTATCACTTGAAAGAGCATGTGGGCGACCAAGGTCATTACATACTGATACCCAGAGATAAAAAGAATGCACTTATCATTGATACCACGACAATTGACCGAAATTGGAAGGATACCTTCTTTTTTGCGAAAGGTCCTCCGGTTGACGGTTCTTGGGGGGAGCAGCAGCACCAGTATAGGCGAATTTGGAATCGATATGGTGAGTTTTGTCATAGTTGTCAATTGATTTTGTAACTTATTTGTATCACTCATATTGATGAGAAGTTGCTTTTGTAGAAACCAAAGGAGTGGATAGTGCCCTGTCGTGCGACGTTGCTCCTGTGCGTACTAGGATATTACTAGATATTCCTGCTAGAGAAAGAAGTTGTAAAGCATTGCTTACAGAAGGTAAACTTAGGTCCAGTCGTCTATGGAGGTGGTCGACGTTAAATAGATTGAGAGCACCCTATCCCCACGTGAAGGATTTCCTGTCATACATATGGATTAGGAGGAGTTTTGAAATTCTTCAGTACAATTTGAGTTTTTTATCGCCTCTAACTGATATTGAACGTCGTTTTGCAGTAACGTCGATGGCGAGTGCACAAATCAACATGCCGGATAAAGTTGAGTCGATTAAAATCTATAGGGACAAACTTGCTAAGAAACGGGCGACAATAGCAGCTAAGAAGAAGCAAACTACTGGGAAGTCGAAGGGAGGCGTGTCGACAGTGCCAGAACAAATCTTGGAATCGTCGCCTGAGAGGAGCCCATCGAAGAAGAGGAAAAAAAGAGACTCTGTTGTCGATCGTCAAAAGAAGGTGGCATCTGACTCGAAAGATAAGTCGGTTGTGACTACTTTCGAGCCGGATTCATCGATGAAGCTCCTTTCTTCCGGGATTTCGTCGTTCAAGGATTCGACAGGGTTTTTGGATAGGTCGAATGAATTCCTCCTCCCTGCTGATGATTTGTTTCTGAAAGGCAAGAAAATGCAGGATGCTTTCAACACGGGTATCTTGTTCCAAGTAAGCTATCAGTCGTTCCAAAGTTCTTCAAGGTTTCATCCTGATCATCTTTATTACTGATACGAATTTTCTATTTTGTAGGCTTTGCAAGTACAATTGCACCTGCATGACAGGTATAAGTCAGTAAATGACAAGTGCGTGAAATATCGGAAGGCGAATGACATCCTGTAGGCAGAAAAAGATAAGCTTAGCAAGGCGATGAAAGAGATGGAGCAGAAGAACTTGGCTCTGGAGGAGGAGCTGAAGAGTGTGAGGGATCGACATCAAGCTAAGTCGATAAGAGCCCAGGAGGAGGCTAAAGAGCATGAACAAATTGTCGAGGGCTTGAAGAACCAGGTGAAGTCGATAGCGGCAGATGCGATGTGCAAGACCAGGGCAGAAATTTTCAAGGAATACCTATCTGGTGCACATGCGAATTGGGATTCCAAGGAGATACAGGAGGAGGTCGACGCCTTTGAAGAAATTGAGCGTCTCAAACTTGAGGAATCTCAAGAGGGGGCAAACGATGAGGTGGATGCCGGAGACGTCGACAAGAGCCCTAGTAATGACGAGAACCTCAACGATGTCGAAGATGAAAATGATGCTGTTGGTGTTGAGTCTACTAAAAAAGATGCTGCTTCTGTTTAATTCTCCCATCATATATATTATTTTTCTTTTATTGTCTATAACCATGGATGATTTGGTCGATGCGACCTATCTTTATTTTGAATATTTATCCTTACTTTGAATTGACTTTATTTTCGTTATATTGATTTGATATTGTGAAAACAACACGACCATCACATAATGGGGTTTGCACAATGATAACTTCTAATTGAATGAGATAAGCCTGTAAATGTTCATACGTAAGTCGATCGACACGAAATATTTGGTAATATCGTAAAGTGAAAATCGCACATTCATTATTCATGGTCGAAAACTTCTATTTAAGAATCACGTGCTTGCGTATTTGGTTGACAAGATTTTTTTATGTAGAAATAATCACGTAGGGTCGATAAGAGCTTTTTCATAAAAATAATCGCGTACAAGTGTCATTTGGTCGACAAGACCTTTTACATAGAAATAATCACGTATATGCGTTGTTTGGTCGACAAGACCTTTTACATTGAAATAATCGCGTACATGCGTCACTTGGTCGACAAGACCTTTTACATAGAAATAATCGCGTACATGCGTTATTTGGTCGACATTTGTCGTTTAAGTCGACGTTTGTCCCCATTCCCATTGCTATTCCCCCACTCTCAATATGCATTTGTCGAATGAGGATATTGAGAGTTGATTGTAGATGTAGATAAGTAGCAGACGTCGAGTCTCAGATATCTGAAATAGAGAGATTGCTTGTCAAAGTAGCAAGATGTGATGAAAAATAATTTTTGTGAGCTCAGTTTTGCACTTAGTTGCACTAAGTTTTCATCATCGCTCCTTGATGGTCGATTCGTTAGTTTTGAAATGTCGATAAAAAATAGCAAGTAATATTACAATGCAAAATACATGAAAAGAGTTTAGAAATGGTACTGTTTTAAGTGTAATGCATTCTAACTGTTGTGCAGTTCTCGACCGTCGAGTCCTCATAATTTGTATGCTCCTCGACCGACCATATCTGTTATCTGATATGGGCCTTCCTATGTCGGCCTCAATTTTCCAGTCCCTTATTCTCTCGTGTTTTGGAAAACTTGTCGGAGTACCCAGTCATTGATTTTAAAAACTCTAGTGATCGGTCATTTATTGTATATGTTTTTGATCCCCATTCCTCCATTTAATTGCTTGTTTCTCGAGTCTTTTTGGGATTTAATGTGTGTGGATGAGCTTTTTCAGGATTTTGGATCCAGATGATCAACTTGAAGAATTTCAGGCAAAAAGTGCTATGTTAGAAGAATTCAGGGGCTTTCGTGCAAATATTCAAAAGTGCAATCGAGATCGCTCCCAATTAATTAGCAGCGATGCAGCAGCGGTCTGAAAACAGTAGGTGTCGCTGCCTATACCGCTGCCACGCCGCTGCCGTAGACACAGCGGTTGTCCATGTTTCGTCGTAACCGCTGCCGCACTGGCAACGGTAATGGCAGCGGTCTAGTAAATTTGTCCTAATTGAAGGAGTCTTTTCGTATTCGGATTTGGAGGCCTATATATATATTGAGTTGTCTTTATGGTTGGTTCTTCTTCGGCCCTCCCCATTCAGACATTCCACACTTTTGCTCATCACACAATTTCATCATCCATCTTTATACATAGAAGATTCGAAAACAAAGGAGTTGCCAACATTGGAGATTTGAAGAATTCGTTGAAGACGTTCAATGGGTTTTATCTTTTTCCCCTCTTATTTCTTTGTTTCTAATATGTGTAACTAACTCCATACTAGGGAGTCAATGTGAACCGCTATGAATACTCTTGTTAGAATTGACTATATTTCCATTAATTCAGGTTTTGATTTATTCAATTCATCCTATATCTTAATTTTTTATTCTTGTTGATGCATAGTTTTATGCTAGGTAGGAATTTAGGGTTTTTTTTTATTGTGATTTATATCTCAAGTTTTTGAGTTAAATTAAATTATAATTGAGAGCCAATATTTAATTGAATGGATAAAATTAGCAACCCCATGTTTTTGGGACGCAATTTTGGTTTACTTGTTCTTGTGCTTAATGGGTTTTTGGTTGTGATTCATATCTCAAGTTTTTGAGTTAAATTGAATTACAGTTGAAAACACTTGATTCATCCCAGGATCATACGGTAATAATCATAAATAAGATAAGAACGAACCCTTAACTTGAGTTACATCTTTTATCAAAGTCAATTCGAAGCATTGAGTAGACATAGTTGGGGAGCATTGATGACCTAGTCCTCTAATCTCTTGATCACATTCACATATTCTTGATAATTGCTTTCTTAATTTAATTTAGTGTTAATCGATACTCAATCAATCAATCTCAATTCTCTTGGATACTGTTAATTGCTTAGCTTGAATTAGAACTAGTTTAATTGGTAAATCACTTTTCCTCGTAGGAACGATCCCTACTTGTCGCTGTATTTATCTCACGATTCGTGCACTTGCGAGTTAGGTTTTTATAACACGATTTTACACATCATCTAGCACGTACCTTTTTATTGTAGTGTCATGCGACTTGCTGCTGGTACGACTGGATCCTTAAAGCGGCACAGTCTCGATGTTCGTCTAGATGATCAAGTTCAAAATTGAGCTCTAAGTTATTCTATTCCTCATTTGAGTTTTCACTTCGGGCGATCGCAAGTTGTGTCTCTATTGGGATCATCGTTTCAGAGCCGTAGACAAGTGATAAAGGAGTTTCTCCAGTCGACCGACTTGGAGTAGTTCTGTACGACCATAGTATTTCTGGGCGCTTTTTTGCCCACTCGCCTTTCTTTGCCTCCAGTCGTTTTTTCAGTGCGTTGACAATTGTCTTGTTGGTCACCTCTGCTTGTCCATTGGCTTGAGGGTAACGTGGAGTTGAAAAGCTCAACTTTATCTCATACTTGTCGCAGAAATTTTTGAAGTCGAAAGATATGAATTGGGATTCATTGTCGGTCACTATCTCCCATGGTACTCCAAACCTGCAAATTATATTTTTCCATACGAAGTCGCGTACCTCAATGTCGCGTATTTGTTGATACGCTTAGACCTCGACCCATTTGGTAAAGTAGTCTGTTAAGACTAGCATGTAAACGACACCTCCGGGTGCTGCAGGAAGTTTACCTACAATATCCATCCCCCATTTCATAAAAGGCCAAGGGGCCGAAATTGAATTTAGCATACTTGGTGGAAGATGTGACACGAGTGTAAATCATTGACACTTGTCACACGACTTCACATGATTTTGAGAATCAGATTGCACTGTCGGCCAGTAGTATCCCGCTATGATGGCTCTGTTCGACAAACTACGAGCGCCAGAATGGTTCCCGCATTCTTCATAGTGAAGACTTTTCATGACGTTGTACGCCTTTCGAGGGGTAATGCATCTTAAGTAAGGTCCTGTAAACGACTTTTTATAAAGCTTACCTTATATGATGCAGAATTTTATGGCTTTTGCTTTGATCTTCCTTGCTTCTGATTTATCTCCTGGTAGAATGTCAGCCTGGAGGTAGTTAAATATAGGCTCCATCCAGTTTCTTCGCAAGAGTACTTCTGTCTCTTGAATTATTGGAGACATAAGATGCACAATTGGTATTGACTTCGAGCCACTTGTTGCTGTCGACCCAAGACTCGCTAATGCATCTGCTCGAGCATTCTCAGATCTGGGTATTTGCTCGATTGTAAACTCGTCGAAGGTCGACTGAAGTTGCTTGGCTTTAATCAGATAAGCTAACATTCTCTGGTCCCTTGCTTCATAGGTGTCATTCATCTGTCGAACGACTAGTTGGGAATCGCTCAACGCTTGTATCTTTTTAATGTCTAGGCTTTTGGCGAGGTCGAGCCCAGCAATCAAGGCTTCATATTTGGCTTCGTTGTTTGTCGCATGGAAATCGCAGTGGATTGACTGTTCCAATACGTCCCCCTATGGGGATTTGAGCACCAGTCCCAGTCCGCTTCCTTTGATATTACTGGATTCGTCGACCGACAGGGTCTATTTTTCGGAGGATGGTTTTTCTGTGAGTGCTACTAATTCCTGTTCAGCCTGCACATTTTCACAAGGGGTAAAGTCTACGATAAAGTCAGCTAATACCTGTGATTTCATTGCCGGTCGTGGGTGGAAGCTGATGTCGTACTCGCTAAGCTGCATGGCCCATTTTGTTAGTCGACCTGAAAGTTCTAGTTTATGAAGTATATTTTTTAAGGGGTAAGTAGTCAGTACCTTAATCGAGTGGCATTGGAAGTATGGTCTGAGTTTGCGTGCTGCCACGACGAGAGCTAATTCAAGTTTTTTCAGTCGACTATACCTAGTCTCGGCGTCGAGTAGAGTTTTGCTTACGTAGTAAACTGGGTGTTGATTGTTATCTTCTTCTCTAACTAGTACGGCACTTACGGCTGTGTTGAATACTGCCAGATATATGAATAGTGTTTCGTTGTCCTTTGGTTTCGACAGTAGTGGGGGCGACTTCAAGTAGGCTTTCAAGTCCTGTAATGCTCTTTCGCAATCGTCGTTCCACTCGAACGTTTTGTTCTTTCTGAGGGTGTTAAAAAATGGAAGGCATCTTTCAGATGACTTTGAGATGAATCTGTTCAGTGCTGCTACACAACCTGTGAGTTTCTGTACGTCCTTGGTACATCTAGGCGATTCGATACCTTTGATCAACCGTATTTGATCTGGGTTGGCTTCGACACCTCTTTGGGTGACCAGATAGCCTAGAAACTTCCCTGAAAATACACCAAAAGAACATTTAGTAGGGTTAAGTTTCATACCGTATTGGTCGAGTACATCGAACGACTGTCGTAGATGGTCGATATGTTGTTGAGCGATCAAGGATTTGACCAGCATGTCGTCGATGTAGACCTCCATTGTCGATCCAAGCATCTTGGTGAACATCTTGTTGACTAGCCGTTGATAGGTCGCACCTGCATTTTTTAAACCAAAAGGCATAACTTTATAACAAAAAATACCTCGCTCGGTGATGAAGGTTGTTTTCTCTTGGTCGATAGGATGCATCAAGATTTGATTGTAGCCGGAATAGGCATACATAAAGCTCAGCAGTTTATGCCTTGCAGTTGCGTCGACCAGCATGTCGATGTGCGGGAGTGGGAATGAATCCTTGGGACATGCTTTGTTAGGGTCTATAAAGTCGATACAGACTTGTCATTTCCTGTTTTTCTTCTTCACTACCACGACGTTTGCTAACCAGTTGGGATATTTTACTTCCCTCATAGAACCGATGTCGAACAGTTTTTGGATTTCGTCGTTGATCACTTTATTCCTTTCTGGAGCAAACTTTCTTCGTTTTTGTTTTACTAGTTGGTGATCTGGGTCGACCTACAATCGGTGAACTATTACTTCTGGGTCGATACCGACCATGTCTGAGTGTGACTAGGCAAAGCTGCTGCATCGTTCCTTCAGGAATTCAATCAACTGCTTGCGGATGTCGTTTGGTAATCTGGACCCAATAAAGACTTTATGGTCGGGCTGATCAGGGTCGATTGAGACCTTGTCAAGTTCTTCCATGTTTGGCTTATTTGGAGTCGACTCGACTTTGGCTTCCTATAATTGCTATAATACCTGCTACTTCTTTTTCATGGCGTTCTGGTAGCACTCTCTAGCGGCTCTTTGTTCCCCTTTAATCTCTTTAACCCCCCACCTGGTCGAGAACTTAATCATTTGATGGTACGTTGACAGGATTGCCTTCAATTCATGTATCCAGGGTCTGCCAAGGATGACGTTGTAGGCAGATTGCCAGTTGAGCACCAAGAAATTGATGTACAAGTTGACTCCTTCAGTGTAAACTGTTAATACGATTTCTCCCAGAGTACTTTTCTGTTCTCCACTGAAACCTGTCAGCATGGTCATTCGACGACTGAGTTTGGAATCGTCAACCTGTATTTCTCGTAGAGCACTGTTAAACAATATATTACAGGAACTACAATTGTCGACTAAAATATGTTTCGTTAGACAATTGGCAATATGTAAAGAAATAACTAATGCATCATGGTGTGGAGAAAATAAATCTGATTTGTCTGTCGATTTAAAAATGACAGTCTCATCGACTTTCGACGGATGTTCCCGATTTGGTCGAATCTCGGCGTTTGACACTTATCATGTGTGCCTTTTAGCTATTGAGTAGCTTACTCCGCTGACTTCAGATCCACCTGTAATATAGTTGATCACTCTGTCTTGTCTATGTGGTTCTGGAGGACTGTCAATAGCACTGGTTTGCCTTTGGTTGTCACGTCTTGCGAAAGTTTGTTTCCCCTTGTCAGTTAGAAATTCCCGTAGGTGTCCCTGTTTTAAGAACTCTGCAACTTCGTATTTGAGGGCGATGCAGTCTTCCGTGCGATGGCCATGATCTCCATGAAACTCACACCGAAGCTTCGGGTCTTGATGTTCAGGGAGTGCATTCATCTTTCGTGGCCATTTGATTGTTTTTCCCATTTCTTTCATTACTGCTACGAGGTCGAATGGTTTGTTGCTAAGGTTATATTCTGGTGCTTCTACTCGTGGTCAACTCAACCTTGCATTGCCACACCCCGTAGGAATATCTCTCGCCTGAACCCTTGTGTCACGGCTGAGTATTCCTTCTGTCGCTTGTTGGGTAAGGTTCTGACCTTCTGTCGTTAGACTTCCTGTCTACTCAATCATTTCGTTGACTTCCATAATAGCTATTATTGGCTTTTCCAATGAAGTTCGCTTCATCTTCCTCCCATTTGGACTTTTTTGGACCGGCAAGGACCTTGAAATTTAACAGTTTGTAGCAAAAACGTTTTTCCACTTGGGATTTCAAGTGTTGGTGTATCTCCACCAGCTCCACAAAGTGCACCCCATGCATTTATAAAGGCCTTTCATGCACGCAATTAATGGATAACTAATCGTTAATTAACTCAAATTGCAGACTTGTAGTAGATTAAAAATAAAAGAAAATAAAAATAAATTCTCTCATAATGGAAAAATTAATGAAATTTTTTTTAATTAATTACTTGAGAATCATCAGTTTGGCCATCTCCAACTGCACCAAATTCAACCACATTAAAACTTTCTCCAATGATGATCAAACTAGATGTAACAATGCATGCAGTTAAAAACCCTGCGAGAAAATCCTGTGTATATTCCAAAACACCAAAGAGAATAAAAAAAAAAAAAAAAATCAGAACTGCGACTTCTGGTGTGTGATGAACTAGCTAAAGATAAATATAATTACCGATAATGATAAAAAAAAATAATAATAATAAAAAAATTAAAAAAAATGAAGAGTTTCTCACCATTGTTTGATCAACAAGATACAACTATAAAGTATGTTATTTGAGTTATCAGCAGGCCTCTTCTTCTCTGTCAATCTATATCATCACAACAACAAAAACAAAAACAACAGAAGGGTAAAAAATTAAAGAAGTTGAAGATTGAAAAATTTACCACAACAACAAAAACAAAAACAACTATAAAGTTGAAGATTGCTCAAACAAGTCGTAATTGTGTTATGTTAAGATGGGGTTGAGAACTTGGGAGATATATATACATATATATATATATATATATAGGCCAGCTGGTCTGGACCGACCGTAACAAATTTGTAATGACAGTGAGGAGCAAACATGAGATCGAGTTCACACTGTCTACCTTTTTTAACTTTCTAGTTTTAATTATTGGCCCTAGTTTAATCACTAATAACTAATGCACTTTCTTTTAATTGGTTGTCATTCATATGCATTGTTCGAGAAATTGGCCGTCTAGACCGATTAATCAGCTCAATAACAGCTAGTCGGTAGCAAAATGGTCAAAATCGGCATTATTAATCGGTGACCGATTAATCGGCCAAAAATGGAAAAAAAAAAAAAAAAAGGTGATTGGATTTTTATGCAGGAAAATAAAAAAAATAGGTCTAAATTCATCGGCCGATTAATCACCAACTAATCGGCCTAGGCGCTAGGGGCTAGGCGCTGGGTCTCCACCCGACTAGCGTCTAGCGTCTAGCGCTTACTAGAACATTGTTCATATCTATATATGAATTTTACTGGAAATGGGTTATTTTGATTGAGTAATACTGTACAACCCAAATAATACGGTAAGTGAGTTGCCATTACCAAACAAATCTTGAGATAATGTGGTCAATGAATAAACCACTTGCCACATTATTTGGATTGGTTTTTAGACTAATTTTTTGGGTTGTCAAGCATTAGTGATTTTGATTTCTAATATAATTTTTATATAATAATCATACTCACCTTAGTAAGAAGCACTATCTTAGCATAAAATGAATGAAAGATGTACGATGCATCGGATGATTCTAGATTTATTTTAAATGATGAACAGATAACAAGTTCAAAATTGATTAATTTCTTTTGAAAATAAATTAACGTGCAAAATTTCTCATATTATTTTTCATATTTCATTAGATAAATTTGGGGCTGAATAAAATTAATTAAATAAAGTAGATTGGGTTATAGATTTTAACATATTTAATTAATTAATAAATAGATATATGAAGTTTCCCATATATAGTTTTCTTTAGTAAGATATATGTCTAGATTGCGAGGGTACATCAATCACTGTTATTGGTTGATCTTCAGCTATTCAGAGATGCACATTCAAGTGATCATCTGGAAACAAGTAATTTTTATTAATTAAAATGAGTGTTGAGAGACAGAACAGTGAACATTTTTAATGATCAAGATTCAAGGCAAGGCAAGGCAAGGAAACATTTTTAAGACAGAACAGTGGACATTTTTATAACATTTTTAATGATCAAGATTCAAGATTTAAGTACGATCGAGCTGCTTTTTTTTTTTTTTTTTCTTTCTATTTTATGGCCTTTTTATTTATTTATTAAAATGAGTGTTGTAACACTTCTTGAGAGACAAGAACAATGAACATTTAATGATCAAATGATGTTTTGTCGTCAATGATCAAGGCAAGGAACTTCAGGTGTGGTGGAGTGAGAGGTTCCATGGGCATTTTAACACAGGGCACGAACCTCTTTTCCAGGATTTGATGAAGTTATATTCACTCCACTCATCACCATGTTTTGAGCAACCATTCGCACTACCACTGCAATCCAATGTGATTGCTTGCTCACTCGCCGATGTCCCGTGCACAGACACGAACGACACGTCGCTCACTTGTATAGAATTCGTCTACAACATTATCCATCAAAACAATAAATTAATTAACCATCCAATATCCAAAACATCTAATTAGTTAAAATTTAAGGTTCAAGAAATCGACTTTAAAATTTATTGTAATTATATTACAACATCAATGTTACCTTAATTTTATGATGTAGACGGTTGTAATTTTGGTCGATGATAATGGGATTTTTGGTCTCTATAAGCAGGATTTCCTCAAAAGAGATACTCCTAGCATACCCTAAACCTCCCTGAAAAATTGACATATAGATGATGATGATGATATATATTTGACAAATTACAGTACAAAAATGTTCAATATCTAACATTGATTATTGACATTTTGGAATGCTTAAAGAAAATTGTTAACTGCCAAAAATGGCGGGGACCAAAAAAGAATTTTCTACTAACTTTGAGAAGATATCCGGGATCCAAAGTAGCAGCGAAAAGACGTCCGGGTATCCCGCCTGCTGGCTGACGGGCAAGAGAGAGCCTCTACCCACCCTGGCCAGGGCCAAAACCTCCGGGACCAGGAAAGCACTAGGAAGCCGAAAAGAGAAGGGGACTCTGGAGACACAACCATCACGAGATCCTGATACCCAACTATCCCGAGTACCCCGATACCCGAGTATCCTAGTACCCCCGTTACTTGGAACCCTGATATCTGCAAACATCGTTTTAAGAGAAGCAAGAGGGACGCAGGGTACCTGGAGTACCCCGACCAGCAAAACTCATGACATATACATAGCAAGATAAACACAAGGATCCCAACACACCGACCCCGAAGAGCAAGCTACATATAAAGGCAAACACTAAACGTCACCGTTCAAGATAAAAACTCAAGCTACAACGCGGCATTCATTCCCGCTATGAAGGATCCTATTTTAAATAGGAGTCAACTCATTTGGAACCGAGAAAGGAGGAATCGCCAGATCTTTTGAGATCAATATCCTGACGAATTCGTAAAACTTCTAAGGAAGACTCGTGCACCACTGGAAACCCTAGACCGAAGTTCTAGGAGTGCTCTGTAAGAAAGCGGGCCTATATATTGATCATATGATGACAGGAAAAGGGATTGAAACCCTACTTCATTTTTCTACTTATCGACAGGCACGGAAAGCTCCATCTCTATTGTTCCCCTATATGCTTTATTTTCTCCCTTGCTGTAATATTGATAGTTCAAATACCAAGTTGTAAAGATCGTACCTAAATCCACATATATATATAAACAGTTTTCTGCTTTTATACATCCACCATATAAGAAATTTATCCATCCTACTACTTGCATCCATCATAATATCGGATTTCGTGATACCCAGCAGGATACCAGGCTACTTAGTATCTCGCTGGCCCCCAGTCAATCCCGATCCGGGTCCGTTACATACAAGCAATATCACGTATAGCGGATTCCAAAGAACTAGCGGGGTATCGGGGTATAGAGTATCCCGCTAGCCCATATCTAATTAGATCCGGGTCTTTCATATACCGTTAATTCTAAATTGCACTCCGGTGACAATTTTAGGTTAACAATTGTTAACGTTGTGAATAATAGAGTAATTGGCACCAATGTCCCCTGGAGTGTACGTGAATTAGCATGTTGCCCCATAAACTATTTTTTTAGGCAACACTACTATAGATGCCCCCTCTCAAGGAGGAATAAACTCAATTGTTTGCCAATAAACGATAGTTCAGGGATTTAATGCCTAAAACAAAAGTTTAGGGGGCAATATACGAATTCACATACACTCCAGGGGACATTGGTGCCAGTTACTCTAAATAATATTACCTGAAATGTCTTGATTCTTACTCCATTTTGATTTTTGAGTTCCGGTGAAATTACAATTCCAAATGTGCACTTCTTCCACTTTATCTCCATCCCCTAGACGTCCCATACTGCGCACGCACACTGATGCAGTAAAATCTGTGTTCAATTTACTAAGAAAGTTCGTTCACTGGGATCAACGATTTTATCGGTCAAAGCCAATTAATCTAGCAAAGATTTACTTTAAGTGCGAACAACTAAATTGCATAATGCTATTCTTTGTAAGTTTGTTTAAATCTAATATTAACCTAAATTATGAGAATCTGAACTAAAACTAAAATCAAATCAAATCAAATCAAAGATCACACAAGGGATGAATATATGGAGAGAAATACTAGGGAATCGATGCACCTTTCTTAGACACTCAATGCTCTCAATCAGTCGCAATAAACACCTCAATAAAGTTTAGGGCTTGTTTTGATGATAAACAATTAAGAACGAACCTCCTTCCCACCACTCGCACAAAGGCCATGTGTCAAGTGATGGTAACGAAATCCTTTAGAGCAAAACTCTAAGCCAAATCAATGCAACAAGGCCATGCAAACATTAACTTTCAAAATCTATTAAGCTTATGATCATGATTTAAATGGAAAAGGCCATTCACATCTAAACCCTAATCTCATGGATAAACTAAATCACAAACCCATATCAATTGAGGCCACAAAATAATACGAATAAGTAATGTAGAGCAATTAATTCAATAGACAAGACTAAAACCCAATTGATTAACAAAAGATAGACTAAATGATTACATATAGTTGTCCAAAATTGTTTACATCAATCCCCTAATAGAGGTTTAGTTACACATCAATGGAGAGAACAAAAACATAGAAGAGGTGTAGAGAAAACCCATGTGTGTGGTGGTCGAAGTGATGGGGGATGGCCCCCTTTTGTGGCTTGGAACCTCCCTTCGCTCTCCCCTTCAATTGAAAAGAATAGGAAGTATTTATAGGTGACTTTTCCTTGTGAACCCCCAATTCTTCTTAGGTTTAGAAAACACACCAAGTGGGAAAGTAGAATGAAACAAGGAATGAGAATCCTTTCCTAACTTGGATTTCCTATCTTGATGATTGACTCCTAATTTGAGTTTAGGAAGTTTCCCAAACATGTCTTGATCTTCTAAAGTTATTAGGATTTGATTTGGGAAGTTTTGGAACAGTTCTGGACCAATTCGGAGTTGAAATCCGCCAAAAATACGTAATACTGCTCCCTGGGTCACTCCCTAGACAAGTTGCCTCCGTAGCTGCATAGCAAGCGGAATTGTTCTATTTTGGGTCGCTGCCCAGGTCGCTTCCTAGGCAAGTTGCACGGGCAGCAGTCTTGGGCCGCGGTAAATTTTTCAGCTCCGACCTTTGGTTACTAAATCAGTCATAACTTCTTCTAGAAATATCAGAATTGTGATCCGAAAAGTGTGCCGGAAACTAGACTTCCGGGGCTTTCAATCCATGGTGGTAGGACACACAATTCAATTGGAGCTGAGAGATATGGGGCCCGTAACATAGAGGTTCTGCACTGGCCAAAAATCATCTTTTCATTGTTTCTTCCAATTTGCTCCTTTTCTCCATCTTTTAACTTCTTTTCTTCCAAAATAAGATTCAACACCACTTTTATGGAATGTTACCTACACATGCTCAACAAACACATTAAACCAACTAATTTACTCGAGAACAGAGCATAAATAATAAGAAATCGGGGCCTAAAACATGTATAGAAATAAACCGATCACACACGAAAGCATATAATCATAATTCAATCGTAAAGTGTAAATTCAAACTAAGATCACGCACGAATACGAAGCATATATATAACGATGGTTTTGATGACAAACCTGATACCATGGCCAGGTCCACATGCAATTCTAGTAATGTTGATATTAGAGCAGCCACCATTGATTGCAATGCAGTCATCACCTGTTATATATAATTTGAAACAATGTACATGGTGACCAACATATTAGCATCACTGTTAAGAATTATTATTGTTTTATTTATGTTTAACTGAATAAGTTGTTTTTCCTTATCTCTAGGCATCAGTTTAGTTTGTTCCAGAATGCGGGTTGTAATTGCCTAGTTTATAGGAGTCAGCTTTGCACATTAAAGCTAGTGGGCTAGTGGTAGTAATCTGTTGCTATTTTTCTATTTCCTCCCATTGATGTACGACCTATTTAAAGGTCATTATCTTTATCAAATAAAAATAATTTTTTCTTCATCTATTTGTCCTTTGTTTTGTATCAGTGGTATTAGAGCCAAAAGAAAAGAAAAAAAAAAAAAACTTTGTGAGATAAAGCGTAGTAGAGCAGCAACTTTCTTTATATTCACTTTGTTTACTTTGTTTCTTCTTGCAGCAGTAGTAATGGCCTCTGAAAATTATGTGCAACCATCTATTCCTCGTTTCGATGGTCACTATGATCATTGGAGCATGCTAATGGAGAACTTCCTGCGGTCCAAAGAATATTGGCAGATTATTAAAGTTGGGGTAACAGAACCTGCAGAAAATGTTGTATTGACGGCAACGCAGAAGACAGAGTTGGAAGCACTAAAGCTAAAGGATTTGAAGGCAAAGAACTATCTTTTCCAGGCAATTGATCATTCTATCTTGGAAACAATTCTTAGCAAAGAATCTTCTAAGGAAATTTAGGATTCCATGAAGAAGAAATATCAAGGCTCATCAAGAGTGAAGCGAGCACAGCTTCAAGCCTTGAGAAAGGATTTTGAGACTCTACAGATGAAAGACAGTGAGTCAGTTACTAATTACTATGCAAGGACTATGGGGATAACAAACAAGATGCGATTCCATGGTGAACAGATGAAAGATGTTGCCATTGTTGAGAAGATTTTGCGTTCTTTGGCTCCAAAGTATGATTATGTTGTCTGTTCAATCGAAGAATCAAAAGATATAGATACATTTTCACTTGATGAACTCCAAAGCTCCTTGCTGGTCCATGAACAGAAGATGAACCGAAACACAAGCTTAGATGAACAAGCCCTAAAGGCTTTTACTTTTGCTGAATCCTCAAATACAAGAGGACGAGGTAGAGGTAGAGGTAGAGGTAGAGGAATGGGAGGTCGAGACAATAAAGATGGAGACAAACAATATCGAGGTCGAGGCAATAGAGATGGAGACAGACAATATCAAAACTTCAATAATGATCAATCAAATTTTCAAGGTAGAGGTAGGGGACGTGATCACCAATTTGATACCCATGGCAGAGGTAGAGGGCGTGATCACCAATTTGACAAGTCCAAGGTAGAGTGCTTCAGGTGCCATAAGTTTGGTCATTATAGTTCTGAATGCTATGTTAAATTGCCACAAGACAAAGAAAAATGGGAGAAATCAAACTTTGTAGATTAGACAGAATTAGAAACTCTGTTGATGACTTATCATGTCAAGAAGGAGCCAGAATCAGATGTTTGGTATGTGGACACAGGCTGCAACAACCATATGTGTGGTAGTAAGTCTTCTTTTTCTTCTTTAATTGAAGGCTTTCATACTACTGTGAGTTTTGGTGATTGTTCTACTGTGAATGTTATGGGAAAAGGAGATATTCAGATAAAAACTAAAAATGGTTTTACATAAATAATCTCCAATGTTTTTTACGTTCCTGATTTGAAAAGAAATTTTTTAAGTGCTAGTCAATTGCAAGAAAAGGGGTATATCATAACTATTCAAAATGGTGCCTGTGAGATATATGATCCTTCAAGAGGATCAATTGTTGTTGTCCAAATGAGTTCAAACAGGTTGTTTCCGCTGCAAATAAAAAATGTCCAAACTTGCTTAATGACCAAAGTGAAGGATTCATCATGGCTTTGGCATTTTCGCTATGACCATTTGAACTTTGGTGGATTGAGAACGCTGCAGCAAATGAATATGGTGACAAGTCTTCCTCAAATTGCAGCTCCCACTCAAGTATGTGAAGAATGTGATGTTAGCAAACAACATCGAAATCAATTTCCGCAAGGAAAATCATGGAGAGCGAAGAAGTTATTGGAGTTGGTTCATTCCGACATTTGCGGCCTAATAAACCCATCCTCCAATGGAGGTAAAAGATATGTTATAACCTTTATTGATGATTATAGTCAGAAAACCTGGGTTTATTTTTTGCAGGAGAAATCAGAAGCTTTTAGTGCATTTAAAAGCTTCAAGGCACATGTTGAAAATGAAGTAAAAAGTACCATTAAAACTCTTTGTACTGATCGTGGTGGAGAGTTTTGTTCAAAAGAATTTGAAGTTTTTTGTGATAAGTATGGTATTCGAAGACAACTCACAGCTGCTTATACACCTCAACAGAATGGTGTATCAGAGAGGAAAAATAGAACTATCTTCAACATGGTGAGAAGCTTGTTGATAAAAGGGAATGTTCCAAAAGAATTTTTGCCTGAAGCAGTGAATTGGAGCATTCATGTTTTGAACAGGAGTCCTACTTTTTCTGTTTAAAACATGACACCTGAGGAAGCTTGGAGTGGACAGAAACCAGATGTTGATCACTTCAGAATATTTGGCTGCATTGCATATGCACATGTTCCAGATGAGAAAAGAAAGAAGCATGATGACAAGGGTAAAAAATGTGTCTTTCTTGGCGTAAGTGAAGCCTCCAAAGCATATAAATTGTTCAATCCACTCACAAAGAAGATTGTGACCAGCAGAGATGTCATTTTTGATGAGGAGAATACTTGGGATTGGACTAAAAATGGTTCAAGGCTGCAGGAAATTCTAGATTTTTTTGATGAAGTTGAAGAAAGGATTGAACCGTAGTTGCAATCCTCCAATGCAGACCATGGGACTGATCATCAACTATAATCTTATAATGAAAATCCAACAGCAGATGATTTGATTGATGATCAGCCACGCTCAAGGAAGAGACCCGCCTGGATGATAGATTATGTAAGTGGAGATGACTTGTCTGATGATGATTCAATTGCACATTTTGCTTTGTTTTCAGATTGTGATCCTGTCACATTCCAAGAAGCTGTCAAAGATTCAAAGTGGCAAGAAACCATGAATGAGGAGATCAAATCTATAGAGAAAAACAACACTTGGGAGCTGTCAGACCTTCCAAAAGGGCAAAAATACATTGGTGTTAAATGGGTTTATAAAACAAAGCTAAACAAGGATGGTGGAATTGACAAGTATAAAGCCCGGCTCGTTGCAAAAGGGTACAGTCCAGAATTTGGCATTGACTACAAAGAAGTATTCGCTCCAGTAGCAAGGTTAGACACTGTTCGATTGGTACTCTCCGTGGCTGCTCAGAATTCATGGCCTATCTATCAATTAGATGTGAAGTCGGCATTTTTACATGGTAAGCTGCAGGAAGAGGTGTATGTTGAACAACCTCTTGGTTATGTAAAGCACGACAGTGAAAACAAGGTATACAAATTGAAAAAGGCATTATACGGACTAAAGCAAGCACCGAGAGCTTGGTATAGTCGTATAAATGCTTATTTTTCTAGAGAAGGTTTTCATAAATGTCCTCATGAGCACACACTTTTTACAAAACTTGGTGATAATGGAAAAATTCTTGTTGTGTCTCTATATGTGGATGATTTGATATATACAGGTAATGATATATCCATGTTTGATGCTTTTAAGAAAAGTATGATGACTAAATTTGATATGTCAGACTTGGGATTGATGCATTACTTTCTCGAGATAGAAGTTGTGGAATCAACTGCTGGTGTTTTTATTTCACAGAAAAAATATGTTCTTGAGATTTTGGACAGGTTCAAAATGAAAGATTGCAACTCTGTTTGTACTCCAACTGAAAATGGTTTAAAGTTGGTGAAAGATGATGGAGGGAAGAAGATAAATGCAACTCTTTACAAGCAGATTGTTGGAAGTCTGATGTATCTAACATCAACAAGGCCTAACATCATGCATGGTGTTAGTTTAATCAGTCGATATATGGAGAATCCAACTGAAAATCATCTCTTAGCAACGAAAAGAATCTTTCGTTACTTGAAAGTTACATCAGATTTTGGAATTTTATATAAAAAAGGAGCAAAAGAAAATTTGTTTGGTTTTTCTGATAGTGATTATGCTGGAGATGTTGATGATAGAAAGAGTACTTCTGGATTTGTTTTTATGATGGGCTCTGGAGCTGTGTCATGGTCATCAAGAAAGCAACAAATTGTAACTTTGTCAACTACAAAAGCTGAATTTGTTGCAGCAGCATCATGTTCATGTCAAGCTATTTGGTTGAAGAGGCTGCTTGAATCACTCCAAAATCAACAGCAAGGTCCAACAACAATCTTTTGTGATAATGTCTCAGCAATCAAGATTTTGAAAAATCATGTTCTACATGGAAGGAGCAAGCATATTGATGTAAGATACCATTTTTTGCGTGATCTTTGTAATGATGGTATAATTGATTTGGTGTTTTGTAGAAGTAAAGATCAAGTTGCTGATATTATGACTAAACCGCTCAAACAAGCTGCTTTTGTGAAACTTTGAAAAATGCTTGAAGTATGCTCTTCAAAGGATGCTGTTTAAGGGAGGGCATTGTAGGATTGTTGAAGTTTTGTTCCTAAACTGATTTCTGCAGATTTGAGTTTAAGGGAGGGTGTTAAGAATTATTATTGTTTTATTTATGTTTAACTGAATAAGTTGTTTTTCCTTATCTCTAGGCGTCAGTTTAGTTTGTTCCAGAATGTGGGTTGTAATTGCCTAGTTTATAAGAGTCAGCTTTGCACATTAAAGCTAGTGGGCTAGTGGTAGTAATATGTTGCTATTTTTCTGTTTCCTCTCGTTGATGTATGACCTAGTTAAAGGTCATTATCTTTATCAAATAAAAATACTGCTTTCTTCATCTATTTGTCCTCTGTTTTGTATCAATCACAACAAATTGTGATCAAGATCAAGATCAAGAATTAAAATTAAATCCAACGTACCACATTTGATCAAGGAATCGTGTATATGAACATTGATTGAGCAGGAGATGTCGATTCCGTCAGTGTTGGGGCTGTCAACTGGTGAATTTATGTGAATGTTAGAGATGGATCCACCATTGCAGTTGTTTATTGAGATGTGCAGTTTTTGACTGTTTTGAAGGGTGAACTCTCGAAAATCAAAATTGTTACAGTTGTGGAAGAACATTGCCTGCAACAACAACAACATAAACACATATTTTTTTTTGCATATAATTATAAGATGAAATTCATATGTATCTGTTATAATATATGTGGCCTTTACCACATGTGTTATACACACAAGTATCACATAAATATCTCTCTTAATATCTCCCTAAATATCTCCCATAATATCTCATATAATATCTCCTATAATATCTCATAATATCTTTGCTTGATCTTTTGTAAAAGTCTATATATAAGACTTAGGATTCTCATTTGTAAATGTTGTTCAGCTGAAGCTCCAGATATATCAATACAAGTGTCTCTTAATTCATTTCTTATGTTCTTCATATGTTCTTCATTTGTTCTTCATTTGTTCTTCATTTCTTTTACAACACGTTATCAGCACGAACGTATGTAAGTAAAAAGAATCCCTTGATGGGTGATTGACTCATATCTCAATATTTTGAATCTGTATATATTTCCGTATACAAGATGGCTTATGCCGTCAATGGAACATATATATATATATATATATATATATATATATAAAATTCTGAATTTATTCATTTATTCTCTTTAAATCCCAATATTCTAGATCTATTTATAGTTTCCGTATACAAGATGGCTTATGCCGTCAACAGATCATCTATATATAGTTCTGGATTTATTTTTTATGCACATAGCAGGTGAGCTTAGCCTCCTGGAATTGTTTTGACAGGACATATATACCGTCCTGGAATTATTTTTACAGAACATATATACCGTTCTAGAACTATTTATTTATGGAACATAACAGGTGAGCTCAGCCCCCTGGAATTGTTTTTACAGGACATATATACCGTCCTGGAATTGTTTTTATAGAACATATATTTATTTATACGCAATATATGAGATTGGCTAGACCGACGAACTAGAACTTAAAGTTTCTGAAATTATGATATTTAAGTCGGCACGGTTTTAAAAACCAATGAGAACCTAGAATTCTGGATCCAGTGTTATATACATAAAAGCCATACATAACGGTTTTGAAAACTGATGAAAACCTGGAGTTCTGGATCCAGTGTTATATTCATGAATGACATACTTCATTATTTGGAACCTGGGGTTTCAAATCCAATCAGAATTTAAAGTTTTCTGGATTTTATATATGAACTTATAGTTCATGGTCGAACCGAAAGTTTGAAAAATCATTATGATCCATGATTTTATTTTATCTCATATATATGAAGTGATATATTTACATATCATTCATTTGAGAAAAGGGATTTATACATCCAACAGGATGTTATGAGTATTATAAAAATGATTTAAGATCCTAACGAATAATGAAATTGGAAATAATATTTTATCCATTTCATACACATCCAACAGGATGTTGAGAATATCATAAAAGAGATTTAAGATCCTAACGTATAATGAAATTGGAAATAATATTTTATCCATTTCATACACATCCAACAAGATGATGGGAGTATCACATGAAAGGATTTAAGATCCTAACGTATAATGAAACTGGATGTAACATTTTATCAATTTCATTCGTGTTTGATGCTCCTAGAGAGCAAAATTTAGAGTTGCTGAAAAAAAGGAATTCTGAGATCAGTAGTCTACTTGACAGTAGATGAACTTGATGAACACGTGAATGTGATGGGTGTTGGATCATCAGATCATTTATTTTGGTATCACCAAACCCCTATATGGGTTTGCTTTTGGGTTGGTGGGTTTCAACCCAGACCCATCGCCTACTCAGGTCAACGCCACCTTGTCGGTGGGCTTCGTCTGTTTTTGCACCAGCCCAGTGCGTTTTACGACGACGATTAGAGATCGTCGATCATGACCCACAATCTGGTCTAGATCGGTCACAGAGATCGTTTTTGCTCTGGGCCACATTTGGAGAATTTGATATTCTTGATGGACTGTTTTGCAATTATTTTGGGCCATTTTGTAATTTTTACAAAATTTTGGATCAATTTATAATTACTAAAACTTATTGGTCCAGTTTGCAATTTTCAAAGAGTTTTGGGGCTGATTTATAATTAATAAAAAATTTTAGGGATCTTTCCGTAATTTTACAAAGTCAGGGGCAGTTTTGTAATTTTGATTTTAAAAAAATATTTATATATATAAAAAAAGGGGGATTATTATTATTTCACATGAGATATAAAATGACATTACAAATAATGTCCATAAAATTACTAGAAGGAAAAATATGTCTTGTTGAGAGTGCAACGACTCATATAATTCTGCAGAGTTAGAAATATTTTATGAATTTGACTTCGCTGAGAGCAAAAGTTATTGATGTATTAGATCCAATGGATCTGATAGAAAGCTCTGGAAGAGCTATGATATTGTTATCAAACAATACTAAATTATGTATCAGGTTCAACGGATCAGATAGAAAGCTCTAGAAGAGCCACGATATTGTTATCAAAAGGTATTAAATTGTGTATCAATGATACTTCATATCATTCAATCAGAACATAAAGAAATCTATTTAGATCAAAGACATATAACTTTATTAATATCATATTGAGACCATGAATAATAAGAATGTTGAATATCTGTGCGTGATTCAAGCCAAAAGCTAATTATAGAAAAGCTACGTTCTTTATCATCCGGATTATATTGCTGATCAGAAAAGGGAATATATATGGATATATTCAACCACCAAATAAACCATCTCATTCTAAAGTTGGTTTTGAATCCCTATCATTCAAGGGGATATATGTGGACATATTCATCCACCAAAAGAACCATTTCATTATTTTATGGTTCTAGTTGATGCATCTATGAGATGATCACATGTTTATGTATTATCAAATGTCTCCAGTTGAGATTGATGTTCAACATCCATTTTTCGCATATACACATAATCAGAATGGATGAGTAGAATTAATTATCAAAATGTCTCCAGGTAATTATGAGAACTTTATTATTCATTTACCAATTTTTATATGGGACATTCTATGTTACATGTTGATGCAGTCATCTATGTCTCACTACTTATAATCATTATTTACCATTACAACTTGTAATTGGTCATTGACTCGCTCACATTTTTAAGATATTTGATTGTGTAGTACATCTTCTTATTTCATCTCTGTCATGATCTAAGATAAGAATTATATATCATTATGAGATTAAATATTAACTTTGATTAAATCTTCCAATTAGATCATTTAAACTTCTGATAGTTTATATTTTTACGCACAATCTATATATCATTATATTGATAAATTTCCAAATAGAAAGTTTCTCCAGAAAGAGTAAATGAAAGTTACTCTTATACAAAATAGAGATACTAGTTCGGTTCTCTATATATAAATGTGTTTCATTTCAATTTTTGTATCACTCAAATACGAAAGATAATTGATCATCAGATAATTATTAATTTGTTACTTGATATATTAAAGGTAACAAGATTTTATAAGTTTCCATCTCATAAACCCCAATCGTGTGATTGTTCTTAAAGAATGATCAGAGTAAATAACAATAAATAAATCATCTGATGCATATCATAAACTTATGAACATTTTAAAAAGGTATTGTCATGAGGATCCTAATATAAACAAAACTCAAGTTAAAAATAAATCCACTTTCTCAAAATCAACTCTGAAAGAGTCTGATATATCTAATGAGACACAAGTCTATGAAATGACTAAATCTATTGAAAATGGAAGAAATCTCAACAGAGATACAAGTATATTGAAATTGAGAAAATTTCTATACAAGTCTATGAAATGACTAAATCCATTGAAAATGGAAGAAATCTCAACAGAGATGCAAGTATATTGAAATTGAGAAAATTGAGAAAATTTCTATGCTAGTCTATGAAATGACTAAATCCATTATAATGGAAGAAATCTCAACAAAGATTCAAGTATATTGAAATTGAGAAAATTTCTATAAATCATATGAGAGAAATGTGGAATCATAAAGAAACAATCATTGATGATGTATTTTTATACACAGTAGCGCTACTGAAATTATAAACGATAATCATGATATTTATAATATCAATGATTGTATACAAAAGGCATGATTGGCCTAAGTGAAAATAAGCAATTCAAAAAGAATTGACTTCATATGCCAAACATTAAGTATTTAGACCAATAGTACTCCATACACCTAGAGATGTCAAACTAGTTGGATACTAATGGGTTTTCATACGGAAAACATAATGAGAAAAAAACAAGATCGTGAGATATGAGGCACGACTCGTAGTACAGGGTTTCTCATAGAAACTTGGTATTCAATAGTGACGAATACAATTACGTTTCAAATTTTTGATAAATTTGGTTGTCTTTACAAGGCTTGAAATACGTCCTCTAGACGTAGTAATCATTTATCTATGTGATTCACTCAATGCAGGTATTTATAATCCCGGAAGGATTTAAAATGATTTAAAATGCTAGAAACATGTAAATTGAGATCTCGTAATCTGCATTTGATGAACATACAAAAATCCTTATATAGATTAAAAATAATCTAGACGGATGTGGTATAACCATCTCAGTGAATATCTGATAAAATAAGGGTATAATAATTATATTATATACCCAAGTGTCTTCGCAAAGAAATCAGAATCCGAATTTACTATATTCACATCATATGTTGATAATATGAATTTAATTGAAGCTCCTGGAGAGCTCTTGAAAACTCTTGAATTTTTGGTAAATGAGTTTAAAAATTAAAGACATGGGAAAGCAAATATTGTCTCGACCTGAAGGTCCAGCATATACCAAATGGAATGTTTGTCCATCAATCAGAATATGTTGAAAAGATTCTGAAAAGATTCCATATGGATATTACTCCATAAAGCAAGTCTTTGCTTATACTCCCTCCAATCATTTATGATGTTATTTCATTTCATGAAATAAATATCTGTATACCCCAGTTTAGCAATCTAGAGGATTGCTTTAAAAGGAACTTTTATCAGGGGGAGTGTCCCATCATGGGGAGCATATCAAATGAAGTATATTGATTATATTGGGGCATATGTGCATTGTATTCTTTTTTCTTCCAATCAGGTTTTTGTCCCATTGGGTTTTCCTGATAAGGTTTTTAATGAGGTAATTCTCTAAGCATACCCAAAATCATTTGATCCATAAAATCATCATAAATATTACATTGATTCAATATATCATCATATATATGTTATCTTGATCAAAAATATCATTGCAAATATAACTTTGATCTTGCTAATCATCGTATATATATTACCTTGATCCAAAGGATCATCATAAATATTACTTTGGTCCGACAAATCAATGGATATCTTTGCTCAGGTTTTTATCCCACTGGGTTTTCCCTAGCAAAGTATAAATGTGAGAAATGTTTTGAAGAAAACATTAACTATGAACATATTTGCATTGTACTCTTTTTCCATTTGATCAAGTTTTTTCCAATTAGGTTTTCCTGACAAGGTTTTTAACGAGACAATTAAGGGGAGCAAAGTTCTGAGCGGACATATGTGCACTATACTCTTTTTCCCTTCGATCAAGTTTTGTCCCACTGGGTTTTCCTGACAAGGTTTTTAACGAGATAGTTTTGAGAACATCCAGCATCACAAGATCCAGGAGATCATTGTATATATTTTACTTAAGTTTTATCCTATTGGGTTTTTCCCTAGAAAATTAATACATGTGGTATAAATCCAAGGGGGAGTGTTATAATATATGTGGCTTTTACCACATGTGTTATACACACAAGTATCACATAAATATCTCTCTTAATATCTCCCTAAATATCTCTCATAATATCTCATATAATATCTCATATAATATCTCATAATATCTTTGCTTGATCATTTGTAAAAGTCTATATATAAGACTTAGGATTCTCATTTGTAAATGTTGTTCAGCTGAAGCTCCGGATATATCAATACAAGTGTCTCTTAATTCATTTCTTACGTTCTTCATTTGTTCTTCATTTCTTTTACAACAGTATCAAAATTCCCAAATCAAAGAAAGTAATTAATTAATTAGTCGATGATCTTTGTACCTTTGGTCATGTGTAACTTCTACTCTCCTGAAAATAGATTATAATAGAATAAATAACCACCTTAAACATATAATATGGATAATCGACTCTGAAACTTTACAGAGTGACCTAACAATGATCACGTACTCTTCCGAACCATAAACCTACTCGGCAATGTTTATGTATAGAATAATATATATATGTGTGTTTCTCTCTCTCAGTGTCTCACTTCAAAGTTTGCTTTAGCTATTGGACTGTAAGAAAGATAAGAGAGAGTGCTAGAGAGAGAAGTTCAAGGTCTTAGGGTAAGGAGGACAGTCGTGATTATAGAGAAGGTTTAGTCTCTATGTTTGTCGATAACCTGAATCCCACAGTAGATCATCGGAGTCTATGGAGTATCTTTAAACCATTCGGGAGGGTTAGAGATATTTACGTGTCTTCAAGGACTAGGGCAAGTAGAGGATACTATGTGTTTGTCCGGTTTGCGTCTTTGGAGGAAGCTTAAATGGTGGCTTGGCTAACAAATGAAATGCACATCTATGGGTAGCCGATTGTAGCAAAAGTGGCGTCTTTCTGGTGGAAAAACAGGAGGGACGAGAAATGGAAAGAAATAGGATAGAAAGGAGAGGGGTTTGGGCGTTCTCAAGGTGACGATTGGGAATCTCACAAGCTGGATGCTAACCAGGGCTTTAAGTATGCCACCAGGCAAGGTAGTCAAGTTGGGAGGAACAAGAGTAGAAGGACTTATGAATAAGTGATTAATGAAGATGGAACTGGTAAGGATAACGCCGAAAAAGATACTGGGAGGAATGGTTATGAGGTTAGTGTTAATGAGATGTTCTGGGATGACAACAAGATAGAAGGATCCTGGCTGCGAAAGTGTGAAGTGGGGATACTTCGAAGATTTGATAAGGTTTCGAGGGTCAATCAGAGGCTAGATAACAGGGGTTTCTCCTTTAGCTCTGCGTATTTAGGTGACAAGCTCATTCTTTGGATATTCGGATCCGAACAAGAATGTCTAAGGTTTATCAACAACCGCTTATTTTGGGAGGATTGTTTCTAGTCCATGAATAAGTGGTCTTTCTCAATGGTGGCCATGGCTAGACCTGTTTGGATTGCATGGGGGTGCCTCTGGGCTATTGGAGTTCTGAATTCTTTTTCAAGATGGGGAGGCTCTTAGGCGAACCACTTGTACTGGATGAGGACACATTACTTAAAAGACGACTTGATGTTGGTCGGGTCTTGGTACTGATTAAGCATGGTAAACATAGCTCAAACTTAGTTAAACTAACCGATGGGAACCGTTCGTTTGAGATAACTACGGAGGAGGATCATCAGCTAGCGTCCATTTCCTGGGTGGAGACTTTCTTGGACCTCAGGGAGAAGACTCATCCATCAGGCGGGACTTTTCAAACAGAAAGGAAAGGGATTTCTAGATTTCTATAAAGGGGATAAAAGAGTTTGTTGCATTTGGCAACAAACAAAATATCTCAGACAAGGTAGGTGAAAAGGGAGGGTGTCAGCTTAAGGGTCGAGGAAGAAGGGTTGACAGATAGGGCATAGCACGCAGAAGGAAAGGTGGAGTATAGTGGTCAGCTGAGAGAGTCAACTATGACTATTTATATCATAGTATCAGGCTGACAACCAAAGACAAAGGCAAGCTAGTTATAGTAAGAAGTCATAAACGAACACAAACCTTTGTTTCAAATCCAAATGCTAAGCTGGTTCTGGAAAAGAAGTCAGAGAATAGTAAAGGTGGATTTGTTGTATAGGATTACAGCTCTTCAACATCGGATACTGATGAAGGCCAGTTTTGGAACTCGATCCAAGCCAAATGAGAGTGCTCCTCATGGAGGAATAAATCAGTGGGCCACATCCCAACAGGCCTCTCCTAGCAAGATCAAGACAATGGGTTGGACTCCTCAATCAGGGGCCCTGATAGTGCTAGCTCTGGAATGCCAAGCGAAGACGAGAGCTTATAAGCAATTCTAGTAGGGCCTGATCTTGATGTGAATGGGCTGGGACTTCGCACTAAGGGAGAGCCCGAGAACAGTACTAAATTTTCTAAGCTAAGGGGAAAAACAGACATGGAAGCCAGGCTTTAGGAAAGTGAGTCCCATTTTATTAATTTGATGATTAAGAAAGGACTTATAAGCTCTATGAAGGTGTAAGACATTTCTAGGCAAAAGGTAGACAATGAGAGTTCAAAACTAGAGGATACGCACCAAACGGAAGAAGGGGCTACAGTTAAGGAAACAGAGGAAGAGGGAATTACTAATTCAGATCATGGAAGTGAGGAGGGCAATCAGGGTGGCAGAGGCCACATGAAAGGGAGAAGGGGGAGGAAATGGAGTTACTCAGCTAAGATACATGGGATGTGTATAAGGCAAGTGAAATACAGAGAAGCAAACGGGCAAAGCAAAGAGAATGAATTGATGACAAAGAACTCAAAAGTGGTCAGAATTTCCACACCCAAGGTGCAACAGAGGATGAGAATACTCTGGTTGATGTCAATGGAAACAGGATTGTATGGAATGTGGAAGAAAAAATTACTATAGTCATCGAAACAGGGGCGGCCCTAAGATTTGATTTTGATGGTAAGGAGAAGGCTATTAGGGAGGAGTTGAAGAGAAGAGAGTTGGAAGATGACGAAATGAGTCACACAGCTGGCGACCAGTCAGCTGAAAGACATGGGATGCATACAAGGCAAGCGAAATGCAGAGAAGCAAACAGGCAAGGCAAGGAGAAGGAATTGATGACCAAGAACTCAAAAGAAATCAGACTTTCCACACCCCAATGTGTTACAGAGGATGAGAATACTTTGGTTGCTGTCAATGGAAACATGATTGTTTGGAATGTAGAAAAAGAAATTACTAGATTCATCGAAATAGGGGCGACTCTAGGCTTTGATTTTGATGGTTATGAGAAGACTATTAGGGAGAAGTTGAAAAGAAGAAAGCTGGAAGATGACGAGTTAAGTCACAAGGCTGGTAACCAGGAATAGTGTCTTGTTGAGCTTCGGGTGGGTGTTTCTTTTTCCATGATAGTGTTGTCTTGGAATGTTAGGGGTCTAGGCAAGGTCGAGAAAAGGAGGGCGGTTAGAGACTTGGTGGGTAGGCATAAACCCTCAATTTTCTTCCTGTAAGAAACAAAACTGAAAAGCTTTGATAATAGAATGATAAGCGTCTTAGGTGGTTCTGTTTTGAGCAAAGGTGTAGGAGTTGACACAACTGGTTTATCGAGTGGGTTGCTAACGCTATGGAATGAAGACAAGTTTGCTGTTTCAGCTTGTGTTTCCAACAATTGCTGTATATGCACTTTCTTATTGAAAGCTAACGTGATAGACCTCCCTCTCCAAGGTATGTCTTTCACATGGATGAATTCAAGAGAGCAAGCAGCTTGGTCAATACTCGATCGGTTTCTTATCTCTCCAAGTCTTTTGCTGTGCTTCCCGAATTTATGCCAAAAATGGTTGCCAAGAAGCTTATCGAATCATAATCATATCCTTCTAACTGAGCTGAGTCAGGATTGGGGTCTTAGCCCCTTTCGTTTCTTTAATTCATGGCTGGAGGACAAAGACATGATAGAGGATGTGATGGATGGATGGAGAAAGTGCGATAGGGGTGGACCTATGGGCGTGTCCCTATCATCCAAAGTTAAGGAAAGTAAGAAGATAATGAAAAGGTGGTTGATTTGTAACAAAAAGAAATCATTCTTGCTGAAAGAAGTTGAGACTCGCCTAGCCGACATTGATGGAAAGGTTAAGCCAGTAAACTGGACGAAAAGTTTGAGAAAGGAACGATCGTCCCTTCTGTCTAAAGCTTGGAGGGGCCTAAGAGAGGAGGAGCAACTTTGAAGGCAAAAATCTAGAGTTAAGTGGTTGAAGGAGAGAGATATGAATTCGAAGTTCTTTCACATTATCACTAATGGAATATGAAGGGCTAATTTTATTGGGGAGCTGCACTTAAATGGTTGCCTCTTGTCGGATCCTCATCAGATAAGAGAATGGATCTTTAATTATTTCAAAACCCACATCCAAAGTGTGTCATGGTAGCACCTAAAGTTTAAAAACTTGGATTTCAACAAGCTGTCAATTAGTGAAAATGAAGCTTTAGAGACTGAATTTTCCATGGAAGAGGTTTGGGAGGCTCTAAATAGGTGTGATGGTAACAAAGCTTCGAGTCCCGATGGGCTAAACTTAAATTTTGTGAAGAGCCATTGAGAGGTGATTAGGGAAGATTTCATGAAGTTCATCAACAAATTTCATAAGAATGGAGCCATTGTAAAGGACTAGAACACCACTTTCATTGTTCTTATTCCAAAGGTTAAAAAGCCAATGACCATGGGTGACTTTAGGCCAATTAGTCTAGTTGGATCAATGCACAAAATTTTAGCCAAGGTTAACCGAGTTAAAAAGGTGATGCATTCAGTGATTGGAGAGTCTCAAATGGCCTTCGTGAGAGGGCACCAAATAACGGACATCTTCATAATTGCGGAGGAGATTATTAATAAGTGGAAAAGAGAAAAGGAAAGGGGCTTAGTTGTTAAATTGGATTTCGAGAAGGCTTATGACAGCGTGGATCACGGTTTTTTTGGAAGCTTCTATGGAAAGTATGGGTTTTGGGGAAAGATGGAGAGGGTGGATCAAAAAGTGTATCTCCATTTCGTCCTTGTCAGTGTTGGTAACGGAAGCCCTACGTCTCAATTTGTCATGGAGAGAGGCCTGAGACAGGGTGACCCTCTATCCCCCTTTTTATTTAATATCGTGGTGAAGTGGCTTAGCCGAATGATCATGAAGGCTACTGAGATTGATATGATCAAGGGGGAAGATTTTGGCAAGAGGGGGACTCATGTTACTCACCTTCAGTTTGCAGATGATACCATAGTCTTTATCAAACCCAAGCTGAATTTTGTTTTGCACACAAAAAGAATCCTTCGTTGCTTTGAATTAGTTTCCTAGCTGAAAATTAATTTCTTTAAGTCGTGTGTTCTGAGAATTTGTCAACATGGCACAAGGGAGACGTGTTGGGCTTCGGTCTTGAAGTGTAAGTCTGAATCACTTCTGATTTCTTACCTTGGCCTCCCTCTCGGAGCGTGGCCTCCCTCTCGGAGCGTGGCCTAGCTCTAAAGAAATGTGGAAACCAGTTATTGACAGAATTGAGAAGAGACTAGCACCTTGGAAACAAAAATTCCTATCGAAAGGCGGTAGATTGATCCTTATCAAGTCAGTCATTTCGAGTATCCCAACCTACTTTATGTCTATCTTTAAGATACCGGTAGGGATTTCCCAAAGGATTGAGAGACTCCAACGAAGTTTTCTTTGGGATGATGGTTTAGAGAAAAAGAAAGTGCATACGGTCAACTGGGAAACGGTTTGCCGTAGTAAAGAGAATGGAGGTCTAGGCATTAGAAGAGTGGCAGTTAAAAATAAGGCTATGTTGGCAAAATGGGTGTGGAGGTTTGGGGTTGAAGATAACACGTTATGGAAAGAGGTTATGGTGGCTAGATATGGGCTGGAAGGGAGAGGTTTATACTGGAATGGAGAAGTGTCCAAAACGGCGTCTCATTTTGCTAAGGCTGTTGGTAGCCTTTTTACGCCTGGTTCTAGAACGTTGAGGATTTTGACGGAAGGTTTAAGGGTGGTTATCGGAAATGGAGGCAAAGCAAATTTTTGGGATGACAATTGGATCGACTCAGTTCCCCTAAAGGAGTCGTTCCCTAGAATTTTCGCACTGTCTATTAATAAGGAAGAAACCATCAGTGACTATGGCAATTGGCTAGGACCAACGTGGGTTTGGAATGTCCCTCTACGAAGGTCAGTGTTTAGGTGGGAACAGGACCAGATGATGTGCTTCGGCGCTGCCTTCCAGAACTCCAAGCTTCGACGCAGCATACCAGATTCGATGGCATTGTCTTTTAGCCTGAAATGGATGTTTTCAGTTGGCTCTTTTCGCAAAGCTTTCGGAGAGAGGGTGGACAATCAAGATGACCTTTCAAGCTTTTGTTGGAAAGGTTTTTGCCCTCCGAAGGTGAAAATCTTCATTTGGCAACTCTTGAAAGGGAGAGGGAAGGTGCTTCAAAGCCATGGTCTGGTCCCGAATGTGGGACTGATGTGTTCGTTGTGCAATAAAGCGGAGGAGACTGTTAATCATCTTTTCTTGCACTGCAGTTGGGCGTGGGCATTGTGCGCAACTTGCATGGGCTGGTGGAAAGTCCATAGTTGTGCCTCTAAGACCATCGCGAATTGGGTAAATGGCTGGAATTCTTTTTGTTCATCGACTAGAAGCAGCAAGGTATGGAGCATCCTATTTTTGGCTACAACATGGTCAATCTGGGACCTCAGGAATCAAATAGTTTTTAAAAACGTGGAAGCTAATTTCTCCATAGCAAGAGATTCAATTTGCCTTCATGTTGCTTGGTGGTTCAAATACCATAACATCGGTGCTCCTGATCCAATCACCATTCTTCTCCAAAATGTGGGTGAGTATTGCAAGGATCCTGCTAAGGTCAAGAAACGTCAGCTTGCACATTGGATTCCCCCAAGAGTGGAGACTTTGAAGTTCAACGTCGATGGCTCGACAAGAGGTAAGCCTAGTCCGGTAGGAATTGGAGGTGTGTTAAGAGATTCTACAGGAAAAGTCTGGTGCATTTTTTCTCTGTTCATTGGATCTATAGACTCTAACACAGCTGAGTTGATGGCAATAGAAAAGGCATGCTCACTCTGTATCTCGAATCCGGCTCTTAATGGTCAGGATATCGAAATTGTTAACGACTCTAAGACGGCGGTTTCTTGGATCAACAAGGAAGGATTCGGGAGCCTTAACCACATCAAGATGATTTATGATGTTCGAGACTCTCTAAGGGATCATGGTGGTATGGTTGTGTCGTTTAGTCCGAGAGCTTCAAATTTTTTTACTGACAACTTGGCAAAGAAGGGGTCCAGTTAGGAAGAGGATTTCGTTCGTTGGGGGAGTGATTGACTGAAGGGTTGTAGTTTGGTATTGTTTTTGTCTGATGTGTTTTTGTTGTATTCTGCTGTTTTTGTGCTTACTTTCCCAGGTTTCTCTGGTGTTCTCTTTATGGGGGTTCTGTTTGGAAGTTGCCTCTGTTCTTGTTTGTTGTTCGCCTTTGTGTGCTTTGCGCCTTTGTTACAATAAAATTTGCCGTTCAAAAAATAATAATATGTATATCTAGCTACGTACGTACCTTCCACCAAACAGAACCTTGGCCATCAATTGTTCCTGATCCTTGCATGATGAGACCGTGGGCATCATAGAAGCATAGCCAGCTCTCAGATTTGCAATCTGTCCAGTCTTCAACTGGTGCCGATGCTACAATTTTCCCTAAAATCTATCCACGATAAAGATTATAAGAACGTTATTCAAAAAGAAAAACTTTAGTATTCATCAATTGTGGTTTAAAGGAGCAAATGTTAGAAAATTAAGTTCAATTTCGGTTTAATTTATTAATGAACCTCAACCGACAACCAATGTTGGGAGATTTGGTATATAGGCTATGCCTGCAACCACAAAATCGGACCAACTTAAATTACTTAATTGGTTATAAATAGTGGTGAATTTTTGTTTGGAAGGGTCATTATATTAAACTAAAATACTTAAGAGGGACCAAAGTGAAAAGGTAATAAAAATATTATGGTAAATATTTAAATTTTGTAAAGAAGAGGGGGCATGTATAAAACTGTGTCAGTATTGTCAAATATTATTAATTACAAAATACCTAGAATTGCATAAAATTTGATTTCTTTATTTTAGGTGTAATCAAGAATTATTTTGGACTCATATATAGAGAGTTTTTTCTCCTGGCCGAATATTTATAAAAGTAGATATCTCCCGAATTTATTTTACCTGGACTTTAACATTTTGGGACTTGCAAGGGCCATTAAATCTGATATGCTGTAACAAGAATGTTTTTCCTTTTGGTATTTGAAGTGTTGGTGTTCCATCAGCTTCACAGAAAGCTTTCCATGCACTTAAAAATACCTTTTCATGCATATCACATAATAACAAAACAATTTATTTCAAAATATATATATATATATATATATATATATATATTATAATAACAAAACAATTAACTATCTGATTAACAACAAAATCATAGAAAATATATATAAAAAAAACAAAATCAATTTCATGAAGAAATGAAAAAAAAAAAAAATGTCTTAAAAAATTAATTACTTTAGAATCATCAGTTTGGCCATCTCCAACTGCGCCAAAATCAACCACATTGAAACTACTTTGGCTTTCTCCAATGGTGATCATCAAAATAGATGTAAAAACAACAATCTGAAAGATTATTAAAACGCTGGGAAGAAAATCCTACATGCGCAAAAATGAAATAATGAATCTCAGAACTTGTGTATTTGGATGCATACATGATTATATTATATAGAAGCTAATTTAGATTGTAATTACTAATGATATAAGATCAATGAACTGTTCCTCACCATTGCATATGTATGCAAAAAAAGAGTCAAGAGACAACTATTTATAAAAGTATATAGTGTGTTAATTACAGTAGAACCCCTCTAAATTAATATTCTTGGGACCTACCCTTGAGTATTAATTTAGAGGGGTTATTATTTTGAAGGGTTTGACCTTGTAAAGTGTTATTTTGTCTTAAAAAAAAACGTGTAGAAGTCGGTTTTCTTGTTTAGGGAAGGTTCATTTTCGGAATTTCTTGTTTAGTCGGTTTTCTTGCTCAGGAGAAGTTCCTTTTTTTTAGGATTCCTAATTGCAATGACACTGCCCATGGCAAATCGAAAGGTTTGCTTCTCCTTGACAATTGCACTGCCCATGTACCATTTATAGAGCTACCTAATCACATCCAACACAGGAACATCACAATGCACTATCTACCACCAAATTTGAAGAAGTGTGTTTCACTCTAACTGAAGAGGTTACCATCAATGATATCACGAGGCAGAATAATGATAATGTGGTTGAGATAGATAATGACGACGATAGTCATAAGGTATCTAAAATCTCTACAAGTAAGGTTATGTTGTTGAAATGCTAAATTTAATTGAAACCTTTTGACTACAACAAGAAGATGATGATAATAGCTTCTTCAGGACAATTCAAAAGATGAAGGATGAAGTCAAAAATATCAAACATAGTAACCTAGTGCAAACTAGCATCTTGAAATACTTTTCTAGTTCTTGAATAATTTATAATATATTTTGTACTTTTATGAAATTATTAATTTATGCGACAGTCGGGACCGAAATTTTACACTAGGTTTCAAAAAGAAATTATTAATTATTACGATAGAGGGGTTTATTAATTTTTTACACTGGCCCGAGTCGGGACCGAGATTTTTTATTAATTTAGAGAGGATATTAATTAATAGGAGATTAATTTACAGGGGTTCTACTGTGTTTGAGTTACATGGCCTCTTCTTGGTCCTCTATATATATAATATATATCTAGACGTTGTAATTTAGAGCATGATTAGAAGAAAAAAAGAAGAGAGAAAACCAAAAATAGCCATCCAAAACATCATACTTTTGTTTATAGCCACTTTTGAAATTATAATTGTTAATAGCCACTTTTTTAAAAAAAATTCAGTGTAGTACCATAAATTACCAGAGTACCCCTGAAAATAGTGTTTTTTAAACTTCAAAGCAAACTTAAAATCACGACTAAATTGAAAATACACAAACTTGAAATCATGCCTAAATGGAAATATCCAAACTTGAAATCATGCCTAAAATAGAAATATTCAAACTTGAAATCTGGACTAAATTGAAATTAGGATAAGTTTTCTTCTTCTTCCTCTTCTTCTTCCCCAAATTCAAATTAGGTTTAGGTTTTTTGTTTTGCAGATCTATTCGCCGGCGATCGCGAAGCACCGAGCCCCCGGACGTCGTCGACTGGTCGTCGCCCATCGCCGGTCGCTGTTCGTGCAGGTTGCCTATCGGAAGTGAAGGTCGCTGGTTTGTGAAGCCGTCGTGAAGGGTCACTGGTCACTGGTTCGTGTAGCCGCTGGTTCGTGAGGGTCGTGCGAGCTCGGCGACGACTTCCGACGGTGGACGACGACATCCAGTGATGGCGACGGCACCGAGAGGAGAAAAGAGAGAGACGATCGGGAGAGAGAGAGAGCAGAGGAGAGAGAAGGAGAAAGAGAGAAAAAAAGGAGAGAGAGTGTTTTGGGGAGGTTTTTATATGAGGGCTTTCCAGTAATTTCTCAAAAAAAATGGCTATTAACAATTAAAATTATGCATGTGGTTAAAAAAGAATTTCCCATAATTAGAGTGGTCAGTTTTGACAATTTTCACAAAAAAGAAACCACTATTCTCAAGTGACAGTACTTGGTAACTAATTATCTATTAATTTGTAACCGACCCATATAGATTTTCTCTCCAAAAAAAAAAAAAAAAACCCATATGGATTTAGCTAAACCCAAATAGATTTTCTCTCCACACAAAAAACCCATATGGATTTAGCTAAACCCATATAGATTTAACTACTATTACTTGGAAGTTATGTAAGAGAGATGATTTCTTTTAGTTTAATTTTGATAGATTATTGGACTATAACTAACTCGACAACTATAATAGTACAAAATCAATTCAAATCATTTGCTACATCATTTGAATTATCTGATATTGTAATAGTTGTTACTTCTAAATTTTCAAGTAATTCATTCACGAAAGTAATTATAATCCAAATTGGAAAACGATATAATATTCTTCTACTCTTTCACTTGCATATTGTTATAGAATTGCAATGGTCAGTGTTGTTGTTCTCAGACCTGTAATTTTTTATGAAACTAGTCATGTGTTAAAGTGAATATGAAATTTTCTCAGGTTTTGGAAAGTCAAACGTACTTCAATTCTTAATAATCATAAATATAATAGATATACATAAAAAAATACCATCAAAATATCAGAATATACAAGTAAATTTTATATATATGAGAAAAATATCAAAGATCGATAACCGAATAAAAGTTGCAATAAACAAACAAACCATGTGATTTGTAACAAAAATATGAATCATTAGATGATACATAATTTATGTATAAAATACATTTCACAAGCATGCAAAACATATTTTCGACAGCCTTAGCATTATTCTATCTTCTAACATTTAAAACAATCAGTTTTAACACATCATCAAAGACAAAGCTGAACCAAAACAAACATCAAAAGAAAATTAAAAATCATCTGTCGTTACCGAACTACTGTTTAATGCCAATAAATTTTAGTAAATGTCAAAGTTGTGTAGTCTAATAGGTAACAGGAGATATGTAACTTTCTAATACAAAAAAGATACTAATTAAAGCACGGTAAAATTCCCATGAGCAGAACCCCAACATGGTCATTAGAAGCTACAAATATCTCAGCATAAAAAAACACATAATTGACAACATCTATCTGATTCTCCGAAGCCACATACAACTATTGTCTCATCAACAAACACATAAGAGTGCTGTTCTAAACATAACCACACGCATATGCCTCTGCCTCTCCATCGCATTCAACAATTCTCCACTATGATGGGCTGATGGCACTGCATACAACAATATCCGTACAACAGTTAGTATAATGAATCAAAATTACCATAAGCTGTTTCAGTAATCAGCTGATCAAAAACTAATGGAACATACAATATGTAGAAGTGTCGATTTGCTCTGGGAGCTCCTTTATATCCACCTCAAACCTTGCTTGAACCTGCTTATGGCAATCAATTACCATAAGCTGTTTCAGTAATCAGCTGATCAAAAACTAATGAAACATACTATATGTAGAAGTGTCGATTTGCTCTGGGAGCTCCTTTATATCCACCTCAAACCTCGCTTGAACCTGCAATCAATTGACCAAAAAGTAAGATCCACAATATCCAAACGTGAATACCAAGCAAAAAACCGTGAACCAAGCAAAAAAAGAGCAGAGATATGAGACCTGATTAAGAATATCGGAGTCTGAAGCAGAAGAAACAAAGGTAATTGCAAGACCCTTGGTGCCAAATCTACCAGCTCTACCAACCTGCAACAATCCAACAAGAGGTGTCAGAAGGAAAAATATTGTTTGCCACGAAATAGAACATTATAAAGAATAGAACCTACCCTGTGAAGATAAGTGTCCGCAGAATCAGGCATATCATAATTTATGACAATGTCAACACGCTCAATGTCAATTCCCCTGCCAACCAAATCAGTGGCCACAAGAATCCTCTTATTCCCCTCCTTGAAACCCTTGTATCGGGTCAACCTGCAAGCAATCAATTTAGAATGTAACGACAACTTAATTTAAAAGTGTCAAATGCCAAAGTTGAAAGCTGATTTGAATAAAGTTATACAACAAACACCATCAGAAGAATGAAACGAAAAAGTTAAGAGACTTGAACCAAAAAGCACCACTGAAAAAAGTGTCACCACCGGCATATAAACATTTGGATTGACTAAGCCAAACAGCAATCATCAACAGAAGGCCAAAACGACAAGGTTAACGGACTCGAACAAAACACCACAGACAATATAAAAAAAAAAATTGATGACAGTATCCCACCATAGCATATTTACATTTGGGGTTAGTTTGTTATAAGTAGAGACCATGACAGCGATACAAAGTTTTGCATATAGAACAGATGAAAGAGCATCCAAAGAAAATAATAAAAACATGTGATGTACAATTATTACTGCAAACAAAAAGACACATGACGGTTTTATAGAAATGAATTAATCTAAAAGAGCTGAAATGTAATACCGACCCTAATGTATAAATTAAAACCAGGAAATGTTGGAAGTTATCCAAATTGCCAAGAAAATAAATGAAGAACGTAGCCAACATTTAAAATACAAAAGCAAAATTGATCATTTCTGTTTAAGGTAAAATTAGAGACTAAAATGATTTAACCTGGAATCCTGCGAGAGAAAAAAAGGATTCCACCCAAATCAAATTAAGTTCACTAATAGGTTTCATGCAATCCACATAGCAAAATATTCATTTTGACTCGCATCCCAACCAAAACAGTGAGCAAACTTGTACAACATTTAAGAGAAAAATGAGTTAAAGATGGCTATTTACTACAAAGAATAGCTAAGCATTTACATTTCCACAACAAAAACTCATTCCTTCAAAAAAAAAAAAAAAAAAATTGAAGACAAAAACAATGACACTTCCACACTCAGCAATTTGAATCAATGGACTGTAATGAGAATTTGATTAACACTTAATCTAACATGCATAGGTACATAATACATCCAAAGTTTAACCTAAACATGTTTTTATACCATGCTTTAATCAAACCCTAAATACATGTTACTAACCCATATCAATTCAAGAGAAAAGGGAGATAAGAGAAAGCGGAAGCGTACCTGAATCCATTATCGGAAGTTGTTGGACGGGTTGAGATTGATCTTCCAAATTATCACGATCCTTGGAACACAAAAGTGTTCTCTTTTTTCTTTATCTTTTTTCTGGTGATGGGGATACAAAAAAGCCAAAAAGGTATCGTGTAATTTGGGGACCATAACCCTAATAAATAATAACCAGATTGTTATATGTTTTGCTATTTCTAATTTGGCCCCTCATCAAAAAAGATATAGCACTCTGGTATCTACACATTAATTTCATGACAATTATACTCTTAAACCTTACAAATTTAAATCTTAATTAGACAATTTTAATTTAGGCTTAATCGAAAGATAGCACAACACATTTAATATTTACATGTGTAGCCCCACATGTTGGAATTTTCCAACAAACTCCCACTGGGCCACATATGTAACTTTACAAATGTGTATAACTTTATGAGCTCCAAAATTTTGCTATCACAATTTTAGGGTATATCCGAACAATCTCGTCCATTGATTATGCTGTTATAGGATCAAAGCAGTTTTCGTCACATTTAGCATGACTAAACCCATCAATGGTATGAGTACACCAATATAACCAAATGGCATAGATCAATCATGGATGCGTAGCATGGAAATTACATGCAATGTGATCTATACATGTATATTTCCAACTGGTCCTACTTTATTCTTTAGTGAGATCAATACTTAACACAATGTAACAAAGTGAAATGAACTGAATACTTTATTTCTGATCAGAAAAATATCCAAATACATAAATGCATAAGTATGTCCAAAATCAAACATAAAGCAATAAAATGCAAAATGATACAAACTCCCACTATAATGTAATGGAGTAATGCTAGAGGATCCAAAAAAGTGACCCAAATTTTGGACCCAAACCTATGTGGCAACATCACATGGGATCTTTAGGAAGAGTGACGTGGGCCCATGTTGTGTGTGATGTTGCCACATAGGTTTGGGTCCAAAATTTGGGTCATTTTTTTGGGTCCTCTAGCATTATTGTAATGTAATATCCTCATTCAAAATAACATATATATGAGTCGTGTGCTCATGAAAAACCTTGGGTGGTAATCCCTTTGTAAGTGAATCCGCTATCATGGAGTTTGTCCCAATGTGCTCTATGGATTTTTGTCCACTCTGCACTCTCTCATTCACAACTAGGAACTTAATGTCAATATGCTTTGACCTAGATGAGCTCATGTTGTTGTTGGAATATAGCACTGCTGACTTATTGTTACAATATAGTTAGAGTGGTCTTTTAATACCCTCCAAAATGCGTAGCCCAGTGACAAAATTCTGCAACCATATCCCATGGTTGGATGCCTTATAGCATGCTACAAACTCTACTGTCATATTGGAAGAAGCTATGAGTGTCCGTTTGGCACTCCTCTAAGAAATAACTCCACCAGCTAATAGGTATATGTAGCATGATGTGGATCTCCTACTGTCTTGGCATCCAGCATAATCGGAGTCAGAATACCCTATGATCTCCAACTGATCTGATCTTTTATATGTGAGCATGTGATATTTCATTCTCTACAAATATCTCATAACCCATTTGGCTACTTTCCAATGATCTATCCCAGGATTTCTTAAATATATGCCTAACATACCAACAATGTACGCAATATCCGGACGCGTACACACTTAAGCATACATTAGACTCCTTACAGCTGATGCATAGGGAATCTTCTGCATTTCCTTAACTTCAAGGTTATTTTTAGGGCACTGATTGAGACTGAAATTGTCTCCCTTAGCGATAGGGGTGTCACCTGGTTTGTTGTCCTGCATGCCAAACATTTTGAGCACTTTATCGATATAGCTCCTTTGTGATAATCTAAGAATACCCCCTAGAGCCATCTCGTTGTATTTAGATCCCTAATACAAAAGAGGCGTCACCAAGATCTTTCATCTTAAAATTCTTTGATAGAAATCTCTTGGTTTCGTGTAACATGCCTATATCATTTGTGGCAAGCAATATGTCATCGACATACAAAACCAGGAATATGTGCTTACTCACACTGAATTTGTGATACACATAATTATCAACAACGTTTATCTCAAAAACAAATGAGATAATCACTTGATGAAACTTGTAGTACCACTAATAGGAAGCTTGCTTGAGTCCATAGATGGATTTTGTCAATTTGCTTGCTTCGCACCTTCTGGTAATGGGACAAGTTCCAAACCTTATTGTCTTGCATAGACTTATACTCCTCATTCATGGCATCAATCCATTTTTTAGAGTTAGAACCCTGCATGGCTTGATGGAGGTTGATTGGATCATCTTTCACCATTCCAATGTCTTTCTCATGTTCCTAGAGAAATACGAAAAAATCGTCCGGAATAGCATTTCTCCTTTCTCTAGTGGATCGCCTTAATGGCACTGGTTCTTGAGTTTGTTGAGTTTGTTGAGTTTGTTCCTCAGGAACAATTATCTCATCTTGAATGGGGGGTTGATCAACATTGCCTGGTTGAGAATCTGGATTCGCTTCTTAATCAATGACAGGTATAGAAACCATGCACATTGTCAAAAGCAATAGTGGGAATCGAAACCGATTCCTCCTCAAAGACAATGTCTTTGACCTTATTTCTTCCCCACAAACTCAACATCCTAAAAAAAAAATGTTGCAGTTACCGTCTCAAAAATTGACCTAAGTATGAGATCATAAAATTTATAACTCCTAGATCGCTTAGAGTAGCCAATGAAGTAGCTGCTCATAGTTTTGGAGTCCAATTTCTTTTCATGTGGTATGTAAGGTCTTGCCTCAGCTGTACATCCCCAAATGTGAAAATGCTTTAGACTAGGCTTTCTGTCTGTCCAAAGCTCATAAGGTGTTTTTACAGCTACTTTAGTTGGCACTCGGTTTAGAATATAAGCTATTGTTTTGAGTACTTCTCCCCCGAGTGACTTTGGTAAGGAGGAATGACTAATCATACTCCTTACCATATCCTTAAGAGTCCGATTTCGCTTTTCAGCTACACCATTTATGCTAGGTGATCTTGGCATGGTGTACTGTGGGATGATTCCACATTCTCTAGGAATTTAGCAAACTGTCCTGGACGTTGTTTACCTAAACTGTCATATCTGCCGTAGTATTCACCACCACGGTCAGACCTGACACTCTTTTTTGCTCTTGTCCTTAGAGGTGCTAGCCAAATGAGCATTTTCAGTCTTGTCTTGCTTCAATCTCTCTTCCTCTTGCACACAGTAAGAAATTAGCTCGTTAAAAGTCCATTTTTCCTTTTGACAATTGTAACTAACATTAAACTGACTGTATTGTGCAAGAAGTGATATTAATACCAAATGCACGAGCAAGTCGTCAAACAGCTCGAGCTTCAGTGCCTTAAGCTTAGAAGCAATATGAGACATTTCCGTAATGTACTCCCTTATGTTCCCCTTGCCTTTGTATCTCATAGAAATCAACCTTTGCAAAAGCGTGCTTGTTTCTGCCTTATCATTTTTTTTTCGTAAAACGATTTTCGATTTCGGTTAAGAACTCTTTGGCTTTGGTTATCTTTTCAGATACAGCAACCCTAAATGCCTCCGGAATGCCACGCTTGATGATCATAAGACTCATGCAATTTGAGCGATCTCACTTCTCAAAGTTCTTCATGTCATCAGGAGAACTTGCATCCGTAAGAGAAGATGGCTGCTCAATCTAAAGTGCAAGGTCCATATCCATATAACCGAGAACAATTTATATGTTCTCCTTCAAATCCTTAAAGTTGGTCCCATTAACTATGGGTATAAAGTTGATATTAGCATACATAGTAAAAACACTAGTAGTAAAGAGAACAAAAAAACAAACAAATAAACATACTCACATAATAAACAAATACAATAATCAACAAATTCAAATAATGGTAAGTCCCATCTCAAGATACCTAGCACAACATTTAAGAGAAAAATGAAGACAAAAACAATAACACTTCCACACTCGGCAATTTGAATCAATGGACTTGATCACAAATATAGTCCAAGATTAACAACAATCAACAATAATAAATTTACAAACCTTTCTTCTTGGGACATTCCAGAATGGATGCAGATAGAGGGAAAATTGCACTCAACAAGTAACTTGTTCAACTCCGCTGCTCTACTGACACTTTTGACAAAGATGACAACTTGATTAAAGTCCAACGCATCAAGGAGATCATTAAGCTTCCGATTTTTCTCCAGCTCGCTCAATTTGATGTAGTGCTGTCATTTTCAGTTGCAAATAGGGGTGGGCACTAAGTTCGAAACCGAGTCGGTTCGGTTCAGTTCGGTTCGGTTCGGTTCGGTTCGGTTCGGTTCGGTTCGGTTCGATTCATAGGATGAAATCGGTTTAAACCGGTTTAAAATGCTGAAAACCAAAAAAATTTCGGTTTAAACCGGTTTGACTCTTCTAAAACCGGATTGAACCGTTTAAACCGGCTATATAAGTGAAAAAAAAAAAAAAAAAAAAAACCCTAAATCTTCTTTCATTTTGACTCTTTGAAACTTCCGCCACTTCTCCTCTCCTCTTTGAGTTCTCAGTTCTCACTTCTCTCAAATCTGAGTCCAGACTTCTCTTCTCCCATTAGAAAAGCATCTCATTTTTTCCTCAACTTTGCTCTCAACCTCCATTTTGCTCCGCCGCCTACGATCTGCTTCGCCGCCTGCTGCTCAACCTCCGACTTCTCCACCTGCTGCTGTTCGATCTTCTCTTCTTCAACTCATCCGATCTACTTCAACAAAAGGTTGGTTCTTGTCTGGGTTTCTCTTATAAAGTTTCAATTTTGTTTGGATTTTTTATTTATATTACATGATTACATCTGGGTTTCTCTTATATAGTTATATTGTTCAAAGTTACTATTTTTTATGTGTTTGTTTTGAAGAGTTGATGTTTTGAATATTTTTATTAGTAGAAATAATTATATGTGTGCAATCAGCCGATGCTGTTGTGGAGTATTTTTGATTAATTTGCATTCCAGTTGTAAAAGTTGTCTATTGAAATGTTGGCTTTCAATGGTCATAATAATATATTAGTGATTTTGTTTTCAATAATTTCCAGTATCTCATCTTTATTTGTTTGTTGTCTCAAACAATGATCAGTTGCATGTTTATTTTCCAACAGGTAGCAATTAAAATATCTGAAATTAATTTAATTCTCGTTGTGGTTGTGGTGGTTGGTGCATGTGTTGATGAATTTGATTACTTCGGGTGGTGAACTGGTGCATGTTCTGATGATGGGTTCATGAATTTGAGTACTTTATTTATGTATAATTTGATTAAAGTGTTGTATTTATTCATGGATTCGTGAGATTTCAAATGGAACTCTGCAAAATTTTTGAAAATTTGTAATTGTAACTCATGTCAAAACAGGCACCATGTGGCAAGCATGCATGTTGTTTAAAGTATACTGTGTACTTTGGTAGCCAAAAATGGTCCAACGGCCCAACATGCCAAGGCCCAATCCCTACAAATCTAACCCAGGCCCATTGTGTTGGGTCGACCCAACACAGCTGCTAGCAGAAGCTACTGTTGAAGACACATTCAAAGTGATCAGTTACGAAAAAAGATGTAACTGCCCATTGAGAGGAAATCTCTCCTAGAATCACATCCACTATCAAATGCAGATAGTAGACGTTGGAGCCAGGACACCTAGTATAAATAGGGGAGGCCCCCTCCACTAGAACTCTCTGAAATCTCTCTAAAAGAAAAGCTTATAAAGGCGTACTAAAATTCTGGTTCCATCACTTTCCGGCCATCAGAATTGGTTCATCAATCATCTGATTACCTTGCTCAGCCTAAGCATATCTAAGGCTACCATCAAGCCTCCACCTTTCTCCTTTTTTCCACCTTATATTTCTATTTAAAGTTCTTTTACAGGTTCAACAAAGTTCAGACGACAACGCATAAACGACAGTCTACATCAACCAATCAACTTCCAGCCTAGTTGCCTTGGGCCTGATTCTACCCGACCCGTTCAACGTACCAAGTCGTTCAACCACTTACAGTTTGGCGCCCACCGTGGGGTCCATTGCAACTACCTTCAAGTTCAAATCAGTCTACTCCAACCACAATTGAACATGGCAGGAAGTGGATCCGCTCCAACCGTCGAGGAACAGATTGCTGTGCTGACCGCCCAAATGACCATGAGCGCTAAGAGGTTGCAAGCACTTGAAGCAGAGAATGCAGCGATCCGAGTGGCAAATGAAGAATTGAGAGCACTGGTCGACCGAGTGGTGCCTGATTCAGCAACGTCGGAGCATCCAACATCAGAACCAAACGGTGAACCGTTTATCGACCGACCTGCTCCAAAAGCGCAGGGTAACCCCGTCGAACCCGAAATCAATCCGGTTGACCGTCAAAATCAGCCAGCATTTCAAACCGTAAGGGTTGATATCGACCTCAACGATATACCAGCCAGGAACGATATGATAAATGAACAAGATCCACCAATGGATCAACGACCAGATAACATCCTTAAGACGGCCATGTCTCTCCAGTCGACACCGGGATTGGTAAAACCCATGCCCAATTTACATTTGTCTACTAATGTTGAATTTTCTCGCAGGTTTGTAGAAATGGAGGCTCTAATCCAGAGAATCCCAGGAGTCCCAGCTCCCATCAAGAAAAGTACAGCCAATAGTTTCGTCGACTCGCCCTTCGTCGATGCAATTGCTCTTATCGAGATGCCCAAGAAATTCAATTTCCCAAACATGAAGTAGTATGAAGGGACGACCGATCCAGACGACCATATTGCACAATACAAGCAAAGGATGTTCACCGCTGCAATCCCATGCGACCTCCGAGAGACGTGCATGTGCAAAGCTTTCGGATCCAGCCTAAGCGGCCCTGCTTTACAGTGGTACACTAACTTGCCTAATAATTCTATTGACTCTTTTACGCAGCTGACGGACACATTCGTGGAGCAATTTGCAAGTAGCCGCAAGCTGGAAAAACTGTCGGACGACCTCTATACCATAACGCAAAGAACAGGCGAAAACCTGCGAGCCTATGTTGGATATTTCAACAGAGAAAAAGTGCACATCCCTCATTGCAACCAGGCAATTGCCATCTACACCTTCAGGAAAGGTCTCAGGTTCGATTTTGATTTATACAAAGAACTTACCAAATACCCTTGCAGGACAATAGAAGATGTACTAGCGAAAGCATGGGCCCAAATCAAATGGGAAGAAGATGAAGCAAACTTTGTTGGAAAAGCTAACAGTAGCTATTATGGAGGCCGACGGAACAATTGCATCGACAGGAGGTCTAACGACAGACGATTAGAACCATACCCAACAAGCGACAGAAAGAATGTCCAGTCACGACATGAAAGTTCTGGTGAGAGAAGCAACTACGGTCGTGGGATTCCAATGGCGAGTCGACCAAAGGTGGAAGCGCCAGAATATAATCTCAGCATTGAACCAGTCGACCTCGTTGCAGTAATGAGAGAAATGGGCAAAGCAGTCAAGTGGCCGAGAAAAATGAATGCACTTCTAGAACATCGCGACCCCAAACTTCGATGCGAGTTCCATGGTGACCACGGCCATCGCACGGAAGACTGCATCGCCCTAAAATTTGAAGTAGCAGAACTGCTGAAACAGGGGCATCTACGGGAATTCCTAACAGATAAGGGTAAACAAACCTACGTAAGACGCGACGACCAAAGGCAAACCGGTTCAGTCGACAGCCTTCAAGAACCTCCTAGGCAAGATAGGGTAATCAATTGCATTTCTGGTGGGTCTGAAGTCAGTGGCTTGAGCTACTCAGCAGCCAAGAGACACACTCGACAAGTGTCAAACGCAGAGATCCAGCCAAATCGAGAACATCCATCCAAAGTCAACGAAACCGTCACCTTTTGGTCAACAGATAAATCAGATTTGTTCTCTCCCCACCATGATGCTTTAGTTATTTCTTTACATATTGCTAATTGTTTAACTAGACGCATTTTAATCGATAATGGCAGTTCTTGTAATATTCTTTTTAACAGTGCTTTGAGAGAAATGCAGGTCGACGAATCAAAACTCAGTCGTCGAACGACTATGCTAACTGGATTCAGTGGAGAACAGAAAAGTACGCTAGGTGAGATTGTGCTACCAGTCTACGCAGAAGGATTCAACCTATACGTTAATTTCCTTGTGCTCGACTGCCAATCCCCTTACAACGCCATACTTGGTAGACCCTGGATTCATGAGCTGAAGGCAATCCCGTCGACTTACCATCAGCTGATCAAATTTCCAACCAAATGGGGAGTTAAAGAAATTAAAGGAGAGCAAAGAGCTGCTAGGGAATGCTACCAAAATGCCATGAAAAAGAAGAAACAAGACTTATAGCAATTACAGGAAACCGAAGTCGAGTCCACACAAAACAGGCCAGACATGGAAGAGCTCGACGAGGTTTCTATCAACCCAGACCATCCAGAACATAAAGTCTATATTGGGTCCAGATTATCGGACGACATCCGAAACCAATTAATCGCATTTCTCAAGGAACGTCGCAGTAGCTTCGCTTGGTCGCACGAAGATATGATAGGCATCGACCCCGATGTAATAGTACATGAACTACAGGTCGACCCAGATCATCAACTAGTAAAACAAAAACGAAGAAAATTTGCTCCAGAAAGGAACAAGGTGATTAACGACGAAATCCAAAAACTGATCGACATCGGTTCAGTAAGAGAAGTAAAATACCCCGATTGGCTAGCAAACGTCGTAGTCGTAAAGAAGAAAAATAGGAAGTGGCGAGTCTGCATCGACTTCACAGACCTCAACAAGGCTTACCCTAAGAATTCTTTCCCTCTACCACACATCGACATGTTAGTCGATGCGACTGCGGGCCACGACTTACTAAGCTTCATGGATGCTTACTCCGGCTACAACCAAATACTTATGCACCCCGACGACCAAGAGAAAACGGCCTTCGTCACGGAGCGAGGTACATTTTGCTATAAGGTAATGTCTTTTGGTTTAAAAAATGCAGGTGCAACCTACCAAAGGCTGGTCAACAAAATGTTCGCGAAGATGCTTAGATTAACGATGGAAGTTTACATCGACGACATGCTGGTCAAATCTTTAGTCGCACAACAACACATCGACCACCTGGGACAGTCGTTCGACGTCCTCGACAAATATGGTATGAAACTAAACCCCACTAAATGTTCTTTTGGTGTATCTTTAGGAAAATTTCTAGGCTACCTGGTCACCCATAGGGGGGTCGAAGCAAATCTGGACAAAATACGGTCGATCGAGAACATCGAGTCACCAAGATGCATCAAAGATGTGCAGAAGCTCACTGGTCGTGTGGCAGCATTGAACCGTTTTATCTCTAAGTCGTCCGAAAGATGCCTACCGTTCTTCAACATCCTCAGAAAAAACAAAGCATTCGAATGGAACGACGACTGTGAGAAGGCACTGCAAGACCTAAAAACATACCTAAAGTCGCCACCACTACTGTCGAAGCCAAAGGACAACGAAACACTGTTCGTGTACCTGGCAGTATCAGATACTGCTGTCAGTGCGGTCCTCGTCAGAGAAGAAGAGAACAACCAACATCCAGTCTGCTACGTAAGTAAAACCTTACTCGACGCAGAAACAAGGTATAATCGACTGGAGAAACTTGCTCTAGCCCTCATCGTCACAGCACGCAAGCTTAGGCCCTACTTCCAATGCCATTCCATAAAGGTACTAACTACTTACCCTCTTAAAAATATCTTACATAAACCAGAGCTTTCAGGTCGACTGACGAAGTGGGCGGTAGAACTCAGTGAGCACGACATCAGCTTCCACCCAAGATCGGTAATGAAATCACAAGTATTGGCTGATTTTGTAGCAGACTTTACTCCATCTGAAAATGTGCAGGCCGAACAAGAACTAGTGACACTCACCGACGAAACCACCGTTGGGAAATGGACTTTGTCGGTCGACAGATCCAGTAACATCAAAGGAAGTGGGTTAGGATTAGTACTTAGTTCCCCCACAGGGGACATAATGGAACAATCAATCCACTGTAGCTTTTGTGTGACAAATAATGAAGCAGAATACGAAGCCTTGATAGCCGGGCTCGACCTCGCAAAAAGCCTTAACGTGAGAAGCATCGAAGTACTAAGTGACTCCCAATTAGTCGTTCGACAAATGAATGGTACATACGAGGCAAGGGATCCGAGAATGTTGGCTTATTTGAACAAAGTCAAACAGTTGCAGTCGACCTTCGATAAATTTTCAATTGAACTAATACCTAGAGCCGAAAATACACGAGTGGATGCATTGGCAAACCTTGGTTCGACGACGACAAACAATTCAAAGTCAGTTCCCATAGTCCACCTCATGTCTCCATCTATTCAAGAATCAGAAATATTGGCACCAGTCGACAACGGCAGAGGTTGGATAGAGCCAATCTTCAATTACCTACAAGCAGACATTTTACCGGACGACAGGGTAGAAGCAAGGAAAATCAAAGCAAAATCAGCCAAATTCTGCATCCTGTACGGTAAACTCTACAAGAAGTCATTCACCGGGCCCTATTTGAGATGTGTGACCCCACGAGAAGCGTATGACGTCCTAAAAAGTCTACACTACGAAGAATGCGAGAATCATTCCGACGCCCGTAGCTTGTCGAACAGAGCAATCACAGCTGGGTACTACTGGCCGACAATGCGGACTGATTCACAAAATCACGTGAAGTCGTGCGAAAAATGCCAGCGGTTCGCACCAATGTCGCACCTCCCCCCAGGTATGTTAAATTCCATTTCGGCCCCGTGGCCTTTTATGAAATGGGGAACGGATATTATAGGTAAACTCCCCGCAGCACCCGGAGGTGTCGTCTACATGTTGGTTTTAACAGACTACTTCACCAAATGGGTCGAAGTCGGCGCATATCAACAGATACGCGACATTGAGGTACGTGATCGGTTCCTTTCTATACATGTTTTAGGCCCCGAATTCCTATTATTTATGCTTTGTTCTTGAGTAAATTAGGTTGTTTAATGTGTTTGTTGAGCATGTGTAGGTCCATTCCATTCTAGTGGTGTTAAATCTTATTTTGGAAGAAAAGGAATCAAAAGATAGAGAAAAGGAGCAAATTGGAAGAAACAATGAAAAGATGATTTTCGGCCAGTGCAGAACCTCTATGTTGCGGGACCCATATCTCTCAGATCCGATTGAATCGTGTGTTGGATTGAAAGCCCCAGAAGTCTAGTTTCCGACGCACTTTTCGAATCTTAATTCCGATATTCCTAGAAGAAGTTATGACCGATTTAGTAACCGAATGTCAGGCCTGAAATGTTTACCACGGCTCAGACCGCCCCCCGTGCAACTTGCCTAGGGAGCGGCCTAGGCAGCGACCCAAAGTAGAAGAATTTCCGCTTGACGTGCAGCTGCCGAGGCAACATGCCTCCATAACGACCCAAGGAGCGGAATTATGTATTTTTGGCGGATTTCAACTCCGAATTGGTCCAGAACTGTTCCAAAACTTCCCAAATCAAATCCTAATAATTTTAGAAGATCAAGACATGTTTGGGAAACTTCCTAAACTCAAATTAGGAGTCAATCATCAAGATAGGAAATCCAAGTTAGGAAAGGATTCTCATTCCTTGTTTCATTCTACTTTCCCACTTGGTGTATTTTCTAAACCTAAGAAGAATTGGGGGTTCACAAGGAAAAGTCACCTATAAATACTTCATATTCTTTTCAATTCAAGGAGATAGCCAAGGGAGGTTCCAAGCCACAGAAGGGGGCCATCCCCCATCACTCCGACCACCATACATCAGGTTTTCTCTACATCTCTTCTATGTTTTTGTTCTCTCCATTGATGTGTAACTAAACCTCTAACTAGGGGATTGATGTAACCAATTTTGGATAACTCTATGTAATCAATTAGTTTATCTTTTGTTAATCAATTGGGTCTTAGTCTTGTCTATTGAATTAATTGCTCTACATTACTGATTCATATTATTTTGTGGCCTCAATTGATATGATTTTGTGATTTAGTTTATCCATGAGATTAGGGTTTAGATGTGAATGGCCTTTTCCATCTAAATCACAATCATAAGCTTAATAGATTTGAAAGTTAATGTTTGCATGGCCTTGTTGCATTGATTTGGCTTAGAGTTTTGTTCCAAAGAATTTCATTACTATCACTTGACACATGGCCTTTGTGCGAGTGGTGGGAAGGAGATTCGTTCTTAATTGTTTATCAAAACAAGCCCTAAACTTATTTGAAGTGTTTATTGAGACTAATTGAGAGCATTGAGTGTCCAAGAAAGGTGCATCGATTCCCTAGTATCTCTCCATATATTCATTCCTTGTGTGTGATCTTTGATTTGATTTGATTTTAGTCTTTAGTTTAAGTAGTCATAATTTAGGTTAATTTTAGAATTAAACAACTTCCAAAGCAAGCATTATGCAATTTAGTTTTTTCGCACTTAGAGTAATCCTTGCTAGATTAATTGGCTTTTACCGATAGAATCACCGATCCCAGTGAACGAACTTTCTTAATAAATTGAACACATATTTTACTGCATCAATTTTGGCGCCGCTGCCGGGGATTGGTATAGAATCTATTAGTTGAATCTAGTTAATTTAGTTAGGTAGTGTGTGTCTTTAGATTTTTTTTTTTAGTTTTAGTTCTTTTTGTTTCATCTTACTTCGTGGTAGTTGTGTTTTTGGTGTTTCAGGTTTCACAGTTACATGAACGGACGTCGTTATCTTGGAGGTAATCTAATCCTTGCTAACGACGAGATTGACCGAGTAGGCTGGGTTGCTAGACAGCTCGAAGAAATAGATCTTTCTGTTGAGGAAATGGATACACTGCAACCAGAAAACTACCCAAGGAATGCAAGCGAATTCTTTTTGTCACCTTTTGAAGACAACGGTGAGAAAGATGTTCTTATAGGGGAGACTTGTGCAACAAAAACATCATCAGAAATCAGTAATCTGAAGAGTGAAAATGCTAACTTGATGATGGAATTAGAGGCCTTGAGGAAGGAAAGAGATGAGGCAATTAAGAGGGCAGAAGAGCTTGCAAGGTTGGTTGAAGAACAAGAGGAAGATTTTGCCCACAAGACAAGAAAAATCCAAAGGCAAGCAGAACTGAAAGACCAGACAATCGATGCCATGAAGGAGGAATTGTGCAAAAACGAGAATGCTTTGAGAATAGGAAAGGTGAAGGAAAGCGATTATTTAGTGGAGCTTGAAAAGGCCGAAAGTACTATCAAGATCTTGACCAAGGAACAAGGCGTTAAGGGAGAGACTTTCGGGCGTAACATCATCAAAGGAGATTCAAGCCATTCCAATGCAAAGGTTAGTAATGTCACATGTGGTCCTCCATTTTTTCCTTACAATTGTTATTTTTGCCATACCAGGGGTCATAAAAAGGCCCAATGTGTGGAGTTTATTGGAAGATGCAAAAAGAAACAAAGAAAGCCGAGAGGAAAACCAAGGAGAATTCGACAAGTTTGGGTCCGCAAGGACAGATTGGACCAAGTAAGAGAAACTATCATTGATGGGAAGAAAGCCCTTGATATGAAAGAGTGTCCTAAACTCCTTGGCTCAAATGGTGGTAATACAAGCGGAGAAGTCGTTCAAATGAAAGTTATCGTGCCTTCAGAGCCGTAGTGCTCTCACACGTCTTGCCGAGACATTAAATTAAGCGCTTGGTGGGAGGCAACCCACCTAGGTAATTTCTTTTTAGTTTTTAGTTTTTAGTTTTCTAGTTTTTAGTTTTATGTGTTGAGTTCATACATGCCATGCTTTTTCTTTATTTGTTGTCCATGCTTTTAATGTCATACAAACATTGAGGACAATGTTTAGATTAGGTTTGGGGGTGTGAATTCGTGTTTGTTTGATTTTTTTTGATTCATTGATAAATCTGCGAAAAAGTGTCATGTTTTGAAAATTTTTAGGCAAACGTTTTGTTAAAACTGTATTGATTGGTGAGGAAATAAATTTTTCCGTCCATGTTGGGTTCTTCGTTTTTTCGATACGAATCCAACGGTATAAAGAATGAAAAATTCTGGGTAGTGGTTAAAAAGTTATGAATGTTTCTTCGACCAAAGGTCATGGGCAATGCCCTGTTGTTGCGAAACGGTGCGTGCACTGTGTTCATCGTCTATTCTCTCGCTTTTCTACTGCGAATTTTGAAATATGTTCTACATGAAAAGTGTGTGTTTGCATGTCTATTATCTTGTGCTAAAATTTGGTTAACTTTTGTTAAGTCATGTGAGAGATATACATTAAAGAACATACATAGGTTGATTTCGAAAGTCATCAGTTTTTGAATTTTTGTCCTCCATGTTGAGATGCTTCTTTTGTGTGCTTTAAGAGCCGTAATATATGCTTTATTCACTGAGTTTAAACTAACTTCTTGCCACTTAGAGTATTGCATTGCATTTTTCAAAACTTATGACATGCTCTTGATGTGATAGTGGATAGGATGCTTAGTTGGATTACCATGATTAATAGTGGAGACTACCCTTGTGAGTTCACTAAGCCAAAAAGCATACATAAATGACATGATATGAGGGATATTTTGTTTCTACTCTTTAAACACTCAGTAGGTTCTTAGCAGTAGATTCGATCTCTATAGGTTGTACACTGAGCATTAAAGAACAATTCTCATAAAAAGATATCATATGTGGACTTTGCTCTTGATTTGGTTGAACCATTAGAAGTGATATAGGCAATGTGTGCTTGAACTCACTTAAAAGGCCTTAAATATTTCCTACCTTATGTGTGTGCTCCATAGCCCTGTTTGAAGCCAAACACAATAAGCCTTTTTCTTTCATCACCCACATTAACTTAACCCCAATAAGCCGTAATTTAGCCATACCATATAGCTTGGGATCATATAGAGGAAGTGATGAAGATGATTGAAGGGAATTCTAAATGTGCGACTCGTGATGTACATGTACCACAGAAAAGCAAAAGAACAAACACCAAAGTGGTGTCAAGAAGAAATAGATGGAAAAGTTGTTATATTGAAAAGGAAAAAGAAAAAGAAAAAGAAAAAAAAAAGAAAGAGATAAATGAATGAGATGATGAATCAAATAAAAGAGAAAAGGAATAGAGCTTTACAATGAAGTGATGAGGAATCAAAGTCAACTCAAGAAGGAGAATGAACGAAAATTGTTCAAGAAGCCTAGATGCAAGTGGAATGAAGAATTTGAAGAAATTCGGTCGAGTATGAAGATTGCCGAAGAATTTCTCGATATGATCCTAGGTAACAGATACGCGACATTGAGGTATGCAACTTTGTCTGGAAACATATTATATGCAGGTTCGGAGTCCCAAGGGAGATAGTGACCGACAACGGATCCCAATTCATTTCATATGACTTCAAGAATTTCTACGACAAATACGTAATCAAGCTAAGTTTCTCGACTCCACGGTATCCTCAAGCAAATGGACAGGCGGAGTCGACCAACAAAACAATTGTCAACACATTGAAGAAACGACTGGAAGCTGAAAAAAGCGAGTGGGCAGAAAAACTCCCAGAAATCTTATGGTCATATAGAACTACCCCACGACGGTCGACAGGAGAAACCCCCATCTCACTCGTCTATGGATCAGAAGCGGTTATCCCAATAGAAACCAAACTGTCGACCGCTCGCAGCGAAGATCCAGATGATGAACAAAACAACTTGGAGCTGAGTTTCAAACTCGACCACCTCGACGAAAAACGAGATCGTGCTGCTTTGAGAATTCAGTCGTATCAACAACAAGTTGCTCGACATTACAACAAAAAAGTCAGGACCCGAGTCTTCAAACTCCACGACTGGGTACTCCGAAGAGTTTTCCAAAACACGAAGGAGGAAGGCGCCGGAAAGCTGGGGCCAACATGGGAAGGACCATATCAAATAACGGATGTTATCGGGCGAGGCGCATACAAGCTATGAGGACTGGACGGTCGAGAACTGCATAATAGTTGGAACGCCCTACATTTAAAACAGTACCATTTATGAACTTTCATTTTATTCTGGTTTCTTTATTATTATTGTTTATTTCATCGGCTTCTCATTACTAACAAGTCGACCAAAGGAGCAATGATGACAACTTAGTGCAACTAAGTGCAAAACTGAGTTCAAGCATTTTTTATCAACTCACCAAGCTGTTGACATCGACAAGCAAAATTTTTTATTTCAGACAAATTTCCAGCGACCACACTCCTAATATACTCAAATCGACAAACGTATATTAAGAGTGGGGGAGTAACACTGGGGACAAGTGGCAAGTGACAATCCAAGGAGACAAATCAAATGCATGTAGGCGAAATTCTATGTAAAAAGGTCTTGTCGACCATCAAACGCATGTACGCGAAATTCTAAAAGGTCTTGTCGACCATCAAACGCATGTAGGCGAAATTCTATGTAAAAAGGTCTTGTCGACCATCAAACGCATGTAGGCGAAATTCTATGTAAAAAGGTCTTGTCGACCATCAAACGCATGTAAGCGAAATTCTATATTAAAAAGTTTTTGTCGACTGAAAGATACGACATCGACAATAAAGTCTTATTATTAGTCAACTAATGAAATCATCTTTAGAAATTACGTCGACCGACCTACGTATGGGCATAAGTTTACAGGCTTATCATATACAAATTCAAGATAACAAATTCAAGTCTCGTATATAATGTCGATCGACATACGTTTGAGCATGAGTTTACAGGCTTATCATATACAAATTCAAGATAACAAATTCAAGTCTCGTATATAATGTCGATCGACATACGTTTGAGCATGGGTTTACAGGCTCACTTGTCTCATTTCATGCAAATTCAAAGCTATCACCACGCGAAGGTCAAATCAAACCAAAATATAACTAAAAAGAAGTCGCCACAAAAGCAAAATTGAGAAGTAGATAAACAGTCAAAATTGACCAAGAAATTCCATTACATCTATTAAAAAATAAATAGGTCGAAGTCGACCGAATCATCCAAATATTACAGAATATATAAATGAAAAATTTATATGCCATCTTGCGGAGGAGGACCGTCGGCAGTAGCAGCTTCATCCTTGTCGAGCGACGCATCATCTCCAAGGTTCCTATCGACATTCTCAACATCTCCGTCAACGCCCGCCCCTTGGGATTCCTCGAGTTTGAGACACTGCATCTATTCATAGATGTCAATTTCTTCTTGCATCGCTTGAGGATTCCACTTCGAGTGATCACCCGATAGGTACTCCTTGAAAAGCTCTGCCCTAGTTTTACAGACAGCTTCTACCGCTATCGACAAAGCCCTCTCCTTTAGAGCCTCGATGGTTTGATCCTGTTGACCAGCTGCTTCTTTGAGCTTCGCCACCTCGGCCTGGTGTCGAGCCCTCTCATTTCTCAGTTCCTCCTCCAAAGCTATTTTCTGCTGCTCAATCACACTCTTCTCGGTGGAGAACTTAGCATTTTCCGCCTTGAGAGCGTCGCCCACCTTGCGAAGCGCCACACTCTTGTCCTTAATGGCCTTATACCGACCATGCAGATGTAACGTCACTTGGTAAGCCTACAAGATAGGAGAGATCCAATCAATCAATAAAGAATGTTACCAACAAAATAGAAATAAAAAATCTTTCTACCTGAAAGTTTGAGAGGAGCAACGTGTCGAACACTTCCTCCGTCTTGACTCTCTTCAGATGCATGTCATGGTCGACAAGAGTAAAGTCATCCGAGCTCTTTAAAAATCCTGCGGGATCTTTGAATGACGATAGACCAGAAGCAAGAAGCTTCATCGGAGAGTCAGGCTCAAAGTCTGATCCAGCCGACCTGTCTTTCGAACTGGATGCAGCCTTCTTCTATCGATCGACGGTAGAAGCCCTCTTCTGCCTCTTTTTTAGCGGGCTTCTCTCTGGCGATGACTCCAAAATTAGCTCCACCACCGCCGGAGCACCTCCGACCGACTTCTCGACAGCCTGTTTCTTTTTCTATGCAGCTGCCCGTTTCTTGGCGAATTCTTCTCTGTAGCGCCTCATGGTCTCTGCGTTATCAGGTATATTAATCTCTACGCTCGCCATCGTCGTCACTGCGAAACAACGTTCAACATCAGTTAGGGCTTTAAAAAATGCAAGTTGTACTGAAGGATCTCAAAACTCCTCCTAATCCATATATACGATAAAAAGTCCTTCACGTGAGGATAGGGTGCGCGCGATCTATTTAACGTCGACCACCTCCACAGTCGACTAGGCCTGAAATTACCTTCCGTTAGCAAATTGCTAACACTCCTCTGCGCTGCTGGGATTTCTAACAAAATCCAAGTACGCTCAGGAGCAACGTCGCACGGTGGTGCTTTGCCTGCCCCTCTGACCTCTGCAAAGTCAAAACAAAAAAAATATTCAGACAGTTTACCAAAACATGTATAACGACAATCTACTCGATAGTTTCAAAAAAAACTTACCATAGCGATTCCAAACCCGTCGGTATCGATATTCCTCTTCCCCCATCCTCCACGGGCCGTCGACTGGAGGTCCCCTCGCAAAAAAGAATGTGTCCTTCCAGTTTCTATCATTCGACTTGGTGTCGATAATAAGCTCCATCTTTTTATTTCACAGCACTAATGAATAACGACCAGTGTCGGTCAGGTGCTCCTTCAGGTAATAATTATGAAGGAGACACCCCAACCCGAACTATACACCGTTCCTCTCACATAATATTCCTAAGCCCAACAATATTCTCCAAGTGTTTGGCATCAGCTGACCGAGGGCGAGGTCGTAGTACAATAACATTCGTCGAACCAGCTGAGGGATGGGAAATCTAAAGCCTAAGTGAAATATGTACTCATAGAGACACGTCCATCCTGGTATATCCCAATCAGCACGTTCATGTTCCCTTGGCGCACGTAATTCAACTTCATTAGGAATACCATACATCGCCCGGATGCCAGGTAACATACGCTCCGTGACCAAGCTAGCTGGACTGTCGTTCAGTATACCTAAAGGACAACCAGACGTCGACACCTCAGGAACCTCAATATACTCTGGGTGGTCGACAACCGATGCGATAGCATATACTGCACCCTGCTCTAACATACTCCTAGCATTTATAGAGACAGGCGTCGACGGATCTTCAATTGTGACCCGTCTATCGACATTTTGCGACCTACTGTCGACCCCTCCATCATCATCACTGGGAGTCCAGTTAATATTCAAATCAGAGGTTGTGTGGTCGCTCGACATCGTATCTCCAAAAAAAAAAAAACTGACAGATGCAAAAAATGCACAAGTCAGATAGAAACCGAATGCTACAATCACAACCTAAGGATTTTCGATCAAAAATCTAGGGTTTGCTAAAAACTTCTTACTTAAAAATCAACCTACAATCCCAAGATGAGAGCCTACCCATTGCCAAGCGTATTTTTAACTACGCATCGCAACGACAACGACACTTTGCAAACGACACTTTGCAAATAAAACCAAAGGAACATGAATCAAAACGTCAAAATCTAGCAGAATTAATGAAGAACACGAAGAACACAAAGAACATGCATTTTCAGGTAAATAAAAATTCCAGGCAAGCATATTTCTCTACTTAAAACAGATGTTCAAGTTTGTTTAGTGCACAAAAAACAAAAATAAGGATCGAAGATTTTACTAACCACTAACAAAAAAAAGGATCGAAGATTTTACTAACCTGTAAGAAACTCAAGAAAGGATCGTGAAGGGGTTTGGAGTACTTCTGTCAGAATTCCAGGGAAGAAGTTGGAAGGATGCTCGTTGGAGAGAATTGATGCTCGGTGAGTGGCAAAGTGTTTATAAAAAAAAAAAAACGACGAGGAGCTTTGGTTTTATAAAGCTTCTTTACCCTAGTTGCCACGTGTCGACGCCCTTTCAACTGCCGGTTCAACTGCCGGTAAACCCAACCAAACCACACCGGCTAACCCAGGTAAACTATCCAGTTTAAATTTCAATCTCAAAAGCTTTTCTAATTAACTGCGCAAGAAATTAATGCAGCTGACGCCAGCATTGAAAACTGAAACGCCTCCGTCACATCTACTTTTAACATCCATCACATCAGTTTGATACCCAATCGACGATTGAAAAGAGGATCATCTGAATGTCGAGTCTTCATTAGCAATACGACATCGCTTGTCCAGGAAAGGTTGTCAATCAAACAGCATTCAAAAAGATGCCGCTACGATTCGACATGGTATTCATTCGACAATGGTCAACTCCAACGAAGATCATTGTTGATTCCATTCGATGTAAAGATCGTTCGACAATAGCTGACACCAATGAAGATCTTTATTTCATTCGAGACAGAAGTTGTTCGACCTCGGTCGACTCAACGAAAATCACTCTCTAAATTCCATGGATTCCTCTTTAGAGAGTAGGGGACAAACTGTGGTAGCCAAAAATGGTCTGATCACGCTCCAAATGTTCACATTTAGCGCTCCCTTTTCCTATCTTTTGTATTTGTTTCCGAGCATTTTTGTGTATTTAATAGGGTGTAAATAAGTGTTTCAGGGAATTAGGGAAATTTAGGGACAATTTGGTAATTATGGAGAAATCAGGGGTAAAAGTGTAAAAGTCGGGAATATATTGGACATTTTGTGATTTGAGCAGAGTTCAGGGGTGCAAAGTGTAATTCGCCAGAAGAAGTCAAAGTCAGCGCGCCACGTCAGCACAGAACGGCGTCGTTTTGCGCCTGCTAGCGTCACGCGTGACGTCATGCTGACGTCACAGCGTCTTCAAGCTGCAGCCGGGTCACACGACCCGCGACAGTCCGACCCGACCCGGTTTCTGACCCGACTGGCCCGGCCATTTCACCGACCATTTTTGACCATTTTCCGGTGGTTTTTTTCGACGGTTTTCTGCCCAGATCGGCAGCCCACATCCCAGCGGTCATGATGGACCCATTTTCGAGCTCCCATGCAAACATTTTCCATGCCATCCAAGTCTTCAAAACTCCATGGTTGTGCAAGCTTCAAGGCCAATTCCGGCGGCCTTTTGCCCGCTTTCCAGACGGTCTAAACTCGCCAAACAACGGTGGGTTCATTCGGCAACCTCATTCCCGCCTTCCAGAAGGTTCAAGCTCGCCCCAATTGTCCAAATTCATACGGCGGCTTCCGGCGGCGGGCAAGAGCTCGCCAACTCAACGGTGCCAAGCTCGCCGACCAGACCGACTCAGCTTTTTGCACGTCCAAACTCCTCCCAAACCTTCCCTACTATATATACTCTCCTTTCCCTAAACCTAAACACATCCCTAAATATCCAAAGAAGCAAATCTTACACCCTATAGCTTAATTCACACCAAATAACCTCACATATCATCCATATAGCTTAGAATAAACTCACACCACTTCACTTAGCTTTTAACTAGTGTGTAAGGTGGTTTTCCAGCCACCAATCTCGATCCAAGCCATCTACATGTTGATTCCAAGCTTGGGGAAGCAAGATGAGTGAGCTAGCTTGAAGACTACACCAACATCTTTGGGTTGTCTCTATTTTCTCTCTTATTTCCTTAGTTTGTTATTGATGTGTAATTAAATAGTTATGTTAAGGATTTGGTGTATGTATGTATTATTATCTATGAACTAGTTGTATCTATTATTAGAATTGAGCTTTAATTGATTTATGCTTGTTAATTAATTAATCAAATTGTTAACATGCAAAATAGGATTAACTAGATTAATGCAAACCTTGCTTAATTTGGTTAACCTCTAATTGAAGTGCTTAATTGTAATCAACTAGTAATTAGGTAATTTACATGATCCATTAGTTCCCTAACATATCTCATTATCACTCTTGCATAACTTTGCATTAGTGGTAATTAGGTTAGCTAGTTAGTGTAATTTAGTATAATTGTTATTGGTAGTTTAGTTGTTAGATTAGTTAATTGCTAAGGTTTGACAAACCTTAGTTGTAGTTAGAATTATTAAACTTAGTGGTAATTAGATTAAGGTTTTCTTAGTGTAATCTAGATTAGTTATTTAAATTGCTTTTGACCATCTCCCTTTACTTTTATTGTATGTTTATAGTGTAAATATATTGTGTATATATAATATATATATATATATATATATATATATAGTGTGTACATATAATATACGACCTAGGACCGACTTAAGATAGACACCAATTCCTCCGTGGGAACGATACCCGTACTCGTAACCACTATACGTGGCCGACGATTCGTATACTTGCGAGAGGGTAAAAACTCGCACGTCCGATCATTTCCGATAGTTTATAGAACTATCGCGTAAACCAAATCTGTGGAGATCAAGTTTTTGGCGCCGCTGCTGGGGAACTAAAAACGTGTTATCTTTAGTTAGTTTTAGTCGTATTTTTATTTTCGTTATTTGTAGTTTACTTTTTTTTAGTGTTCATATATTATCTTGTTCGATTTGATCTTTGTTTGTTGGTTATTTCAGGATTCGGATAAACATGGAGAACCTTACCATTGTGCCCGATACTCAGAGACTTATGAAGGACTTTGCTTTTCCGATTATGGGAGCTCAACCGTCAGCGATTCTGTTGAGTGATTTGCAATGGAGCTATGAGTTGAAGAGTGCTCATTTCAATACTCTTCCAGTCTTCCGAGGTGAAACGGATGAGGATTCCCTTCAGTTCATGAAGGAGTACTACGATGTCATTACCACCATCCGACTCGGAGAGCTCACGGAAGATCAGTTGAGGATGAGATGCTTCCCTTATTGCATGAAGGATGAGGCAAAGAAATGGTTATTGGCTCTACCCACAGGATCATTGATTACTTGGGAGGCGGTAGAGACCAAATTTTTCTCAAGGTACTATCCCTCTTGGAAGACACGAGAAATACGAGGGAAGATAGCAGCCTTTGAAGAAGAACCAGAGGAAGCCTTCAATGAGACTTGGGACCGGTTTAAATTACTCCTTGCACAGTGCCCGCATCACATGTTCCCCTTCGTCCTATTAGTACAGTGCTTTTATGACGGATTGACGGGACTCACACAAGCCACAGTTGACAATGCTTGTGGGGGAGCAATGAAGGAGAAAACCGCCAAGGAAGTATTTACCGTTTATGAGATGTTGGGTGAAAATTCCCAACAACGAAGCGGAAGTAATGGTGCTCATGAGGAGAAGGCCGAGACAAGGTTAGCAATGCAATTGGCCGACTTGTCACGGGATATGGAGAACCTCATGGCACACCGTGGGCAACAACCGGTAGTAGGAGAAGTACAATCCGTGTATCCGCATCAACAGTACAACCATCAAACAAGCCAGGATCAAGAATGGCAAGACCACCAGTGGGGCAATCAAGACAACCCCTCATTCATCGAGCAACGGATGATTTGCCTTGAAGAATCCACCGAGAGATTGGCAACTCAAGTGGGGCATGTGGCGGAAAATTACCGAAGGCAAGACAATGAGAATTTTCCGACCCAAAGTGAGCAAGTTAATATACTTACCATTCATGGGAATGGTGAGTCAAGGCCACAAGAGGTGTTCAAACCGGTGACTTCTCCGGATAGCTCGGATGACTACATGGACAAGCTCCTTAGTATCTTTGAAGATCAACTCAAGAAAGAGGAGGAAAGGAAAAAGGTCCATGAGGAAGAGGATGTTGAGGAGAACGAGTTGATAAGTCTAAGTGTAGACTTAGTGTTGAAGATTGCCATGCTTGAGGATGAGAGAGACTCTGAAATGAAGAAAGCACAAGAGCTCTCCATATTGGTGGCAGAACAAGAGGTGGAATTCGCTCAGAAAGCGAGCAGAATGCAAGTGGAGGCAGAAGAGAGGGACAAGGCATTGGAGTCTATGAGTGCGGAATGCATCAAGAAAGACCATGCCTTGAAGGTGTCACAACCAGTGAGACGTGACAACATTGTGGAATCAGACAAAGCCGAATGTCCAATCAGGGCTTTGGAAAAGAAGGGGATCAAGAAAAAATCAACCAAAAAGCCCCGCACTACCCAGAGTGGAGCAAGCCTTCCGAAGGTTGCCCACAAGCAAGCCAAAGCAACAGAGAAAGACAACCGAGGTAGTATTTCTAATTTTTCTCCTATATGCTATTTTTGCTCTATTAGGGGTCACAAAAAGACCCAATGTGTCAAATATGTTGAATATTGCAAAAATAGAAGCATGCTTAAGAGGAGAGTGAGAAAGGTGAGGAAAGTTTGGATCCGTAAGGACAAACTTGACCAAACCAAAGTGTTGCCTTTTGTTGCAAGAAATGACACACCTAGTGGTAAGGTGTGGGTAGTGAAGAACCACAATGGAGGTCATGTTAAGTTAGATACACCTTCGAGTTTCCACAGATTGCATGATCACTTTTCGAGTGAATTACGTGTTTCATTACACGTATGAACATATTTATTTTTGTTATTTTTAGGTTTAGTTTAGTTTAGGAGTCTTAAGTCTATATACATCCACTTACCATATTGCAAATGTGCTATGAAATGCATGAAAATAGATAGGTTTGGGGGTTTATACTCCCTACTTATAAACTTGTATAGCATATGCTTGTGGTGTTTTGGTGTTGTTTTGTATGTGTGCAGGGCATGTACTCAAAAAGAAATACCTTGCGCGAGAAGTAACCGCGGGGAAGAACCAGCGGAGCGGAAGGAAAGAACTCGCGGAGTTCACTGCGATTTCGGATTCGCGGAAAAGTGCCCGCCTTGCTGCATGTATGAACTCGCGGGAAATCTCCATGATTCGCCGTGAATTCAGATCAGCAAGCAACAAACGGCGGAACAGAAGAATCAAAGCCCGCGGCAGATTCCAGAGAGTTGTCCGCAACTTAAAGCCACACACACACCATGCACAATACACCATACCACGAGGCCACACCATCCTTTGAAGGTCCAATCTCTTACCCTTGAACTTTTAATTCAAAGTTAATATCTCATGTTTAGCTTAAGAGTGTTAAGTGATTGTTTTGCCTAGTGATTAGGATTGGTTGTTGTAATGTGATTAGTGGTGGATATTTAGGATTGTATATATGTGTTTACATGTTAGTTGTAGATATTAGGATTGTTTATATATGATATAGTTGTATTTTTGTTTTTTATTTTTAGTGTTATTTTTCAAAACTTGTGAAGATGCCCTGTTTTGAAATTTTTAGGCGATATGTTTCTTAAAAACTGTACCAATCGGTAAAGAAATAAATTTTTCCGCCCACGTTGGGTTCATCGTCTTTTCGATACGGTTCCAACGGTATAAAGAACGTAAAGTTCTGGGCGGTGGTTTGAAAGATATGACTATTTCTTTGACCGAAGGTCACAGGCGTGCCCTGTTTTCAAAATTATGCACGTGACCTGTTTTCAACGTCTGTTTTCACACTTTTCCGATTTTAATTTTAAAATGTTTTCTTCATGAAAAGTGTTCATTTACATGTCTATATTCTTGTATCAAAATTTGAGCAAGTTGTATGGAGCATTTTTGAAAATATGCATTGAAACGCAGACATTGTGCGAAGTTCAAAAGTTGACAGTTTTTCCTGAAATGTTTTCCTCTATTTTTAGAAACTTCTTCTCATGTTATTTTTGTTTTTAATTGTGTTTAGTTGCACATATGTGTTAGTATGTTTGTGTCCGGGTTTCCAAATCATGAACTCTTTGTCCATGTGCTTCAATTTTCAACATTAAGGACAATGTCGAGTTTAGGTTTGGGGGTGTGGACACATATGTGTTTTTATTTTTTTGTTGTGAATATTGTGTTTTTTTTTTTTTTGTTGTTTTTGAGTCAAAAATTTTCAAATCTCTGAAACTTTTGTCAAAATTTTATGTTTTGGGAGTTGTATACTTGTGTATACCAATAGGAACATGTCATGCTATGCTTTGAAATCTAAGTTCTGACTAGTTTGCATGCCATCTAAGTTGTTACACCACTATAAATATGCTTGTTCAGTGCCAATACTTGGATGTTTAGATAAATGAATCTTAGACTTGTTGTTCCTAGGAGAATTGTGGAGACTACCCGTGTAAGATATTGAACCTTAACGTTCATTTGAGAGGGTATTCTAGTCTACTCATTAAAGAGCACTTTTCGAAACTAGGATTGCATCGAGATCTCATTCACAAAGCATTTAGTATTGATTGCCATGAACATGAATATTGTGGACTGCTTGTGCGACTTGTATTCCCTTGTTAGAAAGTCTAACAGATATGATTCTAGGCATGTGTGCGCTTAACTCCATTTCCCAAACACTGTCCTTTGAATGTGTGCTCCAATTGCCAAATTTGAGGCCAAACACAAACCATTCACTTCATCACCACATATATCCATACACATCATTCACATGAAATCTTTAGTTGTTGATCATAGTTTTGCATAAGTTATAAATGCAATTGATTAGCTTAATCTGTAAATAGCGTGTACTCAGGCGATGATAGATAATGTGCAATATAGAGGCTAAACTGTAAAAGTGTTCAAAATATAAAAATGCTTAAAGCCTTAGTACTTAATTGATTAAATACTCGAAAAGAGTACCAATTAGCACAATCATCAAAATGTTAATCTTAGCCTAGACGCTTGTAGACATATGAATAATGAGCTAATAGAATATCATTGTTAAATTGATCAACATCTTTAGATTTCCATTAAATTCATTACATTCATCAAAAATCACCCATGGCCCCATTACAACCAAAGGGAAGTCCTAGCTGATCTTTTAGAAGTCTAGCTTGGGAATACGAGTCAAAACATGTTCTCTCCACGTTCTTGGTGCATCAATTCATTCATGAGATCATTCATTTTAAAGTGCGTTGTTTATATATTCACATGCGTTGAATTCGAATTTTATAATCTTCATAACGCATGTGATTAATGAGAGATTGCCTAAGACTCTGAGAGAAGAAAGAGTTGAATCCGTGAGATATAGAAGTCAAGGCGAATTCATCCCTAGGCAATGAGTTTATCGATTCATAAATCGAAAACATCTCGAGTGTTGGCAAACAGGCATTATGTGTTGTTTTGATGAAAATGGAATTTTGCTAGTCTTAACTTAGAATGCTTAGATTGCATGAAGTTCTTATTTGTATATATTTTTGCATCTCTTGTTAAAATTCAGAGTTACGTTTGTGGGTATCGTATCTGGTAAACCCTCAGGAGACTTCACTCCTCCTACTAGGGGCACCTAGAGGTTTAAAAGGCTTGTGGCACATGCTAAGTGCCATCGTTTCTCCCACGAAAGAGGACTAGCTTAGTTTATGTTTATTTTTACTTAGTATGTTTTGTTTATATTTTTGTTTTATTTTGCTCGAGGACGAGCAAAAGTTAGGTTTGGGGGTCTATCGCGCTCCAAATGTTCACATTTAGCGCTCCCTTTTCCTATCTTTTGTATTTGTTTCCGAGCATTTTTGTGTATTTAATAGGGTGTAAATAAGTGTTTCAGGGAATTAGGGAAATTCAGGGACAATTTGGTAATTATGGAGAAATCAGGGCTAAAAGTGTAAAAGTCGGGAATATATTGGACATTTTGTGATTTGAGCAGAGTTCAGGGGTGCAAAGTGTAATTCGCCAGAAGAAGTCAAAGTCAGCGCGCCACGTCAGCACAGAACGGCGTCGTTTTGCGCCTGCTAGCGTCACGCGTGACGTCATGCTGACGTCACAGCGTCTTCAAGCTGCAGCCGAGTCACACGACCCGCGACAGTCCGACCTGACCCGGTTTCTGACCCGACTGACCCGGCACTTCATCGACCATTTCTGACCATTTTTCGATGGTTTTTTCGGCGGTTTTCTACCCAGATCGGCAGCCCACATCCCGGCGGTCATGATGGACCCACTTTCAAGCTCCCATGCAAACATTTTCCATGCCATCCAAGTCTCCAAAACTCCATGGTTGTGCAAGCTTCAAGGCCAATTCCGGCGGCCTTTTGCCTGCTTTCCAGACGGTCTAAACTGGCCAAACAACGGCGGGTCATTCGGCGACCTCATTCCCACCTTCCAGAAGGTTCAAGCTCGCCCCAATTGTCCAAATTCATGCGGCGGCTTCCGGCGGCGGGCAAGAGCTCGCCAACTCGACGGTGCCAAGCTCGCCGACCAGACCGACTCAGCTTTTGCCACGTCCAAACTCCTCCCAAACCTTCCCTACTATATATACTATCCTTTCCCTAAACCTAAACACATCCCTAAATATCCAAAGAAGCAAATCTTACACCCTATAGCTTAATTCACACCAAATAACCTCACATATCATCCATATAGCTTAGAATAAACTCACACCACTTCACTTAGCTTTTAACTAGTGTGTAAGGTGGTTTTCCAGCCACCAATCTCGATCCAAGCCATCTACATGTTGATTCCAAGCTTGGGGAAGCAAGATGAGTGAGCTAGCTTGAAGACTACACCAACATCTTTAGGTTGTCTCTATTTTCTCTCTTATTTCCTTAGTTTGTTATTGATGTGTAATTAAATAGTTATGTTAAGGATTTGGTGTATGTATGTATTATTATCTATGAACTAGTTGTATCTATTATTAGAATTGAGCTTTAATTGATTTATGCTTGTTAATTAATTAATCAAATTGTTAACATGCAAAATAGGATTAACTAGATTAATGCAAACCTTGCTTAATTTGGTTAACCTCTAATTGAAGTGCTTAATTGTAATCAACTAGTAATTAGGTAATTTACATGATCCATTAGTTCCCTAACATATCTCATTATCACTCTTGCATAACTTTGCATTAGTGGTAATTAGGTTAGCTAGTTAGTGTAATTTAGTATAATTGTTATTGGTAGTTTAGTTGTTAGATTAGTTAATTGCTAAGGTTTGACAAACCTTAGTTGTAGTTAGAATTATTAAACTTAGTGGTAATTAGATTAAGGTTTTCTTAGTGTAATCTAGATTAGTTATTTAAATTGCTTTTGACCATCTCCCTTTACTTTTATTGTATGTTTATAGTGTAAATATATTGTGTATATAATATATATATATATATATATAGTGTGTACATATAATATACGACCTAGGACCGACTTAAGATAGACACCAATTCCTCCGTGGGAACGATACCCGTACTCGTAACCACTATACGTGGCCGACGATTCGTATACTTGCGAGAGGGTAAAAACTCGCACGTCCGATCATTTCCGATAGTTTATAGAACTATCGCGTAAACCAAATCTGTGGCGATCATGGTCCAACGGCCCAACATGCCAAGGCCCAATCCTTACAAGTCTAACCCAGGCCCATTGTGTTGGGTCGACCCAACACAGCTGCTAGCAGAAGCTACCGTTGAAGACACATTCAAAGTGATCAGTTACGAAAAGAGATGTAACTGCCCATTGAGAGGAAATCTCTCCTAGAATCACGTCCACTATCAAATGCAGATAGTAGACGTTGGAGCCAGGACACGTAGTATAAATAGGGGAGGCCCCCTCCACTAGAACTCTCTGAAATCTCTCTAAAAGAAAAGCTTATAAAGGCGTACTAAAATTCTAGTTCCATCACTTTCCGGCCATCGAAATTGGTTCATCAATCATCTGATTACCTTGCTCAGCCCAAGCATATCTAAGGCTACCATCAAGCCTCCACCTTTCTCCTTTTTTCCACCTTATATTTCTATTTAAAGTTCTTTTGCAGGTTCAACAAAGTTCAGACGACAACGCATAAACGACAGTTGACATCAACCAATCAACTTCCAGCCTAGTTGCCTTAGGCCTGATTCTACCCGACCCGTTCAACGTACCAAGTCGTTCGACCACTTACATGTACAAACACTAATTATCTGTGTACAATAAAATAAAATAAATCAATCAAACTAAAAAATTTGATACCCTTCTAAACAGAACAGGGAAGTGGCTAATGTGGAGTAGAGACTAGAGAGTAATTGTGTTGATACTAATTCTGTGATTGTGTTTGTATCTAAGTATTTATTTTAATTATTTATTTGTATGTGAAATTGTGAGTAGATGGAGATTGATCCTAATGTGGATTTTAATTATTCAATGGAGGGAAGCATGAAGGTAAGCCTTTAACTGCTTGTATATGTCTAATTTTTCTAACATGGATGCAAGTCTCTTATTTTACTATCATTACTAATTACCGTTTATTTATGAATGCAGGAAGTTGGACTTATTTTACCTTTCATTACTAATTAAGTGATTTGGAGTTTTTATTTTAGTTGTAATTTTGATTTCGAGTTAGGATTTAGATTGTAATTTTTATTTGGCCTTCGCATTTGTGATTTAGAGTTTTCAATTGTGAAATTTGTGAAAATTGAACTGGACTGTTACTGTATGTGGTCTGTACTGTATGTGGACTGTGGTCTTTGAAAATTGAATTTACTGTGAATCTGTGATACACCGATACTGTCTTACTATCTATTAAATTTGAAATTGTTTTGAATGTATTATAAATTAAATATTAGTGCTTTATTTATTATTAGTAAGGTTTGATTTCAGTTTTTTTGGGCTTGGACTATTAAATGTTGTGGCCCAAAATTAGAATACCACAAGGGATTAGTAAACTGCAGTAATTTTTTTGTGGGTCACAACCCATCAAATTTAAAAACATATTAAAAAATTGATTAAGCCCATAAGGCCCATTAGGCCCAAAACCGAATTGAACCGAACCGATTAAAATCAGTTCAGTTCGGTTGCCATTTCTTATTCGGTTCAAACCGGTTCAATTTTGGATGATCCGAAATATTTTTAGTTCAATCCGGTTTTGCCCAAAACCGAACCGAACCGAACCGTGCCCACCCCTAGTTGCAAAGGTAAGAATCCAGTACAAGTATCAGTGTACTAGTATTGAACACAAAGATTAAGCTAAGCTTCCACACTATACCTGTACAAGACCGTGAAGAGTCAACTTGGCCTCGTCGTCAACATAAATTTCCATTGGCTGAAAGGAACAAATGTCACAGTAAATCATATTAGGGTCCTTCCTCAAGTTAGTGGAATTCAGTACGAAATGAATGATGGATGCACATCCCTCGAATTGAGATTCCTTCCATCTGGTTTGTCTCCTCGTAGATAACAATTTTTTGTCACACAGCAAGCAAGTGCCATTGCCGCTCGACATATGGTTACCATGTGACTAAAAGCTTAATCCAGATAAGACAATCCTCAATGCTGTCCACGCACCCCCACCCCACTCAAGAATTAAAATTAAAAAAAAAAAAAAACTAAAAAAACCCAAACCAACAAACATCCCATACTCCAACACAACACTCAACACTCAACGCACGAAAAAAATGGAAAAAATACAAAAACAAAAAAGTTTTAAACGAACAAATGTTCCAAATCTGTAACTTTGTATAATTTGACCAAATGACTATTGTAATTACAAGTCATACCAAACAAGATACAATTTGTTTTGTGTTAAAATAACTTTTATATCATCTAATTATTTTACTATTACTAATGGCTCGTTTGGTGCGCGAGATATGATATGATTATTTTAATAAGATTGGATTGGAATGGATTAGAAAAGATTGGACTAAATTTAGTGCTGTGATGTATTTGGTGCTATATGAGATTGGATTAAAATGATCTTATCTCTTGTTTGGTGTGGTATGAGATTAGATAAAAAAAATAACTTTATCATATATTTAATACAATGTGAAATTTATTAATATACAATTAAATTAAATAATTTTTTGATAAATTAAGTATTTAACTTTTAAAAAATAAATAAAAGATTTAAAATTAATATTAAAGAAAATAATATTAACATTATGCAACGTTGTATTAATAATTTAATATGATGACTCCATATAATAGCCGTTACAGACGTGAAGACAACTTCCTGAGTAGTATCAGAGATTATTAATTAGTGTGCGTGCATGCTTCTAACTTCTAACACATTGTGGGTGTGGTAGCCAAAAATGGTCCAATGGCCCAACATGTCAAGGCCCAATCCCAACAAGTCTAACCCAGGCCCATTGTGTTGGGTTGACCCAACACAGGTGCCAGCAGAGGCTACCGTTGAAGACACATTCAAAGTGATCAGTTACGAAATATCTTAGGTAACTGCCCATTGAGAGGAAATCTCTCCTAAAATCACGTCCACTATCAAATGCAGATAGTAGACGTTAGAACCAAGACACCTAGTATAAATAGGGGAGGCCCCCTCCACTAGAACTCTCGAAAAACTCTCTGAACAAAGCTTACAACTAGCGTATTGAAATTCTGGTTCCATCACTTTCCAGCCATCGGAACTCACTCATTAGTCATCTGACTGCCTTGCTTAGCCCAAGCATATCTAAGGTTATCATCAAGCCCTCACCTTTCTCTTTTTTTCTACCTTGTATTTCTATTTAAAGTTCTTTTGCAGGTTCAATAAAGTTCAGACGACCACACATAAACGACAGTCGACATCAACCAACCAACTTCCAGCCTAATTGCCTTGGGCCTGATTCTACCCGACCCGTTTGACGTACCAAGTCGTTCGACCACCTACAGTTTGGCACCCACCGTGGGGCCCATTGCAACTACCTTCAAGTTCAAATCAGTCTACTCCAACCACAACTAAACATGGCAGGAAGAGGATCCGCTCCAACCGTCGAAGAACAGATTGCTGTGCTGACCACCCAAATGACCGCGAGCGCTGAGAGGTTGCAAGCACTTGAAGCAGAGAATGCAGCGATCCGAGTGGCAAATGAAGAATTGAGAGCGCTGGTTGACGGAGTGGTGCCTGATTCAGCAACATCGGAGCATCCAGCATCAGAACCAAACGGTGAACCGTTTGTCGACCGACCTGCTCCAAGAGCGCATGGCAACCTCGTCGAACCCGAAATGAATCCGGTCGACCGTTAAAATCAGCCAGCATTTCAGACCGCAAGGGTTGATATCGACCTCAATGATATACCAACCATAAACGATATGATGAACGAACAAGATCCACCGATGGATCAACGACCAGATAATGTCCTTAAGACGGCTATGTCTCTCCAGTCGACACCGGGATTGGTAAAACCCATGCCCAATTTACATTTGTCTGCTAATGTGGAATTTTCTCGCAGGTTTACAGAAATAGAGGCTCTAATCCAGAGAGTCCCAGGAGTCCCAGCTCCCATCAAGAAGAGTACAGCCAATAGTTTCACCGACTCACCCTTCGTCGACGCAATTGCTCTCATCGAGATGCCCAAGAAGTTCAACTTCCCAAACATGAAGCAGTATGAAGGGACGACCGATCCGGACGACCATATTGCACAATACAAACAAAGGATGTTCACCGCTGCAATCCCACGCGACCTCCGAGAGGCGTGCATGTGTAAAACTTTCGGATCCAGCCCAAGCGGCCCTGCTTTACAATGGTACACTAACTTGCCTAATAATTCTATTGATTCTTTTGCGCAGCTGACGGACACATTCGTGGAGCAATTTGCGAGTAGTCGCAAGCTGGAAAAACTGTCAGACGACCTCTACACCATAACGTAAAGAACAGGTGAAAATCTGCGAGCCTATGTTGGACGTTTCAACAGAGAGAAAGTTCAAATCCCTCATTGCAACCAAGCAACTGCCATCTACGCCTTCAGAAAAGGTCTCAAGTTTGATTCTGATTTATACAAGGAACTTACCAAATACCCTTGCAGGACAATGGAAGATGTACTGGCGAAAGCATGGGCCCAAATCAAATGGGAAGAAGATGAGGCAAACTTTGTGGGAAAAGCTAATAGTAGCTATTATGGAGGCCGACGGAATGATCGCATCGACAGGAGGTCTAATGACAGACGATCAGAACCATACCCGACGAGCGACAGAAAGAATGTCCAGTCACGACATGAAAGTTCTGGTGAGAGAAGCACCTATGGTCGTGGAATTCCAAGGTCGAGTCGACCAAAGGTGGAAGCGCCAGAATATAATCTCAGCATCGAACCAGTCGACCTCGTTGCAGTAATGAGGGAAATGGGCAAAGCAGTCAAGTGGCTGAGAAAAATGAACGCGCTTCCAGAACATCGCGACCCCAAACTTCGATGCGAGTTCCATGGTGACCACGGCCATCGCACGGAAGACTGCATCGCCCTAAAATTTGAAGTAGCAGAGCTGCTGAAACATGGACATCTACGGGAATTCCTAACAGATAAGGGTAAACAAACTTACGCAAGACGCAACGACCAGAGGCAAACCGGTTCAGTCAACAGCCCTCCAGAACCTCCTAGGCAAGATAGGGTAATCAATTGCATTTCTGATGGGTCTGAAGTCAATGGCGTGAGATACTCAGCAGCCAAGAGACACACTCGACAAGTGTCAAACGTAGAAATCCAGCCAAATCGAGAACATCCATCCAAAGTCGACGAAACCGTCACCTTTCGATCAACAGATAAATCAGATTTGTTCTCTCCCCACCATGATGCTTTAGTTATTTCTTTACATGTTGCTAATTGTTTAACTAGACGCATTTTAATCGACAATGGCAGTTCTTGTAATATTTTTTTTAACAGTGCTCTGAGAGAAATGCAGGTCGACGAATCAAAACTCAGTCGTCGAACGACTATGCTAACTGGATTCAGTGGAGAACAGAAAAGTACGCTAGGCGAGATTGTGCTACCAGTCTACGTAGAAGGAATCAACCTATACGTTAATTTCCTCGTACTCGACTGCCAATCCCTTTACAACGCCATACTTGGCAGACCCTGGATACATGAGCTTAAGGCAATCCCGTCGACATACCATCAGTTGATCAAATTTCCAACCAAATGGGGAGTTAAAGAGATTAAAGGAGAGCAAAGAGCTACTAGGGAATGCTACCAAAATGCCATGAAAAAGAAGAAACAAGACTTATAGCAATTACAGGAAACCAAAGTCGAGTCGACACAAAACAGGCCAAACATGGAGGAGCTCGACGAGGTTTCTATCGACCCGGACCATCCAGAACATAAATTCTATATTGGGTCCAGATTATCGAACGACATTCGAAACCAATTAATCGCATTTCTCAAGGAACGTCGCAGTAGCTTCGCTTGGTTGCACGAAGATATGATAGGCATCGACCCCGACGTAATAGTACATCAACTACAGGTCGACCCAGATCATCAACCAGTAAAACAAAAGCGAAGAAAGTTCGCTCCAGAAAGGAACAAGGTGATTAACGATGAAATCTAGAAACTGATCGACATTGGTTCAGTAAGAGAAGTAAAATACCCCGACTGGCTAGCAAACGTCGTAGTTGTAAAAAAGAAAAATGGGAAGTGGCGAGTCTGCATCGACTTCACAGACCTCAACAAGGCTTGCCTAAGGATTCTTTCCCACTACCGCACATTGACATGTTAGTCGATGCGACTGCGGGCCACGACTTATTAAGCTTCATGGATGCTTACTCCGGCTACAACCAAATACTTATGCATCCCGATGACCAAGAGAAAACGGCCTTCGTCACGGAGCGAGGTACATTTTGCTATAAGGTAATGCCTTTTGGTTTAAAAAATGCAGGTGCAACCTACCAAAGGCTGGTCAACAAAATGTTCGCGAAGATGCTTGGATCAACGATGGAAGTTTACATCGACGACATGCTGGTCAAATCTTTAGTCGCACAACAACACATCGACCACCTGGGATAGTCGTTCGACGTTCTCGACGAATATGGTATGAAACTGAACCCCACTAAATGTTCTTTTGGTGTATCTTTAGGAAAATTTCTAGGCTACCTGGTCACCCATAGGGGGGTTGAAGCAAATCCGGACCAAATACGGTCGATCGAGAACATCGAGTCACCAATATGCATCAAAGACGTGCAGAAGCTTACTGCTCGTGTGGCAGCATTGAACCGTTTTATCTCTAAGTCGTCCGAAAGATGTCTACCGTTCTTCAACACCCTAAAAAAAACAAGGCATTCGAATGGAACGACGACTGTGAGAGGGCACTGCAAGACCTAAAGACATACCTAAAGTCGCCACCATTACTGTCGAAGCCAAAGCACAACGAAACACTGTTCATATATCTAGCAGTATCAGACGCTGCTGTCAGTGTGGTCCTCGTCAAAGAAGAAGAGAACAACCAACATCCAGTCTACTACGTAAGTAAAACCTTACTCGATGCAGAAACCAGGTATAGTCGACTGGAGAAACTTGCTCTAGCCCTCATCGTCACAGCACGCAAGCTTAGGCCCTACTTCCAATGCCATTCCATAAAGGTACTAACCACTTACCCTCTTAAAAATATTTTACATAAACCCGAGCTTTCAGGTTGACTAACGAAGTGGGCGGTAGAACTCAGTGAGCACGACATCAGCTTCCACCCAAGATTGGCAATGAAATCACATGTATTGGCTGATTTTGTAGCAGACTTTACTCCATCTGAAAATGTACAGGCCGAACAGGAACTAGTAGCACTCGCCGACGAAACTACCATTGGGAAATAGACTTTGTCGGTCGACGGATCCAGTAACATCAAATGAAGTGGGTTAGGATTAGTACTTAGTTCCCCCACAGGGGACATAATGGAACAATCAATCCACTGTAGCTTTCGTGCGACAAATAATGAAGCAGAATACGAAGCCTTGATAGCCGGGCTCGACCTCGCAAAAAGCATTAACGTGAGAAGCATCAAAGTATTAAGCGACTCCCAATTAGTCATTCGACAAATGAATGGAACATACGAGGCAAGGGATCGGAGAATGTCAGCTTATTTGAACAAAGTCAAATAGTTGCAGTCGACCTTCGACGAATTTTCAATTGAGCAAATACCTAGAGCCGAAAATACACGAGCAGATGCATTGGCAAACCTTGGTTCAACGACGACAAACAATTCAAAGTCGGTTCCTATAATCCACCTCATGTCTCCATCTATTCAAGAATCAGAAATATTGGCACCAGTCGACAACGGCAGAAGTTGGATAGAGCCAACATTCAATTACCTTCAAGCAGACATTCTACCGGATGACAAGGTAGAATCAAGGAAAATCAAAGCAAAATCAGCCAAATTATGCATCCTGTATGGTAAACTTTATAAGAAGTCATTCACCGGCCCTTATTTGAGATGTGTGACCCCTCGAGAAGCGTACGACGTCCTAAAAAGTCTGCACTATGAAGAATGCGAAAATCATTCCGGCGCCCGTAGCTTGTCGAACAGAGCAATCACAGCTGGGTACTACTGGCCGACAATGCAGACTGATTCACAAAATCACGTGAAGTCGTGCGACAAATGCCAGCAGTTCACACCAGTGTCGCACCTCCCCCCAGGTATGTTAAATTCAATTTCGACCCCGTGGCCTTTTATGAAATGGGGAATGGATATTGTAGGTAAACTTCCCGCAGCACCCGGAGGTGTCGTCTACATGTTAGTTTTGACAGACTACTTCACCAAATGGGTCGAAGTCAGTGCATATCAACAGATACGCGACATTGAGGTACGCGACTTTGTATGGAAACATATTATCTACAGGTTCGGAGTCCCAAGGGAGATAGTGACCGACAACGGATCCCAATTCATTTCATACGACTTCAAGAATTTCTGCGACAAATACGCAATCAAGCTAAGTTTCTCGACTCCACGGTATCCTCAAGCAAATGGACAAGCAGAGTCGACTAACAAGACAATTGTCAACACATTGAAGAAACGACTGGAAGCTGAAAAAAACGAGTGGGCAGAAAAACTCCCAAAAATCTTATGGTCATACAGAACTACCCCACGACGGTCGACAGGAGAAACCCCCTTCTCACTCGTCTATGGATCAGAAGCGGTCATCCCAATAGAAACCAGATTGTCGACTGCCCGCAGCGAAAATCCAAATGATGAACAGAACAACTTGGAGCTGAGTTTTGAACTCGACCACCTCGACGAAAAACGAGATCATGCTGCTTTAAGAATTCAGTCGTATCAACAACAAGTCGCTCGACACTACAACAAAAAAGTTAGGACCCGAGTCTTCAAACTCCACGACTAGGTACTTCAAAGAGTTTTCCAAAACATGAATGAGAAAGGCGCCGGAAAGCTGGGGCCAACATGGGAAGGACCATATCAAATAACGGATGTTATCGGACGAGGCGCATACAAGTTAAGAGGACTTGACGGTCGAGAACTGCATAATAGTTGGAACGCTCTACATCTAAAACAGTACAATTTCTGAACTTTCATTTTATTCTGGTTTCATTATTATTATTTTTATTTCATCGACTTCTCATTACTAATAAGTCGACCAAAGAAGAGCAATGATGATAACTTAGTGCAACTAAGTGCAAAACTGAGCTCAAGCATTTTTTATCAACTCACAATGCTGTCGACGTCGACAAAGCAAAATTTTTATTTCAGAAAAATTTCCAGCGACCACAAGAATCCGACACCACACTTCTAATATACTCAATTCGACATCCGTATATTAAGAGTGGGGGAGTAACACTAGGGACAAGTGGCAAGTGACGATCTAAAGACAGACAAATTAAACGCATGTAGGCGAAAACTCTATGTAAAAAGGTCTTGTCGACCATCAAACGCATGTATGCGAAATGCTATGTAAAAAGGTCTTGTCGACCATCAAACGCATGTACGCGAAATTCTATGTAAAAAGGTCTTGTCGACCATCAAAGGCATGTAGGCGAGGCGAAATTCTATATAAAAAAGTTTTTGTCGACTGAAAGATACGACATCGACAATAAAATCAAAAAGTTTTTGTCGACTGAAAGATACGACTTCGACAATAAAATCTTACTATTATATGTCAACTCATTGATGAAATCATCTTTAGAAATTATGTCGACCGACCTACGTATGGGCATAAGTTTATAGGCTTATCTTATACAAATTCAAGATAACAAATTCAAGTCTTGTATATAATGTCGATCGACTTACGTTTGAGCATGGGTTTACAGGCTCATTTGTCTCATTTCATGCAAGTTCAAAGCTATCACCACGCGAAAGTCAAATCAGACCAAAATATAACTAAAAAGAAGTCATCACAAAAGCAAAATTGAAAAGTGGGTAAACGGTCAAAATCGACCAAGAAATTCCATTACATCTATTAAATAAATAAATAGGTCAAAGTCGACCGAATCATCCAAATATTACAAAATATATAAATGAAAAATTTATATGCCATCTTGCGGAGGAGGACCGTCGGCAGCAGCAGCTTCATCCTTGTCGAGCGTCGTATCATCTCCAAGGTTCCTGTCGACATTTTCAACATCTCCGTCGACGCCCGCTCCTTGGGATTCCTCGAGTTTGAGACGCTGCATCTCTTCGTAGATATCAATTTCTTCTTGCATTTCTTGAGGATTCCACTTCGAGTGGGCGCCCAACAGGTACTCCTTGAAAAGCTCTGCCCTAGTTTTACAGACAGCTTCTACCGCTATCGACAAAGCCCTTTCCCTCAGAGCCTCGATGGTTTGATCCTGTTGATCAGCTGCTTCTTTGAGCTTCGCCACCTCGGCCTGGTGTCGATCCCTCTCATTTTTCAGCGTCTCCTCCAAGGCTATTTTTTGCTGCTCAATCACACTCTTCTCAATGGAGAGCTTAGCATTTTCCGCTTTGAGAGCGTCGCCCGTCTTGCGAAGCGCCACACTCTTGTCGTTAATAGCCTTATACCGACCATGCAGATGTAACGTCGCTTGGTAGGCCTATAACATAGGAGAGATCAAATCAACAAAGAATGTTACCAACAAAGAAAGTAAAAATAAAAAATCTTTCTACCTGAAAATTTGAGAGGAGCAACGTGTCGAACACTTCCTCCGTCTTGACTTTCTTCAAATGCATGTCGTCGTCAACAAGAGTGAAGTCGTCTGACCTCTTCAAAAATCCTGCGGGATCCTTGAATGACGAAAGCCCAGAAGCAAGAAGCTTTATCGGGGAGTCAGGCTCGAAGTCTGATCCAGCCGACCTATCTTTCGAACTGGATGCAGCCTTCTTTTGTCGATCGATAGTAGAAGCCCTCTTCTGCCTCTTTTTTAACGAGCTCCTCTCTAGCGATGATTCCAAAATTGGCTCCACCACTGCTGGAGCACCTCCGACCGACTTCTCAGCAGCCTGCTTCTTTTTTTGTGCAACTGGTAGTTTCTTGGCGACTTCATCTCTGTAGCGCCTTATGGTCTCCGCGTTATCAGGTACATTAATCTCTACGCTCGCCATCGTCGTCACTGCGAAACGACGTTCAACATCAGTTAGGAGCCGTAAAAAATGCAAGTTGTACTGAAGGATCTCAAAACTCCTCCTAATCCATATATACGATAAAAAGTCCTTCACATGAGGATAGGGTGCGCGCGATCTATTCAACGTCGACCACCTCCACAGTCGACTAGGCCTGAAATTACCTTCCGTTAGCAAATTGCTAACACTCATTTGGGCTGCTGGGATTTCTAACAAAATCCTAGTACGCTCAGGAGCAACGTCGCACGGTGGTGCTTTGCCTGCCCCTCTAACCTCTGCAAAGTAAAAAAAAAAAAAAAAAGCATTCAGACATAGTTACCAAAACATGTGTAACGACAGTTTACTCGACAGTTTCAAAAAAAAAACTTACCATAACGATTCCAAACCCGTTGATATCGATATTCCTCTCCCCCCATCCTCCACGGGCCGTCAACTGGGGGTCCCTTCGTAAAAAAGAATGTGTCCTTCCAGTTTCTATCATTCGACTTAGTGTCGATAATAAGTTCCGTCTTTTTACTTCGCGGCACTAACGAGTAACGACCAGTGTCGGTCAAGTGCTCCTTCAGGTAATAATTATGAAGGAGACACCCCAACCCGAACTGTACACCGTTCCTCTCACATAATATTCCTAGGCCCAACAATATTCTCCAAATGTTTGGCATCAGCTGATCGGGGGCGAGGTCGTAGTATAATAACATTCGTCGAACCAGCTGAGGGATGGGAAATCTAAAGCCTAAGCGAAATGTGTACTCATAGAGACATGTCCATCCTGGTATATCCCAATCAGCATGTTCATGTTCCCTTGGCGCACGTAATTCAAGGTCGTCAGGGATACCATATATCGTCCGGATGCCAGGTAACATACACTCCGTGACCAAGCTAGCCGGACTGTCGTTTAGTATACCTAAAGGATGACCAGACGTCGACGCCTCAGGAACCTCAATATACTCTGGGTGGTCGACAGCCGATGCGACAGCATATACTGCACCCTGCTCTAACATACTCCTAGCATTTATAGAGACAGGCATCGATGGATCTTCAATTGTGACCCGTCTATCGACATTTTACGACCTACTGTCGACCCCTCCATCATCATCACTGGGAGTCCAGTTAATATTCAAATCAAAGGTTGTGTGGTCGCTCGACATCGTATCTCCAAAAAAACTGACAGATGCAAAAAATGCACAAGTCAGATAGAAACCGAACGCTACAATCACAACCTAAGGATTTTCGATCAAAAATCTAGGGTTTGCTAAAAACTTCTACTTAAAAACCAACCTACAATCCCAAGATAAGAGTCTACCCATTGCCAAGCGTATTTTTAACTACACATCGCAACGACAACGACACTTTGCAAATAAAACCAAAGTGACATGAATCAAAACATGAATCAAAACGTCAAAATCTAGCAGAATTAGTGAAGAACACGAAGAACATACATTTTCAGGTAAATAAAAACTCCAGGCAAGCATAATGAATATATATTTTTCTACTTAAAACAGATTTACAAGTTTGTTCAAAAAACAAAAAGAAAAAAGTGAGGATAGAAGATGTTACTAACCTGTAAGAAATTCAAGAAAGGATCGTGAAGGGGTTTGAAGCACTTCATAGTTTCAGAATCTCAGTGAAGAAGTTGAAAGGATGCTCGGCGGAGAAAGTTGATGCTCGGTGGAGAGAGTTGAAAGTGGCAAAGTGGTTATAAAAAACGAAGAGCTTTGGTTTTACAAAGCTTCTTTACCCTAGTTGCCACGTGTCGACGCCCTTTCAACTGTCGGTTCAACTGCCGGTTAACCCAACCAAACCACACCGGCTAACCCAGGTAAACTATCCAGTTTAAATTTCAATTTCAAAAGCCTTTCTAGTAAACTGCGCAAGAAATTAATGTAGCTGACGCCAGCATTGAAAACTCAAACGCCTCCGTCACATCTATTTTAACATCCATCACATCAGTCTGATACCCAATCGACGATTGAAAAGAGGGTTGTCTGAACGTCAAATCTTCATTAGCAATTCAACATCGCTTGTCCAGGAAAGGTTGTCAATCAAAACAGTATTCAAAAGGATGTTGCTACGATTCGACATGGAATTCATTCGACAATAGTCGACTCCAATGAAGATCATTGTTGATTCCATTTACGTTATGGTCGTTTGACAATAGTTGACACCAATGAAGATCATTATTGATTCCATTCGAGACAGAAGTCGTTCGACCTTGGTCGACTCAACGAAAATCACTCTCTAAATTCCATGGATTCTTCTTTAGAGAGTGGGGGACAAACTGTGGTAGCCAAAAATGGTTCAATGGCCCAACATGCCAAGGCCCAATCCCTACAAGTCTAACCCAGGACCATTGCGTTGGGTCGACCCAACACAGGTGCCAGCAGAGGCTACCGTTGAAGACACATTCAAAGTGATCAATTACGAAATATCTTAGGTAACTGCCCATTGAGAGGAAATCTCTCCTAAAATCACGTCCACTATCAAATGCAGATAGTAGACGTTAGAACCAAGACACCTAGTATAAATAGGGGAGGCCCCCTCCACTAGAACTCTCGAAAAACTCTCTGAACAAAGCTTACAACTAGCGTATTGAAATTCTGGTTCCATCACTTTCCGGCCATCGGAACTCACTCATTAGTCATCTGACTGCCTTGCTCAACCCAAGCATATCTAAGGCTATCATCAAGCCCTCACCTTTCTCTTTTTTTCTACCTTGTATTTCTATTTAAAGTTCTTTTGCAGGTTCAATAAAGTTCAGACGACCACACATTAACAACAGTCGACATCAACCAACCAACTTCCAGCCTAGTTGCCTTGGGCCTGATTCTACCCGACCCGTTTGACGTACCAAGTCGTTCGACCACCTACAGTGGGTTGCTCTTTGTCTCTACTTCAGTCATTAGTTCCTGCACCATACACTTTACGCCACGTATTATTATTCTTCACCACTTCATTTTCTCTATTTTTTTTTTTTTATTAGAACTGTTTGATATATTTTTAATTTCACAAAAAATCATGCCTATGATGAATTGTTAAAAACACTTGTGTTGAACTAAAAAAAAAAAAAAAAATCGTTATTTATAAGGTATTAGAACAAAAATAAATAGAAACAATTATTTTTAAGATTAAAAAAAAATATTCAAAATGATTTAAAAGAGAGCATATATAAAAGAAGGGGTAAAATAGTAATTACATCATAAGAGGAGTAGTCGGAAGGTGATTAGTTCCAAGGCTTGGATGATTATGTGAATAATTGTGATAAGTATTGATAAGCATGTGAGCTTGTCGATATCAAACGGTTTCAAAATGTGGCTTTGTCGATTAACTTCAAAATTCTAAACAAAATTGTATTCGATTTGAATATAATAAAAAATAAAAATAAAAATAAAAATAAAAACTTGTATTCAAATTGTATATGGGAAATTTCTTAACTTGGATCTCATAATCATTGAAGTTGAAAACTTGATTATTTGTTTGATACTTTTGTTCACTAAAAAATATTGTGTTTTGTGGCTTTGTTGATTAATTTCAAAATTTACATTTACTTTGAAGATAAAGCCGCACATATTCTTTCATGTTCTTAAAATCTTTGACTACAAAGTACAAAGAAAACAAAATCTCTACCCTTATATAATTTGACCATATGACTATTGTAAGTACAAAATTTTAAAATCTTTGACTACAAAGTACAAAGAAATCAAAATTGGTATCTTTGTATAATTCGACCATAGGACAATTGTAAGTACAAGTCATACCAAACAAGATACAATTTGTTTTGTGTTAAAATGACTTTTATGTCCTCTAATTATTTTACTATTACTAAGGGCTCTTTTAATGCACGGGTTTATTGCCGTTTATTTATTTGTCTTTTTTTTTTTTATATAAATTCCAGCAAATACTCATTTTCAATGCTTTTGGTTCATTTGTAATTTAGTTATTTTTAGGGGTAAAATTGTCCACAAAATAACTTATCCTTTGCAAGTTAATATTCTCGCATTTTGTATTAGTTTATTAATTTATTTGATAAAAATATGAGGGTATAATAGTAAATTCATACAATTACAGCTTAAATAGAGACATCTTGAACTTTTTAACGGTCAAACTAGGTTAACACAAACGGAATGCTGACTGTATTAGTTCATAGGTGAGGTTTCTAAAATAAAAGTATTTGTAACTATACATCCAATAATAGTTCAAAGGTGAGAGGAGGTTTTTAATATTAACCCAAATAAAAAATGAGAGGATTACATTTAGTAAACTTTAGAGTAATGCTACTCCACCTAAAATTTTGACCTAAATGTGACACCAAAATTTCACAGTTGATTTTATTCCTTTTAAAAAACAAGTGCTTTTAAGCAAAACCCAAGCTTGAGGAATGTATGCTTGAGGAATGTATATATACACAACATTATGACCATATATGAGTTATATCTCAATTCTCAACAAAACAGATATGGAAAATTCTCTCAATCTCCTCTGATGTTCAATTTCCTTCTCTCAAACTCCTCCGATCTTCGATTTCTTTCTCTCAATCCCATAAAGCTAACGCAGCATCTCGCCCAAATCTCCTTCTCTTTCTTCAAAATCAACCAACAACAACCTCGAATCCCTTATCGCCCAAATTCCTTTTTCTTTGATTTTACCCGGATTTCCCAATCCTGGCATTCCCTTCTTCTCCAAAGCTTCGTTGTCCTCAACGAAGAAGACCTGGAAATGGCGTGAGAATACAGTCAACGTGACTAGGAGCTGAAGCAGGTCGCAGATTCGGAGTTGGACCCATTTCCGAGCCTTGTCGACCACCAGAAAGACTAGAAGTTGAATCTCCGGCCCCGTACGATGGCGATCTGCACCAGGAGACATCGTACCTTTTTCTTCTCCGTGGCGTCTTTCCCAAATCGAATTTATTGCAGTGGTAAGGTTCTGAACTTCAACTCTTTTATGTTGATCAACAAATTTCCGAGCTAAGTCAGCAAACACTAGAAATTGACTTTCTTTTTCTGTCTTCAACTGAGAGACGTGGAGTACCGGAAGTGCCTGAGAGCTTGGGAAAAATTGAAAACGGTAAGCCTCTCTTCCCTCCTTTGCCAAGACTTGGTAAGGTTCGATGGAGCTGCATTTGAAATTTTCGGTTTGGGAGTTTCCTGTTAAGAAATTCTCTGTTGTCTGACTGAGAAACTAGGCATGCACGTCTGGTCTCTTGTCATGTCTTTCATGACTCTTTTTGTATTACTTGCTTTGTAGATGTTGAGCACTTGAGCCCTCTTTTTCAGTTGTTTTGAATTCCTAGGTCTAGCTTATGTCTGAAGTGTTTCTTCTAATAATATTTGAACAAGTTGGGTGTCTTATGCTACACCTTAATTTAGCTTTTTGTTTTTGAAAAGCATTAAGGGATGACTGTTAACCTACATAAGAGCATCTCCAATAGACTCCCTTAATGACATCCCTTAGCTTAATTAAGGGAGTATGTATATTTTTGCAACTCCAACAACTCCCTAAATGACTCCCTTAATTGTGTTCAAGTGGAGTTCACTCCCTTAATTAAGGGGTGTTTTTAAACCCCCTTAAAGTGGGCTCCCCCTATTTAAAATTATTTCATTTCTTAAAAACTCTATCTAACATATATTACACAACATCTAACATTTAAATAATAATAATAAATTATTAAAGGGACCATTTAAGGGAGTATTGTTGGGGTATATACTCCCTTAATGGCCCCTTACATCAACATTCACCCTTATTTAAGGGAGTCTCTAAGGTAGATTGTTGGAGATACTCTAATCCTTTAAAACATATTCTTGTCATTTATTTATTTAAATCACTTATTTTCCCTGTATATAAGTTTCTTATTAAGGGTTTTTGATTCAACTCAATTTGACCCTTATTCTTTTTTGAATCACTTATTTCATGTCAGCAAGATAGATTTACATATGCTTATAACATCTAGAAATATTTGCTATTCCTCCATAGTTTATTTGTGGATATCTTTATTGGTCTTCATGACCAACTTAAAGAAGTGAGTGCAAATAAGAGAATCACTTTTAAGATATTTCTACATGCATGATTCTCTTTACACGTCTATCGATCACTTCTTATATGCTTATTTTCATGAATAACTTTTATAAATTTAGTTAAGTTTCACACAAAAAAAATTAAAAAATTAAAAAAAATTTTTTATGAATTTAGCATTTTCTAGACTCAAAGTTGAACTATATGTAGATAACCTGGCTAAACATTAATTCTACTTAGTTATTACAGCCTCATTCCACAGTTGTAATTCAAATTGACGTTATCATTTTGGTAAGGACTAATTGCACAAACATCCCCTAAATTTAGGTATAATTGCACGCATATGGAGCTTTTACCCATAATTGTACAAACGTCCCCTGTCATTAGTTGACTTCCGTTAACTCTAACCATTGACCATAATTTTGACCACGATAACTAAAGTGCCAATAGTTATCTATTTTATTATTTAAATTAATAATTAAAAAACGAAACAGAAAAGACAAAGAAAAAAATCAATCATTTTTTTTTCTCTTTCATTTTCTCAACTCCCAAACACAATCCAAAAATAAACTTAATAAACAAAAACCAAAACTCAATCCCACAAATCAAAACCAAAACTCAAATCCTCAAACACTAACCAAAAATTAAATCCACAAATAAAAACCCAAATCTATCAATCCCACAACCAGTTAATCACATACATTTTTTTTATAAAAAAAATTATAACTTCAACAGTCAATTTTTAACTTTCTAGGTTGAAGTTCTATTTTTTTTTTTTTTTTAAATGAATGTGGTTTACTGGTTGTAGAATTGATAGATTTGAGTTTTTATTTATGGATTTGATTTTTGGTTGTTGTTTGAGGATTTGAGTTTTGGTTTTTGTTTGTCAAGTATATTTTTGGATTGTTTTGGGGGTTGAGAAAATGAAAGAGAAAAAAAAATCTTCTTTGTCTTTTCTGTTTCATTTTTTAATTATTGATTTAAATAATAAAATAGGTAACTAGGGGCATTTTAGTCATTGTGGGTTAAAATTGTGGTAAATAGTTAGAGTTAACGGAAGTCAACTAACAGCAGGGGACGTTTATATAATTATGGATAAAGTTCCAAATGCATACAATTATGCCTAAAATTAGGGGATGTTTGCGCAATTAGTCCTTTTGGTAATAAGTTAGTAGCTTGGAAATGATCAGTTTAGGAGAATAGCCATCTGATGGTGGCAGGCATGACAGTTACAATGGTGGTCTTGGTGCTGTGGACCTGTGGAAGTGTTGTTGGAGGTCCAGGATGTGGCAACACTTTTGCATATTTGCCTTACAGTTTGTTGTTTAATGTATTGTATGGTTCTGGTGTGTGCATGTATAATAAGATTGACACGAATGATAAGATTTGGGTGTCAGATGTTGCCACCAACAAAACTTATTTAATGAATAAGTTTTTTTCTTAGTAATTAATAACTCTTCTATTATTATTTGAATAATGATTAGGTGAGTTAGTATCCAAAATACTGACCTCACTAATGGGAGTGTAGCACATGACCTTTTTTCTTTTACTTTTTACATTTATCCCACAAATTAGGCCATGTGCTACACTCTCATTGGTGGGGTCAGTAGTGAGTATTGATTCTTATTATTTTATTTCTTTGATCCAATCGGATTGGATCGGATATTAGATAATGGCAAATCCATTGAATCTGATCCGCCGCACACCCCTAATTCTATCGTATTAAATTGGATTTAATTAAATTAATACTATATTTTGTTCAGGCAAGAGAAGCTTTTAAAAGCCTGCTACTGTCCGCAAAATAAAAAATGGCGAAAAATGAAAAAAAGAAATTGGGAAGTGGGAACTAATTAGTATTAGTAGCTGAATTGCATTCATTTCACAAGTGCAATCAATCATGGATCATTTGATGAGAACAAAAACAAACCTAACCAAACCGAAAAGCAAAGTTTTGTCTTTCTTTCCTAGTCCAGGAATAAACTTGACATTTCCAGCAAGGTTAAGATTCGGGTTGGTTAAGCCATTCAGCTTGGCAGTCTCATTTACATCAGTCATGAACTGCGAACAAATTGTATGTAGAGTATCTCCGGATTCAATCCTATAGGTCATAACATTACTAGCTAGTACTTTGTTCAGAACAATCACATTTTAGTTATTTTTGTTAAATACGGTTCTAATCTCAATTAGAATTACAAAAGACAGATAAAATGTTCTTATGACCCTACAAACCTTTTTTATTTTTTTATTTTTTTAATATAAAGTCATTTTTCTTCCTCTTTTATGGTTTACAAACCCTAATTTTTTTCTCCCAAAATTTTAAAGTTTTGTTTGATTCTAAAATGATGGCGAATAATATTTGATTAAAAGAAATTTTTGCAATGAAAAAGAATGATTTGCAACAAGAAACAACAATAATGAAGTTTTTTTTTTTTTTTGGTTGAATCTCAAGAATTTTAAAATATATGTTTATTGAAATTTTACGGGATTTGGTTTGGTATATCTCCAAAAGATTACTTAGTAAACTCGAACTATTTTTTTTATTTGTTTTTTTATTATTATTAACATGAGTTAGGATATAGGAATCTTTAATTAATTTTTTTTTTTTTTAATGAAGTATGTTTAGAATAAAATTATTAAAAGATAAAAAAGGATTACATTAATAAAATGAAGTGTCTTATTATTATTTTTAAATTAAGTTTTTGGATGAAGCCTTATGTAAAAAAAGACTAAAAAACTAATGCGTTGACCATAGCTTCAGTTGTTTTACTGCCTAACAATATAGGCTGATGCCATCAAAGAGATATTATTAAACAGTTCTAAGTTTCCAAATTTTGTTAAAAAATCTCACTAGAATTCATCAGAAACCTTCTTCCCAATGAAAAAAAAAAAAACCCTCCTTGTATTGTATTTATGCCAAACATTATTGAATATTTATGAAATTCATCCATTTCCCAAGCAACAATTGTTACCGGGGAAGATAGGGGCCTAGCCATGACTTTTTTTTTTTTTTTTTTGCTATTATAATATTTCGGCATTAAAAGGGAGTCATGATTCAAACTCACAAGGTGTAGTGTGATTAATTTACCACCGAAACAAGCTCATTATAACTCTCAAGTTTAGTCCTAATTGCAGCTAGATGAACGTTTTGTTTAAAATTGCACAAACCTCCCCTACCATTAATTTACCTCCATTAAATATTAACTGCTCATGGGTAAAATTGTCAATTTCATTCTTTAATAATTTATCTAATATATCGGTAATAAATAAATGGAGGAGATCAAAATCTCTTCACTCAAATGGATGGAGGAGAAAAAAATAGAAGAAGAAGATGAAGCGTAAAAATGAAGAAGATGAAGCAAAATGCTCGCTCCTCCACTTTGAGCAGATCTACTCCTCGAGGAGGAGCTGTTCTTCCACCGCCGATGGAGGGTTTCAATCGGCGGTAGAGTTGCTTTGATTTGTTAAAAGAACAAAAAATAACACTTTTAGGTTTGTAATGAAAATTGATTTTTTCTTTTTCTTTTTTTTGTTTAGGTCTGGAATCTGGATGGATCATTTTATTTGGGTGATGAATGGATTAAAGGAGATGAACGGTTTCAATCTAAAAAATAAACGAAAAATCTCAATTGTTTGGGTGATGATGGGTTTTATTTATTATTACTCTTATTTTTTTGACAATGGGTGATGAATCTCGGGAAAAAAAAAAACATTATCCTCAACATTGTTTTATTAAAATTTAAATTTTTATTATATATTATATTATATTCATTTATTATTTATTCTAGGCAAGAAAAGAAAGTATAAAATAATACAAATAGGGGCATTCAAGTCATTTTACCATAAAAGTTTGGTCAAAGGTTAAGTTTAATGTTAGTCAATTAAAGGGAGGGGATGTTTGTGAAATTTTAGGCAAAAGGTCCATCTAACTTCAATTAAACCTAAATTCGAGGGAGGCTTGTGCAGTTTCCCCAAAATAATAATAAAAAAACTTGTGTTTATTATAAGGTATTAGAACAGAAATGAAAAAAAAAAAAACAATTATTTTTAAGATTAAAAAAATATTCAAAATGATTTAAAAGAAAAAAGGATAAAATAGTAATTACATCATAAGAGGAGTAGTCGGAGGCTTATATATATATATATATAATATGGGGTGGGCAAAAAACCAATGAACCGAATCGATCAAATCGGTTTTTTTTTTCTTCTGGTTTTCTTATGTTGACCGGTTCAATTCGATTCATTTTTTTTAAAACGGATTGGATCAAGTTTTTTTTTTTTTTCCAGTTCGAGAGATCCAACTAATATATATATATATATTTTTTTTTTTTTTAAAACCTAGTTTAATATTCAACAGTCCATAAAACTATGAAAATGTGTCGCAACATATTTTTTTACTTTGTTTTTTGTTGAATTATTTTAAACTAGTATTTTTCAATTTGTTCAAACCCATAATTTAATTTGGTTAAAGGCCCAAAATGATTAAAATATGAAAATCTGTGTATTAATTAAAGGCCATTAATTTGGCCCGATAGGTCCAAAATTGAAAAAACCTAACCGATCCAATTCAGTTGGTTTTTGATTGGTTGATATTTGTAAATTTTATTAGATCGATTTTTTTTTAGAGAAACCAAACTTTATCGATTTTTTATCGGTTCTATTGAAAAATGAATCGATTCATTAAATGTCCACCCTTATATATATAGGAACATGTATTATTATTATTATTACTATATATTGATATTAAAGATCCCGGACGTTTTCCTTTTACTCTAAAATTTCACACTTTTTGAAAGAAAATTCTGGTAATTGAATTCTTTTTTCTCCTACTAGTGGGTATGGACTTTAAATTCTGGTAATTGAAAATGGTTTTGATCGAAACCACATGCATAGTTGAATTTCAAATTTTCAATTAGCTTTTATTGTGTTGATTTTCTGAAAAAGCTGCTTCTCGTCCACACTGTTCACCCCAAACAAACATTTTTAGAAGAGCTTTGAATTCAAACTCATAATTTCTCTCTCAGTGTATGATGTATTAATTGTACATACTTCAATCAGAAAATCCTAGAATCAAAAGATTTTCTTTTTTTAATTGCAATTTTGAGTTCAATAACTTTGTTAAAAATATTTATAAGAGAACAGCTTTTTAAGCAAGCCACACTGTCACACACTCACACCGTAAAAAAAGCTACCGGAAAAAAAGCGCTTGAAGTGATGAATAGTAAAACCCTTTGAACGATAGACTCCCACAGACTTGTTTGACGTGAAAATTACTTTCATATATATTTTTTAAAGATCGAAATCACTTATATGAATTATTAAAAAAAAAAAAAAAAAAAAATTCACTTATATGGCCTTCTCTAGCCATCCTTCATTTCTTTAAAATGAAGAAAATATTAACTCCAACCATTCTTCAAAATGAAGATAGCTTTTGGTTCTTCAAAATTGAAGATCCAAAATTGGATCTTCATTTCACTATTTAATTAAAATATTATTATTTTCTCTTTCCATTTTCTTTTTCACTTTTTAATTAAACTCAATTAATCATATATAATTTTTTATTTATAAATATAATTAGTATAAAAATTAAACCATTAGAAATATTTTGTTGAAATCTTTCAACCGAATATAATATTGACTATATTTTAATTATTATCTAATAAGATAATGTAGAGAAAATAATTTTATTAAAGTAAAATAATAATTATTTGAGGAAATACCCCTTTTAACCAAAAATTAAGGATCTTTATTGTTTTTAGCCAGAATTAGTAAACTGATTGTTTTTGTCAAATAATCCACTGAAGAGACATAATTGCCCCTCAATTTTTTTTAAAATACTTCTTCTCTCTCCTTTTCTCTCTCATTTCTACAGAATCAGTTTTTTTTTTAATTTTTTTTTTCAAATTTCTTTTTTAAAAAAAAAATTACACTTTATTTATAAAAATAAAATGTTAAAAAAAAAATGATATTAAAGAGTATTGAACCATGGTCCATAACCCTTGTCCAAGTAATTAGTATTGAATCAGTTTTTTTATTTCTTTCTCTCTCTCCTTTCTCTCCCACGTTACCTTCTTCTTCTTTCTTTCCTCTCTTCTCTTTCTCTCTCACTACCTCACGCCATCTCTCCTCCTCTCTCCTCCATCTTCTTCTTCTCTCCTTCTTCTTCTTCTCTTTCTCTCCTCTCTTCTCATTCTCTTTCACATTTTTTTTCCAGGTTTTAAAAAAAATTCAGAATTTTTTTAAACCAAAAATTTCAGATTTGGTGGTTGTGTTTAAGTTTGGGTTTTCCAATGGGTTTTCCGATCGTCGGTCGTCCGATTTGGGTTTAAGGGTGGTTCGGTTTCCAAATTTATTTTTTAAAATTTTCAGTTTTTTATTTTTATTTTGAAAAAATTTACAGATTTTGTTTTTGTTTAAAATTATTTCCAATTTTTTTTAAAAAAAAAAATCAGGTTTTTGAGTGTTAGTTGTTGATATTAAGGGTGGTTGTGGTTGTAAATGTTTGGATTTGAGTGTTAGTTGGATTTGAATGTTTAAAAAAAAATTCAGATTCTTTTTTTTAAAATTTCTAGATCTTGTTTTGTTTTTTCCAGATTAAACACACCAGTTATAATCAATTAAACACACTAGACCAATTAAACACATCATGTCACCAATTAAACACACAAGGGCAACTCCATTAAACACACCAAGTATAAATCAATTAAACATATCATGACACACCATGTGTAAACCAATTAAACACACCAGACTAATTAAACACATCACAACAATTAAACACACCACAACAACCCAATTAAACACACTAGGCTAACCCAATTAAACACAATTAAACACATCTGGGAAGAAGAAGAAGAAGATGGAGGTCTGGGAAGAAGAAGAAGAAAAAGAAAAAGAAAATAGAGAAAAAAAGTTTTTTTTTTCGGGCAAAACGAATTAAACACACTAGGTAAAACGAATTAAACACATCAGGTAAAAATGAATTAAACACACCAAGCAAAAACGACTAAACACACCAGAGAAAAACGACTAAACACACAAGGCCAAAAGAACTAAACACACCAGGCCAAATCGACTAAACACACCGGCCAAAAATGACTAAACACACCAGGCCAAAACGAGTAAACACACCAGACAAACAGGACTAAACACACCAGGCCAACACGACTAAACACACCAGGCAAAAAAGACTAAACACACCAGGAAAAAATGACTAAACACACCAGGCAAAATTTCTGAATGAAGGGCATTTTTGTCAGAAAAGTGGATTTTTTGATAAAAACAATCAAAATACTAATTCCGGCTAAAAACAATAAATCTCCTTAATTTTTGACTAGTGTCCATTTTCACCCATAATATTTTATTATTTAAATATTATAAAATAAAGAATAGTTGTAGTAGTAGAATTATGAAGATTGAATATTTATAGAATATTTCATTTTCAATCTTTAAATTGAAAAAAAAATTAAAGATCGATCGGGGATGGCCTACGAAAAGTATAATTTTTTTCTTTTTCTCAAAAAATGTGAAAATGCTTTTGACTATTGAATTGTTCGATGTTCAGAAAGGATCCCGTACTTACCAACTACTGCAGCTTTTATTTCAAAATAATAAATATAAATAAATAAATAAATAAAAACCTGTTAAAAGTGTATTTAAAAAAGTTTGAATTCAAAAAATTGCATAACAGTTATGTTTTTTTTCTACTGTTATAAAATAAATTTTTGAATGTAATTACAATATAAATAAAAACGTTTTGTTTGAATGTTGTAACTGATAACAACATTATTTTGTTTAAATTTATAAAACGTTTTTTTTATTGAATGTTCTAGTTATTACATCAGTTTTTTATTTTATTTTAAGGGTTGGTTTAAATTTGTCTTTTCAGTTATGATTTTCTAATCCTATAAATAGAGGCTTTTGCCTCATTCACAAAACACAACATTTTGAAATAACAAAAGCTCTCAGTTGTAATTATAAAAGAAATTATTGAGTGTTCCTTGTTAGTATTTCGAGCAATCTTTGAAAGAGTTTGAACATTCCGATTCTTCTTTGTGCAAAGAAGTTTCGAGACAGAGGTGATTCTGGGCTGTTTTATCCTAGAGACGACGTGGCAACTTTGGAACTGCTTGCACAATTAGGGCAGAGCCGCGAAACATCTTAAAGAGAGCGACATTGTCCGCGACTCAGCCACTTTCCAGGTTTTTCTACTCTAATTATATTGTGTACTGTTTGAAATATTTTCCAGTAGAAAAATTGTTTTTAAAATAATTTACAGCAACAATATTGTTTTTTAAAAATAATTTCCAGCAACAAAAATTTATTTTTGAAACACTTTCCATCTACTATTTGTATTGAAGAGTTTTGCAGCAACAAAACCCTACTGCCTCAACGACCCACATGAAAATAAATGCAAAGTACTACAAAGTTTGTGCATGTACTACAAGTGTACGACCACACTTGCAAACTTTTCCAGCAAACTTTGAAAATTTTTCCACATGCATTCGATTGTTTTTAGTTCAATGGTTGAGATGGCTTTATGGAGAGTGCTATCAAGAACACTCTCCATAAAATGGTTTAGTTGTTTGCCATTCACACATGTACAATAAGGTTATAAATTCGAGTCTATTTATCTACTCAAATATCAAAAGGAAATTATCATTCTCCCCCCTATAGTTTGCCATATTCTCCAATCTCCCTCCTTTAGTTTTAAAATTCTCCATTTTTCCCCCTCCTATGTACAAATACAACCAATTTAACCATATAAAAATAGGCATGGGAGGGGGAAAATTAGAGAATTTTAAAACTAGAGGGGGGAGATTGGAGAATACGGTAAACTAAAGGGGGGAGAATGATAATTTCCCAATATCAAATTATTGTAATATTTTAAAAATAATAGTGCTACACATCCCATCTAAAATTTCAAACATTTTCATCACAACTCATGTGACAATTGAAGTGTCAAATGTTATGTGAATACACATTAATAATGATTTCTCTCATTTATCATATGTAACCGGTCACCATTTAACACTTCACACGAAAAATTGTGATATTTTCTTGATCATAATTTACAAAAACTTTGACTACTCTTAGCCTATTAGGTCTCGTAAGTACAATTTATACAAATTTCATTATTGTTTTGTTTGTGATCAAAATATAGGAGTTTGAAAGTGAAACAATTATTATGTTATCACAGTTTTCATTAGCAAAACATTTTTCTACCGTCATTTTATAATTTCAATTCATCATAGTTATGTTTTTTTTTTTTTCTCTTTATACAATTTGTGTTGTTGGTTACAATTTCGGCTTAATAAACCTAATGTAAAATCCTTAACACTCATCGATTTCAATGACAAACGAAAACAAATATTTAATTCACTTTGGATTCTAATAAAAATCTTGCTTTAAGCTATGACAACTTTTTGTCAACGAGCATTCAAAAAAAAAAAAAAAAAGCTGTGTTAAGGAGTACGAGTTTTTCTCCGGTAGACATATAAATGTGAGTATACTTATAGTATATTTATCCATCTCATCACTTTTTTATTAGAAAAGACAATGCAATTGAGTCAAATAATGCTTAATGTTAAAAAGTGAAAATAAATTAAATGTGTAATTTTTAGAATTTTAATCTAAACAATTAAATTTTATTTTCATGGTAATTTAAACATTATTTGTTTTATTGCTAAAAAATCCAATAAGCAATCTTCTTTTTTTTTTTTTTTTTGAGAATTCCAATAAGCAATCTAAAAGTCAAAATAATTATTTATAATTGTAAAATTACAAACACGTCACCTCATAATATAAATGACGGTGCATCTCCCTTTCACATAGATGGTGAGAGTTTGAGTCATGCTATATGAATTCACGTGATTCTTGAAAAATAAAAATATAATTTATATATTATATATATATATATATATATATATAATATTTTTAAAATGATTAATGATTATTTAGAAAAAGTAAAAAGTGTATTCACTTTTTCCTTTTCGATTTAACCACATTGTGTGAAAACGAAACCCAAATAAATAAGATCTAAATAGAAAGACCCATTTCTTGAAAAAAAAAAAAAAAAAAAAAAAAAAACTCATATTTGGTGATGTTTTACAAATGAGTCTCAACCATTACGGATTCTCTAAAGACAAGCCGATAATAATTTTTTTATCACGAATTGTTACAAATAGCTATTTAGAATTATAGAAATACCCTTGAAACTTTTTTAACACATACAATACAATAATTTACTCTGTGAATTCACGTGATTCTTGAAATGGGAGCTTACTCTATGTATTCACGTGATTCCTAAAAAAAATCAGTTGTCAGGTAAAACAGTAACCTTTTTTATTTGACTAACATGAAAATTTTGTTTGACATGAAACAGTTGAATTGATCCGATGTTCAAAAAGGATCCCGTATAAAAACAAAAATGGTTGCAGTCTCATGCATAGGGATGACAATTAAACCTGAACCTGTGGGACTCGTTTGAACCCAACCCGTTTAAAGAGGGTTTGGATTGGGATAAGCATATCCGTGGACGGGTTTAGATTTGGGTTTGGGTTTAAAAATTGTACCCGTCACGGGTTTAGGTTTGGGTATGGATTTGGAACCCATATACCCACGAACAATAAAAATTATATAATATTTTATTATTTAAAATATTATAAATTTAAACTATAATTTAATTATTTAGAGAATAATTAAACATTTCAATCTATTAAGTGTTTTTATTCTTTAAAATTATAATATTTCATATATTTAAATAATATAGAAATAATTTTCAAAAAAAAAAAAAATTGGCGTGTTCATGGATTTTACCCGTGGACCCGCTTGTTTCATGGGTTTATGGGCGGGTTTGAGTGTCCCCTAAACCCACGGGTAAAACCCGAACCTAAACCCGTTTATTTTCACGGGTTCACGGGCGTGTTTGATAGACAAAAAATTTCGTGTGTTTGGGTTTAAATTTTACCAAACCCGTCCGAGCCCACCCCATTACCATTCCTACTCATGCACATATGTATACATTTTATACTTACCAAGTTACCAGTTACCAAGTTACCAACTACTGCAGCTTTTATAGTTTTATTTCAAAATAAAAAAATAAAAACCTACTGCCTTAACCACCCACATGAAAATAAATGCGAAGTACATTAAACAAGTTTTTCCAACAAACTTTGAAAACTTTTTAGTTCAATTTAATTGTTGTGTAATGTTTGGTTGAAAATGGTTTTGGAGAGTGCTACCAACAACACACCAAACTCTAACCTCACTTTAGAGCATCTCACATCCATCCTCTAAATTCATCCATCCTCTAAATTCATGTTTCCAAGACAATTTAGAGGATTTTGGAGGATTAGAGCATCTTCCACCCATTCTCTATCTCTATCTCTATCTCTAAAATAGCGAACCAAAAAGGAATATTCCTCCCATATTCTATCTCTAAAAATTTTTCACTCCCACTATACTCTCTATCCTTATCTCTATCTCTATCTCTATCCCTATTTCCATTTATATCTTCAATAATCTTCAATAACTTATATTTTCATTACTATTTTTAGTTTCTTTAATAAATTATTGTTCAACTAAATTTTAACAAATATTATTTATAATAACATTTGTAATTTATTTATTTTTTTGGGAAAGTATCATTTTCCCCCCTGTAGTTTTCCATATTCATAAAGTTGCCCCCCTAGTTTCAGAAATGGTTGGTCTTCCCCCTCTAGTTTGCCATATTCGAATATTTACCCCCTATCGTTAGGATTTCAGTTAAATAATGGTTTGACCGTTAAATACAAAGGAGAAAGTACTTTTTTACCCCTAATAATAGGGAAAGTATCATTTTCCCCCCTGTAGTTTGCCATATTCATAAAGTTGTCCCCCTAGTTTCAGAATGGTTGGTCTTCCCCCTCTAGTTTGCCATATTCGAATATTTACCCCCTACCCTTAGGATTTCCGTTAAATAATGGTTTGACCGTTAAATACAAAGGAGAAAGTACGTTTTCACCCCTAATAATAACTTTGATTTAAAAAAAAAAAAAAAAAAAAAACAGAACAGAATTAGCTTAATAAGGTATATTTAATAATTATTAAAAGATATTAAAAATAATATTAAAAAATTAAAAACATCAATTTCAACTTTCAAGCCTTAATTATCTCTTTCTCCCTCGAAATTAAAAAACAATTATTAATTATCTCGAGATTTAATCTCCACCATCCATCTCAAACATGGACGGTGGAGATAATTATATAAAAAAATATTAATATCAAAAATAATAAAATAATATAATTGTAAAAAAAAACTAATCAAATTATATAATAATAATAATAATAATAATAATAATAATAATAATTGTAAAAATAAACAAAAACGATATTAAAAAAATCTCACTTTCTCTCTCTCAACATTATCTGTGATAATTAATCTCTCTCTTTTCTTCATCCTATCGCCGGCGAGAATAAAACAAAATAAAAAGTTAGGTGGTGTTTGCTAATGAATCTAATAATAATAGGGAAAGTATCACAGATAATGTTGAGAGAGAGAAAGTGAGATTTTTTTTAATATTGTTTTTGTTTATTTTTACAATTATATTATTATTATTATTATTATTATATAATTTGATTAGTTTTTTTTTTTTTTTTTTACAATTATATTATTTTATAACTTTTGATATTAATATTTTTATATATAATTATCTCCACCGTCCATGTTTGAGATGGATGGTGGATATTGAATCTGGAGATAATTAATAATTGTTTTTTAATTTCGAGGGAGAGAGAGATAATTAAGGCTTGAAAGTTGAAATTGATGTTTTTAATTTTTTAATATTATTTTTAATATCTTTTAATAATTATTAAATATACCTTGTTAAGCTAGTTCTGTTATGTTTTTTTTTTTTTAAATCAACGTTATTATTAGGGGTAAAAACTTACTTTCTCCTTTGTATTTAACGATCAAATCATTATTTAACGGAAATTCTAAGGGTAGGGGATAAATATTCGAATATGGCAAACTAGAGGGGGAAGACCAACCATTCTGAACTAGGGGGGCAACTTTATGAATATGGCAAACTACAGGGGGGAAATGATACTTTCCCTATTATTAGGGGTAAAAACGTACTTTCTCCTTTGTATTTAATGGTCAAACCATTATTTAACGGAAATCCTAACGGTAGGGGGTAAATATTCGAATATGGCAAACTAGAGGGGGAGACCAACCATTTCTGAAACTATGGTGGGTAACTCTATGAATATGGCAAACTACAGGGGGGGAAATGATACTTTCCCTTTTTTTTTATACTTTTTTTAAAAATATAATATTTTATTAATGCATGAATTTATAATAACTAATTTTTGGGTTCTAAAACATTTTTCAACTAATTTTCTCAACCTACTTATTTCTTTTATAACATTTATCAACTAATTTTCCCAATCTATTTATTTTTTTTCTAACTTTTTCAATCAACCATTTTAAATATAATTTATTAAACCAACCTACATATTGTTGTATCAGACTTTATTGTTATATAAATACATATAATTTGTTGCTGTACCAAACTTTCTCAACCAATTAAAGGTGATATAATGTTTTTATATTATTGTAATTTTTAATATTAATATTTATTATTTTCGGGTATTTGGTTTGGGTTTTTATTTTATTATTAACTTATAATTATTAATTTGTAATAAGAGATTGCCCAGATGATAAAGTACGGTAAATAAAAAATTATTAATTAATATTCAATATTGGACTCATTTTAAAAATCTATATTAAACATTTCTAATGGTATAATTTTTATGTTAATAAAATGTATAAATTAAATTTTATTATACATTAATTGAATTTAATGAAAAAGTTAAAAGGATATAATTGGAATAAAAAAAAAAAGATAAAAAGTGGTTTTAGAGGATAGGAAATGGTTCTCTAAATTTAGAGAATGGAGTGGAGGTTCTCTAAATTTTTTCTTGGAAACAACATTTTAGAGGATGGGTGGGAGCAACAAATTCTCTACAATCCTCTAAATTTTCTTAGAAACATGAATGTAGAGGGTGGGTGGGAGATGCTCTTAGTTGCTCCCATGGCCACCCACCCTCTAAATTGTTGTTTCCAAGAAAAAATTGGTTTTCTAAATTTAGAGCATCATTTCTCATCCTCTAAAACCACTTTTCAACTTTTTTTTATTTCAATTATATCCTTTTAATTTTTTTATTAAATTCAATTAATGTATAATAAAATTTAATTTATATATTTTATTAACATAAAAATTATACCATTATAAATGTTTCATCTAGATCTTTAAAATGAGTCCAGTATTAAATATTAATTAATAATTTTTTATTTACCATACTTTATCATTTGTTCTTCATTTTATTATTTTGTTATAATTTTCTCTAAAAAAATTATTTTATGCTATAAAAAAAAAATTATGTTAAAGAAAATAAAAGTAATTTGAAGATATAAATAGAAATATGTATAGAGATAGAGATAAAGATAGAGAGTGTGGTGGAAGTGAACAAATTTTAGAGATAGAATCCGGGAGGAATATTCCCTTTTGGATCTCTATTTTAGAGATAGAGATAGAGAGTGTGGTGGAAGATGCTCTTAAAATGAAAATGGTCTCCAACTTCACTTTAAAACAGAGTGTATTTTTGCTCACCCCCTTTCAAGGGGGTAAGCATTACTCCCTCCCAAACACATGACATGTGTCTATAGAGGGATAAAATTGTTTAAAATTTTATCTCTCTATAGATACATGTCATTCATTTAAACGAGGTAATGGTTACCTCCTTGAAGGGTGAGCAAAAGTGTTTTCTTTAAAACACACACCAAACTCTAACGTGAAACACACTCTCCAATGTTGCTTCAAATTTGCAGATTCCCAGATTTTTTTTGTTGCGCTACAGTACGCTTTATATAAAGCGGACTGTTCACGCACGAAACAGCCAACTTTTTTCTTTTTTTATTTTATAGATGTCACGTCAAGGTTTTTTTTTTTTTTTTTTAATTTCTAATTTTAACCATTTCATATTTAATTAAAATAATATGTATTCCTAAAAAATATACCATTGAAAAGATCTCGTTGAGATCTTTAAAATAACACACATTTTGATATATATTTTATGTCAATAAAAGTATTAAATATTGTATAAATTAACTAATAGAAATTAATTGGTATTATATAAATATTTATTGGAAGAATATTATTTAAAGATGTTTTTTTAGTGTAAAATTTGATGTAAAACATTGAATGGAAAAAATTTGTTATTAACATATACCCAAAAGATTCCCATTTAACTTCAAATTGGAGTAAAATTTAGGACCAAACATTGGAGATGCTCTAGATGTGAGAGGCACACAGCTGGAGTCTATTTACTTACTTAAATCCCAAATTATTGTAATATTTTAAAAACAGTAGTTATACACATCCAATCTAAAAAATTTCATTTTTGCTTACCCCCTTAACTGGGGGTGAGCATTACCCCCACCCAACTGAATGTCAAGTGTCCCTAAATAAACTAAGGGTTAACAGATATTATTCTACAGATTTTACCCCTGTTTTTATTTTTATTTTTTATTTTTCTTAACACCAACAATTGAAAATCAATTAAAAATACCAGAAATTGAAAAAAAAAAAAAAAAAAGATCAACACCATCTGTCCAAGGAACAAAAGCAAGAAGCCAAGATATATCAGCAATCCAGCACGAATTTGCTAAGAAATACTACCACAAAGTCTCCATCATCTACTCTCCATATAAAACCTGGTTTTAATTCATTATTATGCTAAAAAAATCAAGCTGACACAATATGTAAATTACTCTCATCACCATCAAAACAAGAACACAACCCATAAAATCATCATCACCATCCACCTCAAAACACCATCACCACCACTCAAACCCTAACCCACCTCCACCCACAAATATTACAATAAACAATGTAGATTTAACAAATAAATAAATAAATAAATAAATAAATAAAGTCTAAACACAAATCCCATGTAAAAAAAATAAAAATAAAAAAAAAAACAAAAAAAAAAACTAAAACAATATTAAAAAAATAAAAAAAATCTTCACATTCTCTTTCTCTCAACTGTTCTCCTTTGAGTTTCTCACCCATGGTCAACCGTCTCTTGGCTGCCGGCGAGGAGCAGCGATGGGCTTCTCGTCTTTCTCTCCGGCTTCTCTCTCTGTCTCTCTCTTCTTCGATCTCCTTCGATTCGAGCCGATTTGGTGGTTTCGGCGAGGATTCGAGGTGGGTTGGTGGCTAGGGTTCGTTAGCGGTGAGTGTGACTGGGTTCTGGTTCGGCGGGGGGGTTTGCCTGGTTTGATTTCGTGGTGATTGATTTTTGATGGTGAGAGGCAGTTAGTGAGAGACAGAGGTTGGGTTTCGTTTTGAGGTGGTTGTGGTGGTTGGATGTGAGGCAATGGTGGGTGTGGTTTTGGTAGATGGTTTATGGTGTTGGAATTTTTTTATTTTATTTTTTATCTGGTGCTTGAGAAGTTAAACTGGTGTGGATTTGGCAGATCGTTTCAAGTGTTGATCTAGATTTTTTTTTAATCTGAATAATTGTTAAAAAAAATTAATTTAAGTTTTATTTTTTATTATATATATATATATATATATCAAATTTACTTAATTATCCTCATTTATTTAATGAAATTTCTATTAGTGTGCACATTTGTTAACCCCGGGCTAACTCAGGGACACTTGGCATTCAGTTGGGTAAGGGTAATGCTCACCCCCAGTTAAGGGGGGTGAGCAAAAATGAACTCCAATTGAAGTGTCAAAATGTGAGTGAATACACATTAATTTATCCTATGAGGAATGCTAAATACACTCTCCCAACACACTCTCAAGTGTTAATATTTTATTTTTTGACATGAAAATTGAGTCATAATAAATGGTTTGTCTGCTCATGTTATTTACAACTCAAACAAAACATTCTCTTCCCAAATTGCCCTTTTACTATTATTTTTTATATTACTATTATTATTATTTATATTATTTACGATTTATTATTATTATTATTATTTATTATTACTATTATCATTATTATTATTTTATTATTTTTTGTTATATTATTATTATTATTTATTATTTATTATTATTATTATTATTGTTATTGTTATTTTATTATTATCATTATTATAATTTAATAATATTATTATCATTATTATTTTTTTTATTATATTATTATCATTATTATTTATTACTATTACTATTACTATTATTATTATTATTATTATTATTATCTTCATTATTATTTCTTTTATTATTTAATTTTTTTATTTTGTTTTTGACATTATTAATACCTTTGTTATTGTAAATGAACAGGTGATATTTATGGGTATTTAAATAATAATAATAATAATAATAATGGTTATTATTATTTAACCGTTATTTTAATTTAAAATTTAAAATTTTTATTTTTATAATTTTATTTTTAAAATTTGGTCAGAGGGGATTTGGGTTATATTATTATATTATATACGGTTTGATGTAATTATGCATATAAGGGGACTTAGTGCAATTTTCCATGATGGATAAATGGATGGTGTTAGGGTTTTGAATAAAGGGTAAAGAAATGAAGAGTCTAAGGGGTTTAACGTCTTAAAAAAAAAATAAGGGGAAATTTAAACTTGCGTATAATATGGGGTAAATGTGCCAATAACCCTTTCTTTTATGTACTCTGCTCATTATTATCATTCTGACCATTACAACAATTTCCTTTTTATATTTAAAATTTCGAAAAATATTATTTCAAATTTTTTAGAATAAATGTGGGGATTACATTGAGCCGAGTAAAAAGATTTTGAAACTCTATTTAATGATATTCTACGGTCATATCTAGAAAAAAAAGTAAGAAATGGTAATTATTACACCAAATAACAATATGGCAGAGTAAATTTAAAGGAAAAAAAAAACAGAAGAGAAAAACTATAGAATTTGGTTAAACGCATGCGTTTAACCAAAGGACAAGGATCCTCTCCTCACCTCACCTCATCCTTACCTCACTTAATCTTATGACACGTATGCATTGCAATGAATGAATGGTTAAGATGTGATTGACACTTTATTAACAACCAATCACATGCTTTAAAAAGGTGAGGAAAAGGTGAGGATGATGTGAGGTGAGGAGAGGATCTTGGTCCTTAACCAAAAAGCAATGCTACATATCCCATTACTTTCATCCTAACGTATGTATCCGCTCATTAAGTGACAACTCGACTGCAGGGGGGTGTTTAGCATTACTCTTATTCAAAACCCTAGCTTGAGATCGATCCCCTCTCTCTCTCTCTCTCTATATATATATATATATCTAGTTTGTAACAATCTCAACCAAAAATCCTCTCAAACTCCTCGCCTCTTTATCAGAACGGTTTCCATCTCTCAATCTCCTCCAATCTGTTCAATTTCCATCTGTACGCTGTTCAAATTTATTCACCTTACCAGATTTCCAAGTTCAGATCATACCAACCCACAAAGCTAGATCTTTTTATCAAAGAAACACTCGGAAACAGAATTTCAATGGGTTTCCTTCTCTCAATCTCCTTCCATCTTTCTGTTGGGCTTACCTGTGCGATCCGTCGAGGAATAAAGGTAGATATCCAGATATGATCTGTGACTGTTTTTCTCTCTTTCTTTATTGTTTCACTTGTCTTAAATAGATCTACTTCTCTTGATGGTTTGTGATTGTTTATCTTGATTCTATAATACCATGAATGATTTCTAAAGAAATCTAAAGCTAAAAATGAAGAGCACGTTTAGAGGGAGAAAATATTTTCAGTATCGACAGTGAAAGCATTACAGCGAGAGAGAGCCTTTTTTATAGGCTTACGTACAAAATAACAAGATCCATGATAATATCAACTTTGACTAACCAACTTTGACTTTTTAAAACGGAATTGTTGACTGAGTTATCATTTCGTTTTGACATGGTATTTCTTATATCCGGGTCTTGTTTGTAAAGGGAAAACAGTATGCTTTTTTGCTCTAATTTGTCCTCTTTCGGTCCTAAAAATCTTTATAAAAGTATACATAATTTTAAAAAAATAACAAAGAGACAATGTGTGCTGATCTGTGTAGGTTAAATATTAATGAAATTTAATTTTCCTTTGGTTGGCTAAATAAACTACAATCATATTTTGTGTCTTGAAAATTTTGACCGGGGCAATTGGGGCAATTATACTCTTATATCAAGATATATGGGTAGAAATGAAAAAAACGTCATGGTATTGTTAGAGCATCTGCAATGCAATTATGCATTTGGAGAAAATGGAGTGCCACATAGGATAGATATTAAAAAAATTAGAAAAACTATCTCCAATGCTATTATCTAAATTGAATATGGAAATGGTGTGGCCCAAAAAAAGTTAGAGAATATGGAGTTAGGTTTCTAATTCTAGAAACTCTCCTAGAAATGCTGATTAGAATTTCTAACTCTTTCCACCAATAAAATGTAATCTTTCAACTCTTTCCACCAATAAGATTAAACCTCACTTAATTGTAAAATAAAAGAGGAGAGAGAGTGTAATCATTGTTTTATTATGATTGGACATAAAATGGATGTATATTTGACTTTAAATAATTGTATTGGAGATATGAATAAATAGGAATGTTGAACCAACTTTGAATCACTTATTTTCCCTATATAGAAGTTTCTTATTAAGGGTTTCAGATTTGACTCAATTTTGACCTTTTTGTACATGTGCATATACAACTTTTTGAAAGTATAACAAAGAGAATGTGTGCCGATATGAGTAGGTTAAATATTAATGAAATTTAATTTACATACGTATTTTGTGTTTTGTAAAATTGATGTATGTAGCTCTAATGGGGCAATTTTACTTTTATATCAAGATATGTGGGCTGTGTTTTGATTATCATATCAGTAACAGTAAGGTTTTGGTGTTGACATGAGTTTTCAATCAGACGTCATTACGGCATTTTAAGTTGGGTCATTTTATTATCATTCTTCTTTATTTTATATTTTAATTGTAAACGATTTGGCGGTTACAGATGAGGTATGTGAAGCCACCGCTGCTGTTTGAGAATGTGAAGAAGACTCGTGACTGACTCTGTCTACTTGGTGTCGACACGGGAGATAAGTTTATTTGGGTTGTTATTACAGATTTTGATTTGACATCATCATGATGACATTTTTATTGTCATTGTGATGATGTCAAATCGACAAAAACCATATAAATTCTCCAGTGTCGACACCAAGCTGACGCAGTTGTCATTGTCAACACCAAATAGTCCACACGAGCAGATGCACGCCAAGCCAACGCAGATGTTATTGTCAACATCATAGTCTGAAACTATTGATTCTAGATGACAATATTCTAAAACCACAATTATTTGAAACCTACAAATTCTCGATATCCAAACACCAAGATCAAATCTCAGGGCCTGTCATGCAACCGATTTGCAGTCTGTTTTTGTTTTTGCTTTTCAAAATGATTTTGAATTCGCGGTCGTTAATCGTTTTTCATTTTATTTTCAAAAATAAAAAACAAAATCAGTGTTAAAAGCGAAAAATTTGAAAAGAGTTGTTTTCTGAATTTAAAAAACAATTTGAAAAACAAAATTAAAAAAAAGATCCTAACTTCAATCGAACACTAACACTCTCACTCACTCGACACTCTCAGCTCAACTCTTCCTCCATGGCTGATCTCTGCAGATTTGACTAAGGTATGTCTTCTTCTTCTTTAATTTTTTTTTTTTTTTCTTTCTTAAACCGAAATTAGTGTAGATTTACTTGGATTTACTTGGATCTATGTAGATCTAAGTAGATGTACACTGATTTTTGCTAATTTTATTATACGTAATCCTTAATTTTTTTTTTAGTGATTATTGGGGAAGATATGTTGTCAAAGGCTGCTGTGAAGCTTTGAGCAATCTCCGGTAACTCCTGCTGATAACTTATTATTATATTTTGAATCGTTGAAAGCATGTTATAGTCATCTTTGATGACGTTTCTGTCTTCCCACAACGAAAGACCGATGCTTGCCCTTTGTTTTAGAAACCCTTCTGTGGGTTCTTCGATCTCGTTCAGCTTGTCGCTTCGATCCTCAGGTGGGTGTTTACTTTTTTCTCTCTAAATTTACCTGTGTTTTAATTTTAATTATGGGGTGTGTGATTATATATATGCTTGGTTTCATCAAGTCAACTGGGTCAGTTGTTGTTACTTTTGCTATGTACTATGCAAAATTGTAGCTTTAGCGGTAGAATTGTTGCATTTTGAACTCTCTTTCAGTCTACTGTTTATAAAATAGTTATTGTTTGATGTGTTTGTATTTGAATTTCTATACAAGGTTGTGATTTGATGATTTTTTTGTGTTTCTGTTGAAATTTTGTAACAGGACTTGATTATTGTAAGGACTGTGGTTTTGTGGGTGAAGTAATTTTAAGCTCTAACTAGCAATCAAGGTGGAATTTTTTTTTTCATTTACGGTTGTTGATTGGAGATTTTGGTGGGTTTTTTTGTTCATAAACATGGAGCTAAACAGCTAGTCTCTTATTGGAATTTCTCTCTAGTTATTATTTAGTTGTAGTTTGAGCTATGGTACTGTGCAAGATATTGGTTGTTTGGAATGTGTAAAATATTCTCTTAAGGACCCTTTTGGATACTTGAACTCTTCTTGGAACTTTAACAATGGCACCGAAGGATTCATTGTAAATTTACTGGGGTTGAGTGTTGGCACCTGGATGAAAATAGGGTATTGAATCTCCGCCTTTCGGATATGGGACTCGAGGGTAAATTTGCTGCTGGCCTTGTGAATTGCTCCAGCATGAGTTTTTATGAGTTTTTATCAATCAATCATGAATTTGGAAAAATCAAGATTGCTATCTTCATTGATGAGTTTTTATGATTGTGAATTGTTGTTGAAGGTATTGGCACCAGTCCCAGTTGGATTAGCAGTGTTTGTGGTTCACTTGGCAACAATTCCAATCACAGGAACTGGCATCAATCCTGCAAAATCTTTAGCAGCTTATGCTGTTTGGAGACACACCGTGGCCCAGTGTCTCTAGGTCAGTACGCTTAATCTGACTAATTCCTGATTCTATTCCTTGATGGATTCCATGAATAAGCAAACATAATGTTAACACCCATTCATATTTGATGGAGTCAAAAATTGAAGGAGAACAATAAAAGATGCAATTAACTGATGTTTCTTTCAACAATGTCTTTGATGCTTTTATTTGGTGGAAATTTTGGATTGGACCATTTGCCGGTGCACCCACAGCAGCATTGTTTCACCAAGTTGTCTTAAGAGGAGCATCTGTCAAGGCTCTTGGGTCATTTAGAAGCCAATCCCATTTGTGATTTGTGCGTAATTTTATTTCTTTCTTCATTTGTTCATTTGTTAGACCTAAAAGTTTATTGTACAGGAAGATTGGTATTTTACAAGGAATAATTTATAGTTGTTTAATTTATGTAAAATTTTGTACAGACTAATCGGTACATAACGAGAGGGTCTCAAATTGAAATAGCCATATCTGTATATGTATAACGATTAATGGAGAATTCCGATGTTTCAACTCTTACCGTCCATTTGTTATATGAGGTAGATTGAATCTTTTATTGTTCATTCTAAGAGATTCCTTCTATCAAGGAACAATTTCATGCATTTGTGTTGTTTGTAATTCAATTAAAAATGATTGAATGGTCTGTTAAAAATTAAGGGCCTGTCCTGCAACCGTTTTCATTTTTATTTTTCAAAAATGATTTCAAATTCGTGTTTGTTAACCGTTTTTTATTTTATTTCCAAGAAACAAAAAACAAAATGAAAAACAGAATTAGTGTTAACAGTGAAATATTTGAAAAACACAAAATACTTTTTTTGTTTTTCACTTTGTTTTTTTTATTTTATTTTAAATCACTTTTTTTTTTCTTCCTCTGTCCTTTTCATTTGTTCATCTTCTGCTTCTGTTCTTCTTCTTCCTAACTTCTTGGAGTAACCGATGTCAGCGACACCGATCTGGCTCTGATGCCGGTCCACCGATCCGCTCTTCATCTTCATCGTCAATCTGGTCTTCTTCTTCTTCTTCCCGATCTGATCTTCTTCTTCTTCTTCACGCCGATTTGGTTCAATTTTCGATCTGGTTTATATCTTCTTCTTCTTTGCGCCGATCTGGTTCAATTTTCTTCTTCTTCTTCTTCTTCTTCTTTTTTTTGAACAACACCCCTCAACTATACAAGTCATCTGATTTGGAGCACAATAAGGGTGAAAACAAGAAACAGAATGCTATGAACAACACCCATCAAATACTTTTTACTTTTTAAATTCATTGGCATAGCTACTCTAGAGCACACAAAATACACGCCACAATTCTGACTCAGTAAAATCTGCATTCTACATGAATGTTTTATATATCCCATCTGCGTGGAGAAGCAAAATTATGTGGTACACCACCTACTAAGATAAATTAACAGTGCATTGAGAGATCTGTGAAGCCACAAAGCAGTGTTGGCATTTAAGTAGAGCATCAAGAATGAATCTTTTTGAGTAACCGATACAACTTAGTCCAATAATTTTGGAATGAATTAAAGCAAGATCCTTGGAGATTCTAACCACCAAAAAGTGAGACATTTCTAGGGTTGTCTTCTTCTTCTTGTAGTTGAAAATCGGTGAAAGTAGTTGACCTGGTTTGAGGTTTGAGCTGGATCTGCTCTTGGATCTTCTTCTTCTTCACCATGCCCAGATCCATGACTCTCATTTTTTTTATTTTTTTTTATTTTTTTTTTCTTTTTAAAAGATTTCAAATAATTTATAATTATTCAAAAAATTATAATTAATGTGATTTTCTAAAATTTAAAAATAATTTTAAATAAATAAAATGTTTGATCAAATTGTTTTTAGGTTACAATGTGAAATAAAATTTCTGACTTAGTTGTTGATAATTGTTTGGGATGAATTGTTGTTGAATTTTGATATTTTTCGGTTAACATGGCTAGACAAGTATTTAGTGTTTTTATTTTCAGAATACAACTTTCCGTATATGTTCGAAAATGAATCGATCAATGGTCAACGGTCAACACAAAAATCGGGCGACTTGGCTGAAAAATCGGGTGATACAGTCGGAAAATCGACCGATTTGGCCGTAAAATGGAGCTACGCGGAGTCAAAGTCATTGACTCCGTCTAATCGTTAAAAACGTGACCGTCACCGTAGTTCGCCACCGCCGGCGAGTGGGTGGTCACCACTCCGACCAGAAGTTTCAGGAGGCGCCGGAGAAGAAAACCCATGTGTTCGGTGTCCAGATCCGACACCATTAACAGCGAAACGAGAGAAAAAATCTAGATCTGGAAAGTGGAAACCGAGTTGAAGAACAAAACTAGATCGAGAGAGAGAGGATCATATCAGATCTTTGTAGTTGAGAATCAAATCTAGTTTAGAAACTGGAAAATGGAAAGTAGAAGAATTTTTTTTTTTTTTTTTTTTTTAATAACGCAACACACGCAGAGTTAACAAGTAACTAAGTAAGAACCATTAAAGAGAGAAGAAAAAAAAAAATCAGAGAGTGAAAGAGAGGGAGGAATGGAGGATCGAGGAAGCTGCATGGGGAAATGTGAAGTGTGGGTTGAGTCCGTGGAGAGACAAATTATTAAAGTTATTAGTTTTTTATTATTATTTTCATTTTCAATATATGTGGGTCGGTGGCGTGACTCACTGTTAAAACAATTCAAAAATAATAATAACTTTAATAATATATATATATATATATATATATATATCGGTCCCGTTCCTATCAATGCATCATAATATAACTTTATCAGGATATTGAATGTGAGCCACTCATTTATAACAGTGATTTGACAAGTGCATACATACCAAGTCAAAGTATGTAAAACGAGTGGCTCACATTCAATATTTTTATATAATTCTATCAAGATGCACTGATAGAATAATTTCCGATATATATATATATATATATATATATCTTAAAACTGAGTCAGTTTAATAACTTTGTTAAAATAAAATTGAAACAGTAGATAATAGATGAAGAGCCCGAAAATCTTCAGTTGAATTTTTCGTAAGTTGGTGGGCACCGACAATGGTAGAGCGAAAAATAGTTGGCTGTGCTCTACGAGAGCCTATAAAAAATAAGAAAGTAGAACGGAGCGAGAGGTGGGGGGGTCCTGTTGGAGACTTTCCGATGCTTGAGTTAGACAAATTATCAATAAATAAAATAACGTCAAATCAACAATTAAAATGAATTAAATCTAAATCAAACCGTAAACGAAACTGTTGAATCCTAGATGGTGTCGTTCAGAGAGTCTTATGTTCGTTTGGGCTGAGCGTTGAGCAAATTAATTTGCTAAGAGGAAGCGAGGCAAGGACAACGTCAATCCATTCAGAAGTGATGTTCTGTATGCTTGGAGGTCCATGGATTGGAGTCTGTTGGACGAAGAGTAGTCGAACGAAGCAAGGATGGAGATAAATGGGTGTAGATGCCAGATGTTGGATTGGCGGCTTCAGGATTGATGCATGGCTTAAACAATAAGCTTTGGGAGTGTTGTCAAAATAAAAGCAAATTCAACCTGATGTTGGCGTGCTCTTGCAATTAGTCAACCAAGGCAGGTGAAAAGTGTATTGCATTAATTGTGTTGTTTTCTACGTGAATAGGATTAGAGAAAATCTTCCTTTTAATGGAGGGGGAGCCTGCTCTTTATAGCTAGAGAGAGCACTCAAAGATGGATCTGTCCATATCTCCCCAACGATTTCGGCCTCAAATAATGTAACAAGAACCTCTGATATTTTGAGATTCTGGAAGATATTTGAATCAGTCAACCATGTGCTATATGCCAAATTGACTTGGTGTTTGCTGCGACTAGGTCATGGGTTGTAACCGTTTGGATTTACGTCGGGCCTATCTTATGTTGGGTCTCAATATTTGAGTTGTGCTATTTTTAGCTACCACAATAGATAATATAATAGAGACAAAAATGAGATAAAAACGACAAAATAATAACATGAGATAAATGAATAGGGAGAAGAATTGTTACTGCAGTTAATTTTGTATTGATATGAGAATTAAAGTTGCTGATTCGAATTTATGCTCTTTGTATTTCAAAGTCTCAGATCTTATTACAAATGAATTGGATTTTTATTTATAGAGCTAGAGATCCAATCACTATACAACACACACATTGTCGCATGTCAAGCATGGCTTCTTCCACCATTCCACGTGTTAGACTCCTAGGATGAATAAAGATATGTTGCAAATCCATCTATATCACAACAAACTTTATTATTTTCTTTAAAAGTTAACGGTTTTACTCGCTGTGGTAGCAAAAAATAACACAACCCAATTATTGAGACCCAACGGAAGATAGGTCCAACGTAAATCCAAATAGTTACAGCCCCTGACCAAGTCAAGATTGCCATTCAATTGATCAGTTCAAATTCAAATCTCAACAAATCAAGTATCTCGATACATGATCTCAAACCGAGATTGATGGGATTACGTGATTAGCTTATTGGCTGAGTCCTTCCTCATTGGCTATAAATAAAAGAGGTACACTTCATTAGCGGGGACCCCTTTTTTCTTTTGATTCTCCTACTCACTCACACAAAGCAAAAGGACGTGTTTTGCTCTCCCACTCCCACTCACTAAAAACAATGAAAGATGGGACCACCACCTGACTCACATGTTAACCTCACTATACTCTCAATTCGTTTTGAATCCTAAAGCAATATTTCTCCATTCTTGCCATCATTAAACTCCAAAAACAACTCTATTACACCAATTGAAGTCGTTCAACCAAGTCAACTTCTATTAGGGATCACCTCAATTCAATTAATTACTACGCTTTGAGTTCATTCGACCTATTCCTACTCTATATATAAAACTCATACGATGATAAACATGCCTTGTCTCCCCCAAGCAATTTAATTTGCTAAACGCTCAGCCCAAGCGAACATAAGGCTCTCCAAACTACACCACCCATGATTCGACAACTTCGTTTACGGTTTGATGTAGACTTTATTCATTTTAATTGTTGATTCGAAGTTATTTTATTTATTGATAAATTGTCTAACTAGAGCATCGGAGAGTCCCTAACAAGACACCCCCCTCGCTCCGTTTTACCTTCTTTTTTTTAACAGGATCTTGTAGTGCACGACCTACTAATTTTCGCTCTACCATTATCAATGCCCACCGACTTACGAAAATTCAACTGGAGATTTTCGGGCTCTTCAGTTTGGCGCCCACCGTGGGGCTTTGGCAATTATTTTGCAAAACTAACGAATTTGCAGGATTATACGCTAAAACAAAATGGCTCAAAACATCCTTCCCAATGGATCTCGAGTACAATCATGTCGAGCTAATGCGAGCAACGGAAATGCTCACCATCCTAGCAAATCCGTCAACCCCGCTTGGAACACATAATCAAGGCGACTGCTCCACCCAGATACGAGGACTAGATAGATATTCCAAAAGTTCACCAATGAAAAAATTACGATATCCAAATAATCTACATTAAAAAAAAAAAGTAAAAAAAAAAAAAAAAAAATTCTTTCATGAATTGTTGAAGTACAAGTAAAACGAATCACGAATATTTGGACAAGTCAGTATATTTGTAGTTTGTTGCCACATTATTAAAATTGTGAAAATTTACTTGGGGCTTTGATTTTAGTTAGCATTTTTTGTCGTTTGATGCATGTCGAGCAATTTGCTTTGATTTTAGTTTGTATATATTTATTTTTATTTTTATTTTTTTCGTTTGATGCATGTCGAGTAATATATTCTTTGTTATGAATGACAAAATATGGGTTATAAGATTTAAGTTTAAAATGTTCTACGTCGAGCTACGACTTATTTAACTGGCTGTTTATCTCGAGCCACATATGAAAGTCTGAATCTTGCCATGAAAAAACTACGATGACTTTCTTCGAAATTATACTTGATTACTCCATTTTCAGACTACAACTGTGGTTGAAACCACATCGTTCTATATCAAATGGAGCCTCAAAAAAATGCTCTACAACGAGCTACAACAAGTGCTCTACGGAGTTTCAAAAAAAAAAAAAAAAGGCTCTACAGCAAGCTACGCAAGCGCTTTACAGAGCCTTAAAAAAACCACTCTGCAACGAGCTACAACAAGTGCTCTACAGAGCTTCAAAAAACGCTCTACAACGAGCCACAACAAACGCTTTACGAAGCCTAAAAAAAAATCGCTCTACATCGAGCCACAACAAACGCTTACGAAGCCTAAAAAAAAAATCGCTCTACATCGAGCGTTCTACAAATTTCGCTATACATCGAGCGTTCTACAAATATCGCTCTCCGTCGAGCAACATTTTGTGCTCCAAGTTGAGCCGAAATTCATACAAATATCGCTCTCCGTTGAGCTACATTTCGTGCTCCAAGTCGAGCCGAAATTCATACAAATAACGCTCTTCGTTGAGCTATAATTCGTGCTCCAAGTCGAGCTGAAATTCATACAAATATTGCTCTCCGTCGAGCTACATTTCGTGCTCCAAGTCGAGTCGAAATTCATACAAATATTGCTCTCCATTGAGCTACATTTCGTGTTCCAAGTCGAGCCGAAATCCATTATAATATCGCCCTCCGTTGAGCTACATGTCGACTGTCGAACTATCTTTACTACATGTCTACTGTCGAACTCTCTCCGTCGAGCTACATGTCGATTATTGAACTCTGTCATGCTTCGTGTCGACCGTCGAACTCCTCGAACTCTCTCCGTCGAGCTATATGTCGACTATTGAACTTTCTGTTAAGCTTCGTGTCGACTGTTGAACTCCCCCCGTCGAGCTATATGTTGACTGTCGAACTCCCTCCGTCGAGCTATATGTCGACTGTCGAACTCCCTCCGTCGAGCTACATGTTGACTGTCGAACTCTCTATGTCAAGCTTCGTGTCGACTGTTGAACTCTCTGTCAAGCTTCGTGTCCACTGTCGAACTCCCTCCGTCGAGTTACATGTCAACTATCGAACTCTCTCTATCAAGCTTCGTGTCCACTGTCGAACTCCCTCCGTCGAGTTACATGTCAACTATCGAACTCTCTCTGTCAAGCTTCGTGTTGACTGTCGAACTCTCTCTGTCGTGCTACATTGCTTGCTCCAAGTCAGGCCAAAGTTTTGGACGCACTCTACAACTCCAAGTCGAACGCCAAATTGTAACAAAAAGTGAACAAAAAACTAAAGCTATGAATATATCACTGCTTGCCTAGTTAGCATACTACCGCCAAATTGGAATTATAAGGTATATCCTGCACTCTACAATTATATATCTTCTCCTATTTTTGACTTTTTACTTATATTATTACGACATTTCATGGCAGCTAACACTTCTATCTATCTGTCTATCCCCAAACACACATTTCACTCCATGTTTCTTGCTTTTGTCTTTTTAATAAAAGCATTGTTTACTTGCATACTTGCATTTTAAGGATATACAAATGTTGCTCTACCACGAGCATTCTACAAATGTCGCTCTACATCGAGCGTTTTACAAATTTCGCTCTACATCGAGCGTTTTACAAATTTCGCTCTACATCGAGTGTTCTACAAACTTCGCTTTACATCAAGCTCTCCGTACGAAATTGGATCAAGTTACGATCCTTATAAAATTTATTCTACAAACTTTGCTCTATACCAAGCTCTCCAAATTTCGCTTTATGTTGATCTCTCCAAAATTCACTCTACGACGAGCCATAAAATAAACGCTTTACAGAGCCTCAAAAAGCGCTCTACGATGAGCCAAAAATAAAACAAGCTCAAACGACTTCTTAGGAATTCATTACAAAAGAATGAGGCTATTTAAATAATCCAACCCGTTATTTTTCGATTCTATTTTACCAATGATAGTCTTTCAATGCAAGAGTTCGATCGATACAGTCCACTCTCTAACTTAAAGACTTCAACTCAGAGAGTGGGGGGTTAACTGTGCTAGCCAAAAATAGCACAACCTAAATATTGAGGCCCAACGTAAATCCAAATAGTTACAGCCCATGACCAAGTCAGCAAAGATCAAGTCAAGATTGCCATTCAACTGATCAGTTCAAATTCAAATCTCAACAAATCAAGTATCTCGGTACATGATCTCAAACTGAGATTGATGGGATTACGTGATCAGCTTATTGGCTTAGTCCTTCCTCATTGGCTATAAATAAAAGAGGTACACTTCTTCGGAGGGGGGGACCCATTTTTTCTTTTGATTCTCCTACTCACTCACATAGAGCAAAAGGACGTTTTTCGCTCTCCCACTCCCACTGACTAAAAACAATGAAAGACGGGACCACCACCTGACTCACATGTCAACCTCACTCTACTCTCAATTCGTTTTGAATCCTGAAGCAATATTTCTCCATTCTTGCCATCATTAAATCCAAAAACAACTCTATTACACCATTTGAAGTCGTTCAACCAAGTCAACTTCTATTAGACCACTCGCCAACATCCATTCTATAAGTCCGTTCGACAGGGATAACCTCAGTTCAATTAATTACTACGCTTTGAGTTCATTCGACCTACACCTACTCTACATATAAAACTCATACGACGATAAACATGCCTAGTCTCCCCCAAGCAATGTAATTTGCTAAACGCTCAGCCCAAGCGAACATAAGACTCTCCAAACGACACCACCCATGATTCGACAACTTCGTTTACGGTTTGATGTAGACTTTATTCATTTTAATTGTTGATTCGAAGTTATTTTATTTATTGATAAATTGTCTAACTAGAGCATCGGAGAGTCCCTAACAGGACCACCACCCCCCCACCCCCACCCCCCCCCCCCCCCCCCCCCCCCCCCTCTCGCTTCGTTTTACCTTCTTTTTTTTAACAAGATCGCACGACCTACTAATTTTCGCTCTACCATTATCAGTGCCCATCGACTTACGAAAATTCAGCTGGAGATTTTCGAGCTCTTCACTCTCTTTGACTATGGCTCCACTAACACAAAATTACAAAGTAAAAAGATAAATTAAAACAATTAAAAAAAATTGGCCGTCTAGGAATCCATTTAAGTGCCGTCTAGACAGTCTAGATGCTAGGTGTTGGTCTAACGTCTAGCATTTACTAGAATATTGATAAATTATATATCAAATGGGATCTCTCATCTATGAGTTGCAGATGAAAATGATTTTCTGCAGCTTGTATATGAACCATGATCTCAAATCTTCATTAGATCTTGAAACATTGACATTCTATAATTATAAATCATAAGTATAGACGTACACAATAAATATATTCCAAACCATGACTCAAAACAACCACTACGATCTACACCTTACAACAATTTCCTTTATTTGTTATTAAGAAATGTTTAAATTTAAAATTTCATGAATTATTATTTCAAAAAATTTGGAATAAATGAGAGGATTACGTTGAGCCACATAAAATAATTTTGAAACTTTAAAACATTTAATGATATTGTACAGTTATTGAGAATAAATGAGAGGATTACATTGAGCCATGTAAAATGATTTTGAAAATTTAAAACATTTAATGATATTGACATAATTGTTGTTAAAGAATTGAATAATAAATAAAGAAATAAACTGAGAGATGAGAGAAGAGAGAGACACACGAGATAGAGAGAGAGCACATAGCTTTTGTATTGGTGTATATATATATTGATCCAGTTGTTGTAATCTTGTTGATAATGTATTAGAATCAAATATATATATATATATATATATATATATAGGTAATCCGTTGCTTAGTGATAAAATTACAAAGTGGATAAGGCAAGATGATACAAGTGGAGAGAGGCGGTGGTGATTTAGGGGAAGATATTTGGAGATATTTATGGAATATTTATGTGTATAGCATATGTGTAAAAGCCACATATATTATATTAATAATAATTATTACGGTCATTATATAGGATAAAGAGTCAAGGATCCTCTACTGAGCCTAGCATGTGTTGAGCTTTTAAAGATCCGATGACATGAGTAAATTAAAGTATTGAACGATTTAGATATATATATATATTTTTAGAGGGTTGCTACATACAACTGGGGTCACGGCACCGTCGTGGGCTCGTAATACAAAAAAATGAAAAATCATGTGAGGCCTACGTAATAAATACATGGGACCCTATGTTTTTTTTTCTTTTTTAACTCGACCCGGTTGTACAAAGTGTTTCTCATTATTTATTTTTTTTTTCCCTTTTAACAGCTTAAACGACAACGATTCGTTGAACATAAATAATTTTGCAAAAGACAAAAAAAAAATGAGTTTCTCTTCTTCGTTGACTCACCCATCTCTTCTTCGTCAATTTCAAGACTCAACCCTGAAACCTCACAATCTCTAGCCCCTCAATCTCTTCTCTATCGTCTTCAACCAGAAATCTAACACTTGTCTTCAAGCGAAAATAGTATTTCTACTTGATTGAATTGAGAGGACATTACAATTGTTGCCCAACAATTTGAAGAAAATTCTGGCGAAGCCAGCAAGCCAAGGAAAAATATGAGAATTGTTTTGAAAGTTGGGCAAAAGCAACTGGTTTACAAATTTAGATCCACATTCACTGTAAGTATTAATGATAAAATATTATATGGGAAAGCGGATTTTGCCAAAGATTAGGCAATTTATGCATACGTTTTCTCTGATGTTGCAAAAATTTTAAAGAATTGGTGAGTTGATTCAATTGTTTGGTTTGTTATCGTTCTGAAAGCGATTAAAGATCTAAAAGAGAAAGTTTTGTTTCTGTTTATGCCGCACTCTTATACCGTCGCCTAAGTTTGTTTGGTCGTCGATGAGCAAAGACAAAGACGGAAATGGAGTAAAGGTACTGAGCGGTGGCCATTTGTAAGAGCATCTCCAAGGGCTCCCTAAAATCCTAAATGATCTCTTTAGCTAAAATAGATAGCCAATTTAACTTTTTACACTCCAAGGGGCTCCCTATTTTAGAGAGCCTCTTGGTGGCTCTCTAAATGTAGGGAGCTCTCTATCTTCTCTTTCCTAACTTTTTAATATTTTTAAATTCATTTTGTTATTAAAAAAATGAAATCAATTTTGTATTTTTATTTATTAAAAGTTTGAAGGTTGTTGACAATAATAAATTTATTTATATTTTAAATGTAAAAAATAATAAAATATTAATGATTAGCTATAATAGGGAGCATGGTTGGAGTGACTTCATGAAAAGTGGCTCCCTAAAATAACTTTCTATCGAAAATAGCTAAAATTTAGGGAACATGGTTGGAGATGCTCTAAGGTTAGAGAAGAAAAAAACTATGTAACTTATTAGGGATGAGTGTTAACTGTACTTGTTTTTCTAAGTTGCGACAGAAAAGAAAGTAAACTAAATCCTAACCTTCTATTTATTAATTTGCCACGTGTAAATAGAACTTGTTTTTCTAAGTTGAGAGAGAAAAGAAAAGTAAACTAAATCCTAACCTTCTATTCATTAATTTGCCATGTGTAAATAGATCTTATAAAGCTCAACAAAACTCAGGCTGTACTTGATTTTCTAGGTTGAGAGAGAAAAGAAAAGTAAACTAAATCCTAACCTTCTATTTATTAATTTGCCACGTGTAAATAGATCTTATAAAACTCAACAAAACTCAGCACGTATTAGGCTCAGAGCATCTCCAAGGAAGGCACCATCCACACCAAAAACATAAAAAATCTCTCTCCAACGTATACACCATCCACACTAAATATATTTGGTGGATGAACAGTGTCCCACTCATCCACTAAAATTTGTTTTTTTGTTTTTTTTCCTGTTATGATGTCATATCACCATTTACTTTTTATAAAAATTATTAATTTAATCCATTTACACTTAATTTTAACAATATGTATTCCTAAAAAATATACCGTTGGAAAGATCTCGTTGAGATTTTTAAAATGATACTCACTTTGATATATATATATATATATATATTATGTCATTAAAATTATTGAATATTATATAAATTAATTTGTATTGTATAAATATTTATTGGAAGAAAATTCTTTAAAGATACTTTTTTGGTGTAATACATTGGAGATAAAAAAAATTTGGTGTAAAAAAGATGCTCTTTTTTGGATGTTTTTGATGTAATATTTGGTGTATTGGGTTAGAGATGCTCTCAGCAGAGCAAAGCATCCTTGTCCATTTATTTATCTCTACAATTAGGGGTGGGCATAAAATCCGAAACCGAACCGAACCGAATCGAACCAAACTGAACCGAACCAAAAATAGGCTGTTCGGTTCGGTTCAGTTCATAGCTTCATTTCGGTTTAAACCAGTTTAGAATTTTGAAAACCGTATAGTTTTCGGTTCAATTCGGTTTTGGAAGTCCAAAACCGGTTTGAACCGAATTGAACCGCCCTAAATCCCTAATATAGTTCACTATATAAGTACAAAATAAAAAAAATACCTAACCCTTTTCTAATCTTTCAGAGTTTCATCTCTCAGCGGCTCCTCTCTCAACTCTTAGTCTCTCTCGTCTCTCCAATCTCATTCTTCAACATCAACGACTCCGATCTCGTTCCTGTGACTTATCTCGTTCATCTCCGGCCAAGGTTTGTCTTCTTTTTCTTCTTTTCTTCTTTTTCTTCTCGTTCATCTACTGATTCAACTCACTAGCGTCTTCGTTTTCTTCTTGTCATAGTTTCTTAGCCGCACCTTAGTCTTCAGCTCTCTTTCATCTCCGGCTCCTCTCTTCATCTCCCTGGTCTCTAGTCAAGGTTTAATCAAGGTTTGTCTCCAATCTCATTCTTGTTCTTGCTTCTTTTTCAAATTGATGTGGGATTTACCCTAAAACAATGATCGAATCGGGATTTACAAACTACCTTAGAAGTGGGAAAATGATATCCAGATACTAAATGCAATTACCCTTAGATCCCAACCACTGATTTGATGAATAAAATGATTTTTCAATTGTTGTTTGTTCTAATTTGCTATAAACGGTGCATGATTGAAAAGCCCTAATTTTGTGTAGACCACCTATAATTGATTGAGAAAGCCCTAATTTTGTTTTGACTACATAATTTGTGTTGTTTTTTTACTAATTTTTTATCTATTAGTTGATTTGCTCCAGCTTCTGACCAGGATTGATTTGCTGCAGTTTTTGAAGAATGAAGAATTGAACCTTGAAGTTTAACAATTATTTTGATTTTATTCTTTATTGTTTTTAATTTATTTCGGAATAAGACTGTATTTCTCCAATTTGGATTGTTTAGCTTGAATTTCAACTGTAATTTTGGACTTGTAAATGCACTATATGTTGGGATTTATTTATCTTTGAAATTTGAAATTTGAAGACATTATTAAATTATCAATTTATCATATTTTCAATTATAGGTTCTATGATTCTTTAAATTTTTTGTGAATGATTTGACTTATAGCATAAAAACAGGTCTCTATTGGCCCAAAGTTAGGGTCCAAAGCCCATTAAAATACAAAATATGTAATAAAAAAACTCATTCAGCCCATCAGGCCATAGGCCCAAAACCGAAATGAACCGAACCGAACCGATAAAAACCAGTTCAGTTCGGTTGTTAAATCTTATTCGGTTTAAACCGGTTTCCAATTTTGAAAACTGAAAATTTTTTGGTTCAATTCGGTTTTGGCCAAAACCGAACCGAACCGAACCGAACCGAACCGTGCCCACCCCTATCTACAATTTTCAAAAACGCGTAATGGGCCTAATGGTTGGTCGTTGTCAAACCTCATTGTAGGTCGTTGTCATACCTTACCTCGTTGGCAATTAACTAATATAAATTAATTGGTATTGTATAAATATTTATTGGGAGAATATTTTTTAAAGATGTTTTTTTGATGTAAAATTTGGTGTAATACATTGGAGATGAAAAAAATTTGGTGTAAAAAAGATGCTATTTTTTGGATGTTTTTGGTGTAATATTTGGTGTATTGGGTTGGAGATGCTCTCAGCAGAGCAAAAGATCCTTGTCCATTTAGGGGCCGTTTGGTAACGTTTTCGTTTTTCAGTTTTTGTTTTCTTGTAATCTGAAGTTTTCGAAAAACTGATTTTTGGATTTTTTGAATTCGAAAACGTGTTTGGTAGCAATGGTTGAAAACGATATTCGGAGAATCAAAACATAAAAAACGTGTTTGGTATAATATTTTTAAAATCATTTTTAAAAGATTAATATTATAAATAATGAAAAAGCGATATTAAAATAATTAAACATTAAAACTAAAAAAAATTAAAATTAAATAATAAATAAATTTAATTTTCATCATCAAACCTATCGAAATCATCATCATCTTTTTGATATAGATCCATGAAGATCTAAAAGATGGATTTGGTTTGAGTAAATTTTATTGCTAAACAAAAGTTTTCAAGAATACTGAAAACAACAAATTGTTGTTCTCAGAGTTCTCAATTTTTTGTTCATTAAAACTGAAAATTGTTCTCAATGTTTTATAAAACAGTTTTTTGAAATCATTCCACCAAACGGGTTTTTTTCAGTTTTTGTGACTCAAAAAACAGAAAACAGTTTCAAACGCACCCTTATTTATCTCTACAATTTTCAAAAACACGTAATGGGCCTAATGGCTGGTCGTTGTCAAACCTCATTGCAGGTCGTTGTCATACATTACCTCATTGGCAATTAATTAATATAAATTAATTGGTATTGTATAAATATTTATTGGGAGAATATTTTTTAAAGATGTTTTTTTTGGTGTAAAATTTGTTATAATACATTAGAGATGAAAAAAATTTGGTGTAAAAAAAATGCTCTTTTTTAGATGTTTTTGATGTAATATTTAATGTATTGGGTTAGAAATGCTCAGTAGAGCAAAGTATCCTTGTCCATTTATTTATCTCTACAATTTTCAAAAACGCGTAATGGGCCTAATGGCCGGTCGTTGTCAAACCTCATTGCAGGTCGTTGTCATACCTTACCTCATTGGCAGATGGCAGGTCAGATGGCAGATGGCAGGTCAGAATATAGATTTGCTTTTTATCAATGTGAACTAGTGAACTTCTCGTAAAAGAAAAAAAAAAAAAACTAGTGAACCATATAATACGTTTCGAGTATCCCTCAGAACCCTTCGATTTCTTCTCTCATCTCTCATCTCTCATCTCTCATCTCTCATCTCTTCTATATCTCTATTTTTAAAATAGAGATCTAAAAAAGAATATTCCTCCTTAATTTTATCTCAAAAAAAATTTCATTCCTACCACACTTTTTATCTTTATTTTTATTTATATCTTTAAATAACTAATATTTTCTTTAACATAATTTTTTTAGAAAAAATTATAATAAAATGATAAAATGAAGAACAAATGATAAAGTATAGTAAATAAAAAATTATTAATTAATAATTAATATTTGACTCATTTTAAAGATCTATATGAGATATTTCTAATGATTAATTTTTATGTTAATAAAATGATAAATTAAAATTTATTATATATTAATTGAATTTAATAAAAAAAGTAAAAAAGATATAAATAGAATAAAAAATATTAAAAACTGATTTGTACAATTACGGGTAAAAGTTCCATATTACGCCTAAACTTAGGAGACTTTTGTGGGATTAGTCAAGACAATATATATAACTTATCAGGGATGAGTGTTAGCTGTATTTGTTTTTCTAAGTTAAGAGAGAAAAGAAAAGTAAACTAAATCCTAACCTTCTATTTATTAATTTGCCATGTGTAAATAGATCTTATAAAGCTCAACAAAACTCAAGCTGTACTTGATTTTCTAAGTTGAGAGAGAAAAGAAAAGTAAACTAAATCCTAACCTTCTATTTATTAATTTGCCACGTGTAAATAGATCTTATAAAGCTCAACCAAACTCAGGCTGTACTTGATTTTCTAAGTTGAGAGAGAAAAGAAAAGTAAACTAAATCCTAAGTTCCTAACCTTCTATTTATTAATTTGCCACGTGTAAATAGATCTTATAAAGCTCAACAAAACTCAGGTTGTACTTGATTTTCTAAGTTGAGAGAGAAAAGAAAAGTAAACTAAATCCTAACCAGGTGGGAGATGCTCTTAAAAGAAGAAATTGAAGAGTTATGTGGGAATACTCTTTCAAAAAAATAATAAAAAAAGAAGGGTTATGTGGGAATACTCGAAATGTATTATGGTTGGTACGTTAATTGAATTTAATGAAAAAAAGTAAAAAGATATAAATGGAATAAAAAATATTAAAAAGTGGTTTGTACAATTATGCGTAAAAGTTCTATATTAAACCTAAACTTAGGGGACGTATGTGCAATTAGTCAAAAAAAAAAAAAAAACTACTAAACTATAGCAACCCTAATGTGGAACTTTTATCCTTACGACTTTTTGCGGGGGCCGTCATTGTCAAGAGATGTCCATCTTTCGTAAGAATGTCTCAATTTGTGAACCTGTGAACCATACGTCTTCTGCAATCCTTCAAAACTCTTCTGATGTTTCAATTTCCTTCGTTCAAACTCCTCTGATCTTCAATTTTCTTCTATGTTCTATTTTATCATCTTTACCAGATTTCATTTGAAGGTTGAATTTCTTTTTTTTTTTCTTTCTTTTTTTTCTAAATTCAGATCTTACTTGTGGGATGGATCTAGCTTTGTTCATCAGTGGATGAATAAAGCTAGATCCTTTATCTCAGAAACAACTCCTTCCTTCTCTCAGTTTCCTCCTCTATTCAATTTTCTTCTCTCAGATGTTGCTCGTGTCATGGTTCTAAGGTGGATAGGCTTTTTCCAGTTTTTGCTCAGTTTTGTTTCCAGGCCTTGCTGTTTGTTTTGGTTGTTTCTTTAGTGATTTTCTTAATAATACATGCAGTTCAAAAAAAAGATGTTCAATTTTTTTATTTCTCCCAGATTTGTTTTGAAGGTTGATTTTTTTCTTTTTCTAAATTTAGATCTTTCAGATCTTACCTGTGGGATGGATGGATCTAGATTTGTTCATCAGTGGTGGAATAAAACTACATCCGTTTCTCAAAAGAAGTCTTGGAAAATTAACTAATATAAATTAATTAATATTATATAAATATTTATTGAGAGAATATTCTTCAAATATGCTTTTTTGGTGTAATACATCGGAGATGAAAAATTTTGGTGTAAAAAAGATACTCTTTTTTGGATGTTTTTGATGTAATGTAATATTTGATGTATTGGGTTTGGAGATGCTCTTAGCATAGCAGAGCATCTTTGTCCATTTATTTATCTCTACAATTTTAAAAAAGGTGTAACGGGCTGATAGGGTTTAATTTGGGGTTGACAAGAAAAGTAGAATTGAAGGGAAGATAGAAGTCAGAATAGAGAAGAGAAGAGAAGAGATTTCTGGATTAATTCTTGCTTCCTGTTATTGAATTCTCACGGCTAATTTATAGCCTACAATGCTTGTAAAAAAGAATGCAAATTAAGAGGAGAAATACATGGCACTTCTCCCGGTTATTCTCTACCACTTACTGGCACTTGACTACTTCAACTAACAATAACAATAACTAATAAAACAAATGGCATCCTATTATTCACTCACGATTATCACCCCTGACTTGGTCCCCTGACTTGGTCCTCTCACTGCTATGCCTTGTGACTCGGCTTGAGCTGGTGCAGCAACTAACACACTTCGTATCAATCCACCCTTCTCAAAGGTTCCTTGTCCTCAAGGACAAATTCAGGATAGGACTTAGAGAAACGCCACAAATTCTCCCAAGTGGCATCTTCACGTGATGTTCCTTCCCATTGCACCAAAACCTCTGTCTTAGGGCGATATTTTCCCTTTTGGATGATGCGCCTGTCCAGGATTACTGCTGGCCGTGGAAGCAATTTGGAGTCACCTGACATAGGAGGTAAAGTCACTCTGACTGACTCAACCGTACCCACCTTTTTTTTTAGCAAACTTACATGGAACACATCATGTATTTGGGAGCCAGCCGGAAGCTCTAGCTTATAGGCCACCATTCCGATCTTGGCTAGTACCTTGAAAGGCCCGAAGTATCGTGGCGCCAGCTTTAGAGAACTTCGAAAAGCCACAGATGACTGGCGGTATGGCTGCAATCGCAAGTACACCAAATCACCCACTTCAAACGTAATGTCTCGACGATGTTGATCAGCAAGAGACTTCATTCGGCACTGTGCAGCTAGAAGATTTTTCTTGAGTTCACACAAAATTTCCTCACGTGACCGTAAGAACTCATCCACTGCTTGGACATTGGTGGTGCCTGGTACATAAGACAAAGGAGAGGGTGGCGGAACTCCATAGACAACCTCAAATGGAGTGATGTTGGTGGCCGAATGTACAGCTGTGTTGTAACTAAATTCCGCCCAAGGTAGCCAATCCATCCACTGTTTCGGTTGATCACTTGTGAAACACCTAAGGTATTGTTCAAGAGTTCGATTCACCACTTCCGTTTGGCCATCGGTTTGTGGATGGTAGCTTGAACTCATTAACAACTTGGTACCCTGTAACTGAAATAACGATTTCCAAAAAGAACTAATAAAAACTTTGTCACGATCACTAACAATTGATACCGGAACACCATGCAACTTCACCACATTGCGAATGAATGCTTCTGCCACCGTTAAGGCTGAAAAAGGATGTTTCAATGGAATGAAATGAGCGTATTTCGACAAGCGATCTACCACCACCATTATCACGTCATGCCGTTGTGACACCGGTAACCCCTCTACGAAGTCCATTGAGATTTCTGTCCACACCTTTTCAGGAATTGGCAAGGGTTGGAGCAGCCCTGCTGGTCGTAATGTATCATACTTACATCTTTGACAAACATCACAAGAACGAACAAATTCTTTTACTGCAGACCTCAATCCAGGCCAACTGAAACTACTTTTGATCCGTTCACAGGTCTTAAAGAATCCGAGATGGCCACCCGTAGGTGAAGCATGCCCTTCTTCAAGTATGTGCGGAATCAAGCTAGACGATGGGCTCAATAAGACACGCCCATGCTGCACCCAAATGCCGTCTCGCTGGATACAATAAGGGAACCGATTGCAAGGAAATGATTTATAATATGGTTCAATCAGTACCTCTTGCTGCAACGTGGTCCACCATTCAGCTACTGGTAAGGAGACCCCTAAAAATTGAAATGTAGCCACCCGCGAAAGAGCGTCGGCACCTTGGTTTTCCTTGCCACGTTTGTATACAATCGTATAGTCGTATCCCAACAACTTTGGCAGCCAACGAGCCTGTGCCGGAGTCGTAATACGTTGTTCCATTAGGTACTTTAGGCTACGTTGATCCGTCTGAATTACGAACGGCCTCCCTAACAAATAGGGTCTCCATTTTCGCACTGCCCTAACAACTGCTAACATTTCCTTCTCGTAAGTGGATAAATTAAGCGCCGTTCCCTTTAACGCTTCACTGAAGAAAGCCACCGGCTGCTGTTCTTGAGAAAGGATAGCACCGAGCCCTACACCACAAGCATCACATTCCACCACAAATTGTTTCGAAAAGTTGGGAAGGCGCAGCACTGGAGGAGAACTAAGGGCTGTTTTGAGCTATGTAAAGGCGGCTTCTGCTTCCCTTGTCCACCTGAAACCATCCTTAGTCAAAAGTTGGGTTAAAGGAGCTGCTATCACGTCGAAACCGCGCACAAACTTCCTATAATATCCAGCCAAGCCAAGGAACCCTCTCACTCCTTTTTGCGTGGATGGAATGGGCCACTCTTGTACAGACTTGATTTTTTCAGGATCCACCGCGACACCCCTTGCGGAAATAACGTGACCGAGATACTCTACCTGCAAAACACCAAACTGGCACTTGGAGTGCTTGGCAAATAGCCTATTATCAGATAAAATTAGTAATACTTGTTGTAGATGATGTAGGTGGTCGGTCCATGACCGGCTGTAGACAAGTATGTCGTCGAAAAACACAAGTATAAATTTCCTGAGAAATGGTCTGAACAGATCGTTCATGAGGCTTTGGAAAGTTGCCGGGGCGTTGGTCAACCCGAATGGCATCACCAAAAATTCATAATGGCCATCATGGGTGCGAAACGCTGTTTTGTGTATGTCAGAATCTCGCATTCGTATCTGGTGGTAGCCGGCTCGCAAGTCTAACTTGGAAAAGTACTGTGCCCCATGCAACTCGTCAAGCAATTCATCTATCACTGGTATTGGGTACTTGTCTTTGATCGTAATACTATTCAATGCCCGGTAGTCAACACAAAACCGCCATGTTCCGTCAGATTTTTTAACTAACAACACCGGAGACGAAAAAGAGCTATTGCTTGGACGAATAACACCTGAATCTAGGAACTCTCGGACCAGTTTTTCAATCTCCGTCTTCTGATAATGCGGGTACCGATATGGCCGCACACTAACTGGCCCATGATTTGCTTGAAGTGGTACTTGGTGATCATGTGAGCGTGCGGGTGGAAGCTCTGTGGGAGCAACGAACACATGTTCAAACCTCTTTAATAAGTGTTGCAATTTGGTGGAGCAGTTGGTGGAATTTGTTGTCACCCTCTGTACATGATTCTCATGCAAAATAGAAATTTGTAAAAAATAACTCATACCATGCAAATGTAGCATCTCCTTTTTTGACATTGGTTGGAGGATGTTACGACGCAATCCTTGTAATGAATAAGGTTTCCCCTGTTGGTTGAAGGACATGGTGAGGTGCTTGTAGTCCGTCTCGATCGGGCCAAGAGTCTCCAACCACTGTACCCCCAATACTGCCTGATAAGCTGCAACCGGTAGTACGTAAAAATCGGCTTGATCGGAATAACCTTGGATCGTAAAACTGAGCCCCAAACATCGCCAGGTACACTCGATTGTTTCCTTGTTTCCCACCATAACTTGGAATGTTCTATCTTGTACAACTGGCAATCTGAATTTTGTGACTACCGCTTGATCCACAAAATTGTGGGTATTACCTCCGTCTATGAGTATCGTAACCTCCTTATTTTTCATTCGTCCATTAACGCGAAAAGTCTGAGGATGTGTGGTTCCGGCCATCGCATGGAACGAAATTTCGGGCACAGTTTCTTCGGCAGCTGCTTCACATTCCATCTCTACCTCTTCTATGTCGCCATTCGGTACCAATTCTTCTATCATAAATAGCTGAGGACGAGAGCAACGGTGTCCGGGCACATACCGTTCATCACAGTAAAAGCAGAGGCCCTTTTCTCTCCTCTCCCGAGCTTCCTGTCCTGTAATCCGGCGTATAGGTGCTGAAAAGTTTTCGCTCGCTTGAGTTGTTCGCTGAGAGGGAGGCGGCCCTAGGAGTCCTACTGTGGAACTTGTAGTGTTTTTGGTTGGGTTCAGGTTCGCTGCTGGACGAAAATAATTTGTTGATTTTTCTGCTGACCGAAAATAATTCCCTGGCTTCCTCTGAATTTGGATTCGCTCCTCCATGAGATGAGCCACACTGATGGCGCTGGAAAGGGTTTTCGGCTGTTTCGCGCGTACGTCCAACCGAATCTCATCCTTCAATCCTGAAATAAAAGCACCAACCAAAAATTTTTCTGGAAGATCATCTACCTTGTGGGAGAGTCTTTCGAATGCCTCCTGGTACGCGTTAACGGATGTCGTTTGCTTAAGTCGTGAAAAAGCTTCAGACGGATCATCATAGTCCGTTGGACCAAACCGATTGAGGACTGCCTTGGTAAATTCATCCCAGTGTAATGGACCTTTGTTCTTTGTGTACCAACGATACCATTGAAGTGCATGTTTTTCCAGATGAAAGGAGGCCAGCTGCACTTGTTGTTGAGGCTCGACACCCTTAAATTCGAAGTACTGCTCTGATTTAAAAATCCAACCAGTCGGATCATCAAGGCCTCCATATGTGGGAAAATTTAATTTAAGATTGGTGTGGTGTCGGTCATTGTGGGCTTGACGGGGAACTGGGTGGCTGTTGTGTGAAGGCTCCCCTGTTTCGAATATATTTTCGGTTGCCGAACGATTATGATCTGTGATCAGTTGATTCTGCTGGAGTCGTAAGGTCTGAAGCTCATTGATAATCTGGTCAAATCTCGCCCCCATCTGATCGAATTTGGCGTCATGGTTAGACAGGATGTCATGAATTTCGCTACGAAATTCGGTGCTTGACTTTGAGCGAGTCTCCATGGAAATAGGCTCTGATACCACTGATAGGGTTTAATTTGGGGTTGACAAGAAAAGTAGAATTGAAGGGAAGATAGAAGTCAGAATAGAGAAGAGAAGAGAAGAGATTTCTGGATTAATTCTTGCTTCCTGTTATTGAATTCTCACGGCTAATTTATAGCCTACAATGCTTGTAAAAAAGAATGCAAATTAAGAGGAGAAATACATGGCACTTCTCCTGGTTATTCTCTACCACTTACTGGCACTTGACTACTTCAACTAACAATAACAATAACTAATAAAACAAATGGCATCCTATTATTCACCCACGATTATCACCCCTGACTTGGTCCCCTGACTTGGTCCTCTCACTGCTGTGCCTTGTGACTCGGCTTGAGCTGGTGCAGCAATTAACACACTTCGTATCACGGGCCTGATGTCTGGTCGTTGTCATACCTTACCTCATTAATTTGGTGTAATACATTGAAGATGAAAAAATTTGGTATAAAAAAAAGCTATTTTTTAGGTGTTTTTAATGTATTGGATTGGAGATGCTATCAGCAGAGCAGAGCATCCTTGTCCATTTATTTATCTCTACAATTTTCAAAAAGGCGTAATGGGCCTAATGGCTGGTCGTTGTCAAACCTCATTGCAGGTCGTTGTCATACCTTTACCTCATTGGCAGATGGCAGGTCAATTTTAGGTTAGAATATAGATTTGCTTTTTATCAATGTGAATTAGGTTAGAATATAGATTTGCTTTTTATCGATTTGCTTTTTATCAATGTGACTTAGTGAACTTCTCGTAAAAAAAAAAAAACTAGTGAACCATATAATACATTTCGAGTTTTCCCACAGAACCCTTCAATTTCTTCTCTCATCTCCCATCTATTCTCTATCTCTATCTTTAAATAGAGATCTAAAAAAAAAATATTCCTCCTTAATTTTATCTCAAAAATTTTTTCACTACCACCATACTCTTTATTCTTATTTTTATTTATATCTTTAAATAACTAATATTTTCTTTAACATTATTTTTTTAAAATAAAATAATTTTTTTAGAAAAAATTATAATAAAATAATAAAATGAAGATCAAATGATAAAGTATGGTAAATAAAAAATAATTAATTAATATTTAATATTTAACTCATTTTAAAGATCTAGATGAGATATTTCTAATGATTGTTGTAATACATGTGGCTTTCCATTTGCTTCTAGACTTAATGACTAAGTCTTAGGTAAGCAATGATGTAAGCAAGCAATGATGCAAGCAAACAAGTGGCATTAAATTGGTGTTTGGTTTGAGACGTGTCATGGTGGCAATTGTTGGAAGAAAAATTGCAATATGTACCCCTCACTTTGTTTGCCTATATATATCGCTCTTGTATTCTTCAATAAAAACTGATACCCTTTTATTCACAAATCTCTCTAATCTTATTCTCTTGTTCTCTCGTCTCTCTCTCTCTCTCTCTTGTTTCTCTTATTTCTCTTATTTACTTTATTAATTATTTGTTCATATGTTCTTCATATTCTTCATCTATTCTTTTATTTAATTTACAACACGTTATCAGCACGATGCTGTTATTTCCAGAGCCTGAAGCCTCTGAATTTATTATCACTAGAACCTGAAGTTCCTAGATTTATTTCTAGAACCTGAAGTTCTAAATTTATTATTACTAAAGCCTAAAGCTTATGAATTTATTACCACTGGAACTTGAAGTTCCTAGATCTATTACCAGAACCTGAAGTTCTGAATTTATTATTACTAGAACCTGAAGTTTCTAGACCTTTATTTATTAATACCAGGACCTGCAGTTCTGAATTTACTTTCCTGTATTTTATTTTTATGCAATTTACTTTCTCGTATTTTATATACTTTTACGTTATTTATTTTCTCGCATTTATTTATTTATACGCTGTTATGAGATTGGCTAGGCCAACTTATCAGAACCTGTAGTTCTGGATTTATTTATTATGCACTTTATTTATCTGTATTTATTTATTTATCCGTAATTTATGAGATTATCTAGATTTACTTTTTTCGCATTTATTATTACGCATTTTATTTTGTGGTTTTTATTTAAACAGTTTGATCACCCATCCAGAACTTGAAGTTCATGGATTTATTTATCATTACCGGAATCTGAAGCTTCTGGATTTATTTACTTACAAATATTCCTTTATATATTTGAAGGTTTAAATTCCTTGGATTTCTGTCGGACCAGAAGTTCTGACTCCGATTGTAATTCTCGGATAACCAGAAGTTGTAATAATGTCAAAGCTTGCAAAATTTGAAATTTGCTGCACTAGAAGTGTCTAGGGACAACTACGATCTGAAAGTCCAATACCTAACGGTTACAGAACCAGAAGTTCTATGGCAAGAACTAAAAGATTAATTTGATAACTAGTCTGATGTTGCATTACCAAATGTCAGGTATCAATGGCAACATTTACGTTTTCAAGACTTTAGATCAGTCTCTGAATATAATTTGCTTTATTCAAAATCACTACACAGCTGAAATTGTGTGGTCAGGATGTAATCCAAAATAAGCAATAAAAGCAAACAGTAAATTTTCTCCCTCTTCACTTTATCTCATATTGTTATTCTCTCGTTCTTCTTCATCTTATTTCTGTTTTATTATCTATTATTTTAATTTTATGCAATTTATGTGTCTGAGTATGCCAACTAACCAGAACCTGAAGTTTCTGGATTTGTATAAATTATGTGTTGAGCCTAACTAGGCCAATCGTTAAATTTCTGGAATTTAAACCAAGCTCAGCTAGACCGACTAACCAGAATCTGAAGTTTCTGGATTCATCATTATAATATTTGAGTTGGTGCCGTTTTACAAACCGATCAGAATTTGAAGTTCTAAATTTTTAATTTCAATGAAAAATATGAAGTTCTGGATTCATTACTATGTACATGAATGTCATAATTGGGACCTAAAATTCCAAAATTCGAATTCTATATAGAACCTGAAGTTCTAATTTTGAATGCGAAATATTGAATCTGAACTTGAAGTTCTAATCAGACTTGAACCTCTGAATTCAATTTAAATTGTGATATTAAAACTTTTATATCAAAGTTTATTAGAACCAGAAATTCTAAATTAGATCAAGTTACGATTCTTTCATTTAGAAAGTCAATTTGTAATTTCTATTTAGAACCTGAAGTTTTTTGAATTTTATGAACCTACAGTTCATGGTCGAACCGGAAGTTCGAAAAATCAATATGATTCATGATTTTGTTTTATGAAGTGATATATTTTCATATCTATATGTTTACACTTTTAATCACTTTGTCTAATATGCACTTTATTTTTCATTGTGAATAGATATGTCTTTAAACGGTAAATTATGTGATATTGAAAAACAAGGTACATGAGATATATGTCTAGCCAATAGTGCGACGACACATACGATTCTACGAAATCATAAATACTTTATGAATTTAACCTTGCTTAAAGCAAATGTTAATACAATATCAGGTCTAGCAGATCTTATAGAAGGCTCTAGTAGAGCCATGATATTGTTACCAAATAATACTAAAATATGTATCAATAATGCTTTATATTCAAGCAGATCCAGAAGAAATCTGCCCAGTTTCAAAGATATACGGTGTAATGGATATCACCTAGAAAGTATAAATGATGAGAATATTGAGTATCTGTGTATTACTTCTCATGACTCAGGCCAGAAACTCGTTGTGGAAAAGCTACGTGCTTTATCATCTGGATTATATTATACTCTTATAAGAAGTGTAGAAGTTTATGCAGTTATGAACCAGAAGTTCTCAGATCCAAAAATATTTATGCTTTGGCATAACCATCTTGGTCACCCAGGATCTATAATGATGAGATCTACAATGATGAGTATAATCATTGAAAATTCTCATGGACATCCATTAAAGAACCAGAAGATTCTTTTATCCCATGAAAATTTATATACTGTATGTTCACAAGGGAAATTAGTAATAAAACCATCTCATTCTAAGGTTGACTTTGAATCCCCGTCATTTCTACAAAGGATTCAGGGGGACATATGTGGACCTATTCATCCACCAAGTGGACTGTTCTGCTATTTTATGGTCCTAGTTGATGAATATTGCAAATCAGTTGGGATTGATGTTGAACATCCCATTCCACATGTTCATACTCATAATGGATTAGCAGAGTCACTTATCAAGCATCTCCAGGTAATTGCGAGAACTTTATTATTTCGATACAATTACCAATTTCTATATGGAGACATTCTATTCATCTCTGACCCACTGCTTATCATTTCTCTACCATTCTAAGATTTATGATGATTTTGATTAATCTTTTGTTAGATCATCTATGCTTCTGATAGTTTATCTTTTTGCGCACGACCTGCGTATTATTATATTGATTAATTTTCATATCATTATAAGAAAGGGAATTTTCTCTAGAAGAAAGGAGTAAATGAAAAGTTACTCTTACACAAAATAGAGATACCAATTCAATTCTCTATATATGTAATAAAAGTGTCTCATTTTCAGTCTTCGTATCACTCAAATACGAAAGATAATTGATCATCAGATAATTATTAATTGGTTACTTAATATATTAAAAGTGACAAAATTTTATAAGTTGCTATCTCATAAACCCCGGCCGGGTGATTGTTCCTGAAGAACGATCTGAGTAAAATGCAACAAATAAATCATCTGATGCATATCATAAGCTTATGAACCTTTGAAAGGTATTGTTATCAGGATCCTAATGTAAACAAAGCTCGAGTTATAAATAAATCCACTTTCTCTAAATCAACTCAATAAGAGTTCGATATATCTAAAGAGACACGAGTCTATGAAATGACTAAATCCATTGAAATAGAAGAAATCTCTACAGAGATACAAGAATATAAGAATTAATAATTTTTTATAAATCATACATGAGAAATGTGGAATAGTGAAGAAACAATCATCAATGATACATTTTCAAATATAGTAGCTACTGAAATGATGATTATAAAACTCATAGTATCGATGATTGTATACAAAAAGGCATGATTGGCCTAAATGAAAAGAAGCAATTCTAGAAGAATTGACTTCATAAGCCAAACATAAAGTATTTAGACCAATAGTTCTCCAGACACCTGAAGATGTCAAACTAGTTGGATACTAAAAGGTCTTTATACGGAAACGTAATGAGAAAAACGAGATCGTAAGATATGAGGTACGACTCGTAGTACAAGGTTTCTTATAGAAACTCGGTATTCACTACAGATGAATACGATTACGTTCTGAATTTTTGATAAATTTGGCTGCTTGAAATACATCTTCTAAACGTAATAATCATTTATCAATGTGGTTCACTCAGTACAGATATTTATAATCCCAGAAGGATTTAAAATGCTAGAAGCATGTAAACCGAGATCTCGTAATCTGTATTTGATGAATCTACAAAAATCCTTATATGGATTGAAAACAATCTGGACGGATGTGGTGTAACCGTCTCAGTAAATATTTGATAAAATAAAGGTATAATAATTATATTATACACCCATGTGTTCTTCATAAAGAAATCTGAATCTGGATTTGCTATTATAGCAGTTTATGTTGATGATATGAATTTAATTGGAACTCCTGAAGAGCTCCTGAAAACTGCTGAATATTTGAAGAAGGAATTTGAAATGAAAGACTTAGGGAAAACAAAATATTGTCTCGGCCTGGAGATCGAGCGTAAATCAGATGGAATACTTATCCATCAATCAGCATATATTGAAAAAATCCTGAAAAGATTTAATATGGATAATGCTCATCCATTAAGTACCCCCATGGTTGTTAGAAATCTTGATCCTAAGAAAGATCCATTCTAGCCACTTGAAGATGGTGAAAAGATACTTGGTCCTGAAGTACCATATCTTAATGCAATTGGTGCTTTATTATATCTGGCTCAATGTAATAGACCAGATATCGCATTTTCAGTGAATTTGCTTGCTAGATTCAGTTCAGCACTAACTCGGAGACATTGGAATGGGATTAAACATTTTTTTTTCGTTATCTTCATGGAATGAAAGATTTGGGATTATATTATTCAAAATCCAACAACTTTTCAGGTTTAATTGGTTATGTTAATGCTGGGTATTTATCTAATCCCCATAAAACCCATTCACAAACGGGATATGTTTTTACATATAATGGCACAACAATCTCTTGGCGCTTCAAAAAGCAAACTCTTGTTGCTACATCCTCTAATCATTCTGAGATCCTTGCACTTCATGAAACAAGCCGAGAATGCGTGTAGGTAAGGTTAGTTATTTATCATATTCAAAATACTTGTGAATTTTCATTATCTACAGAAATGCCTACACCGATATTTGAAGATAATGCGGCTTGTATCGTTCAAATTAGAGGAGGCTATATCAAAGGAGATAGAACCAAACATATTTCTTCTAATTTCTTCTAAATTCTTCTATACTCATGAACTTCAACAAAGCCGACAAATTGTTGTTAAATAAATATGGCATATAGATAATCTGGCAGATCTGTTTACCAAAGCATTGCCTACATGAACTTTTGAGAAACTGGTGTATGGAATTGGCATGCGTCGACTTTGTAAATTACAGGATTGATATTGAAGTTTCATTCAGGGGGAGAGTTCAATCAGGGGGAGCAAAATTTTGAGTAGATATTTGTATACTGTACTCTTTTTCCTTCTACCGGATTTTATCCCACTGGGTTTTACCGGAAAGGTTTTAATGAGGCAGTTATGAACACATCTACATCACTTGATCCAGAAGATCATTGTATATATTTTTGCTAAGGTTTTTGTCCCACTGGGTTTTTCCTAGCAAATTAAATACAAGCAATGGAAATCCAAGGGGGAGTGTTGTAATACATGTGGCTTTCCATTTGCTTCTAGACTTAATGACTAAGTCTTAGGTAAGCAATGATGTAAGCAAGCAATGATGCAAGCAAACAAGTGGCATTAAATTGGTGTTTGGTTTGAGATGTGTCATGGTGGCAATTGTTGGAAGAAAAATTGCAATATGTACCCCTCACTTTGTTTGCCTATATATATGGCTCTTGTATTCTTCAATAAAAACTGATACCCTTTCATTCACAAATCTCTCTAATCTTATTCTCTTGTTCTCTCGTCTCTCTCTCTCTCTCTCTCTCTCTCTTGCTTCTCTTATTTCTCTTATTTACTTTATTAATTATTTGTTCATATGTTTTTCATATTCTTCATCTATTCTTTTATTTAATTTACAATATAATTTTTATGTTAATAAAATGTATAAATTAAAATTTATTATATTATTAATTGAATTTAATAAAAAAAGTAAAAAGATATAAATAGAATAAAAAATATTTAAAACTGGTTTGTACAATTATGGATAAAAGTTCCATATTACACCTAAACTTAGGGGGCTTTTGTGGGATTAGTCAAAAATATATATATAACTTATCAGGGATGAGTGTTAGATTTTCTAAGTTGAGAGAGAAAAGAAAAGTAAACTAAATCCTAACCTTCTTTTTATTAATTTGCCACGTGTAAATAGATCTCATGAAGCTCAACAAAACTCAGCACATAATAGGCTAAGCATAGCAATATAGCATCCTTGTCCGGGTGGGAGATGCTCTTAAAAGAAGAAATTGAGAGCGCGTTTACTAATCGGGAATAAGTAGAATCGGAATCAAGTTCCACTGGAAAGGGAATGGAAGGGAATTGAAATTAAGTTGCTAAATTCCATTTCTATGTTTACTAACTTTTTAAGAATTAGAAATGTAATCAAATTTATACAAAATTGATTACAAAAATACCCTTGTATATATATATATATATACGGTCTTTCTATTATCAGTTCGAATTGACAATAAATATATCAGGACGAAGAATGTAGACCATAGATTATGGAGAAGTTTTGACAAGTGCATACACTTTGAGTCAAAGTATGTAAATCTAGTGGTCCACATTCTTCGTCCTGATATATTTATTGTCAGTTCGAACTGATAATAGAAAATCCGTATATATATAAAGCCTTATATATACATATGGAAGATGTACAAGTACAACTGATAAATAAAATAAAGTTTTTTTTTTTTAAAGAAAAAAATAAATTCAAAGCAAAACCAGGACTTTGTGCTGTTCACATTTTTTTATTTGCCGCACTATAGTTATTTTTATTTTTATTATATATATATATATACAGAAATTCTATTATCAGTTTGAACTGACAAAAGTTATATCAGTTCCTTGCATGTGGATCACTGGATTTAAATACTTTGACTTGGCTGTATGCACTTGTCAGTCAAAGTATTTAAATCCAGTGGCCCACATACAAGGAATTGATATAACTTTTGTCAGTTCGAACTGATAATAGAATGACTGTATATATATATATATATATAAAATTCACAATTCACCATATAAAATCAAGTCAATAGATCACATTTTATTTTATACTTCACGCTTTATATATATATATATATATATTTAAAATACTTTGTGGTTCATTTATATATATATATATATATATATATATATATATTTAAAAGAAGTATTAAGTGGGGACATTTTAGTAAAAAGACATGAATTCCTCTTTCAATCAGGAAAGGGAACTTGATTCCTAGGGTGAGTGGGGGAAATCAAGTTCCCTTCAATTCAGGAACTTAATTCCTGATATATGTGTGGGGTCCATGGAACTTAATTCCCCATAAATTTAGTAAACACGGAAATTTCAAAATCAGGAACTTAATTCCCTTTCCTAAAAATGATTCCTGATTAGTAAACACGCCATGAAAAGTTATGTAGGAATACTCGAAATGTATTATGGTTTGTACATTAATTGAATTTAATGAAAAAAGTAAAAAGATATAAATAGAATAAAAAATATTAAAAAGTGGTTTGTACAATTATGGGTAAAAGTTCTGTATTAAGCCTAAACTTAAGGGACGTTTGTGCAATTAGTCAAAAAAAAACAAAACAAAAAAAAAAAACTCTATACAAACCCTAGGACATTGTGGAACATTGTATTTTATCTTTACGACTTCCTTGTCAAGAAATTGGTGCGGAATTAGTGCGCACAGGCCGTCCTTGTCAAGAAATATCTGTCTTTGGTAAGTATGTCTCAATTTGAAGTTGTGAACCATACGTCTTCTGCAATCCCTCAAAATGTCATGCCCTGATATTTTAGTATATTTTCTGATATGATTTAGGTTGAATTTACAGGTTTGAAGGTTGCTGGAAAATGGAATGAAGAAGAGATTTGAAGAAGATTGAAGAAAGAGAAAGTTGAAGATAAAAGCAGAGAGATTGGATCGGAAATTGAGAGAGGAAAAAGAATAGAAATTAGTTAGGAAAATATATGTTGTATTGATCCCTAATTTTCCAATCCTGACACAAAACTCTTCTGATGTTTCAATTTCCTTCGCTCAAACTCCTTTGATCTTTAATTTTCTTCTATGTTCTATTTTATTATCTTTACCAGATTTCTTTTGAAGGTTGAATTTCTTTTTTTTTTCTTTTTTTTTTTTTTTTTAAAATTCAGATCATACTTGTGGGATGGATCTAGCTTTGTTCATCAGTGGATGAATAAAGCTAGATCCTTTATCTCGGAAACAATTCCTTCCTTCTCTCAGTTTCCTCCTCTGTTCAATTTTCTTCTCTCAGATGTTGTTCGTGTCATGGTTCTAAGGTGGATAGGCTTTTTCCAGTTTTTTCCAGGCCGTGCTGTTTGTTTTGGTTGTTTCTTTAGTGATTTTCTTAATAATACATTCAGTTCAAAAAAAAGATGTTCAATTTTTTTATTTCTCCCAGATTTGTTTTAAAGGTTGATTTTTTTCTTTTTCTAAATTTAGATCTTTCAGATCTTACTTGTGGGATGGATGGATCTAGATTTGTTCATCAGTGGTGGAATAAAACTACATCCGTTTCTCAAATGAAGTCTTGGAAACAATTATGACCTCTCATACAAAATGGTCTCCTGCGACGCACGGCGAAAGCTAGATCGTGGAGAAGTAATACGGTCGGATGGTCGGATCGTCATGGCGATGGAACCTTTTACAGGTCGGTCTTGGGCTTATTTATACTTTTGGCTTTTGGCTTTGGCTTTGGCTTTGGCTTGAGAAGTAATACGGTCGGATGGTCGGACCGTCATGGCCATGGAACCTTATACAGGTTGGTCCTTCTCTCAGACAAAATGGTCTCTTGCGACGCACGGCGAAAGCAGATCGTGGAGAAGTAATATGGTCGGACTGTCATGGCGATGGAACCTTTTACAGGTCGGTCTTGGGCTTGATTTATTTATACTTTGGGCTTTGGGCTTTGGGCTTTGGCTTTGGCTTTGGCTTTGGCTTTGGCTTTGGCTTTCTTTGGCTTGGGCCTTGGGCCTTGGGCTTTGGGCCTTGGGCCTTGGGCCTGGGCGCTTTGGCTTCTATAAGGTTCGATCTCATCTACCGGAAACTAGTTTTTTTCTCACATTTGCAATCGAAGGTAAGTTAGGTTTCTGGTTTGTTGCCTATGAGCGGTTAGAGTGGCTTCTATAAGGTTCGATCTCATCTACTGGAAACAAGTTTTTTTCTCACATTTGCAATCGAAGGTAAGTTAGGGTTCTGGTTTGTTGCCTATGAGCGGATAGAGTGATTTGAAAGTGATTGAAACATTTTTAGATTTGTATCGGATCTGTTTTTCCTGTCTTTTTAGTTCTAATTTGTCATCTTTCAGATGAAGTACAAGAAGCCCTATGACCTGTTTCATCAGGTGAAGTATGAAAATCGTCTCTGTCTGATGGGTGTCGACACTGGAGAATGTTTTACTGGTCTAGCTCTTGCAGAAGATGACCTGACTCGATCAAGGCCATTTACGTAAGTCATTTTATTGCTGTTTTTCTCCGGTTTTTATTTTTAATTGTAATTAATTACGTTACAAATATAACTGTAGGGTTATCAAAATGTGTACCTGCCAAGGACCAGGTGAACTCGCTGACCATTTAGATAATGTGGTATGTCTTTTTTTCAACAATTTTTTGTACAATAGTTTCTTTTCTATTATAGTTTTGTAACTGATATTTATTATTGTGCAGATTATGAAATGGAAGATTGGTGGTTTGCTTGTTGGCTATTCAGCTATTATGAATAATCACGTGGCTGAAGAGGATCACGTGAGTGAATTGTTTTTAATTAATATTTATTGATTGTTTGTGTTTTTTTTTTTTTTTTTTTACCGTTTATGATTTTTTGATTGTTTTTAGAAGCATAGAGTGTTCAAATGGCTTGATGCTGCCCATGAATCAGCCTATCTGGCAGGTTTTCCTTTTACCTTCGTTGATGAAAGGTATTCGAGTCGTAGAGCTGTGCAATATATGGGTGGGCGTGATCCAGCTTCCTCAGGTTACGTTAGGGACCTTAACAAGTTTGCAGCCTTTGTTTTCACACAGGTACGAATTATTTGACTTTTATCTCTTCTTTTAGAGCATCGTTTTAAAAAACATAGTGAGGCGCGTTTTGAGGCGTGCCTCGACACGATTTTTGGAAATTTCGTAGTGAGGAGGTCGCCTTACTAGCTTTTATCGAGGTTTACGCCTTAATAGATGTGAAAAATGTTGGGTTTTTAGATGGTTTTTAAGGCCCAATTTGACTCGATGTTACCCAGCCCTTATAATTGAGATCGACCCAGAGTATGTCTGCGTAGTGCAACTAAACTAATCCGATACAACCCAAAATGAAGATGCATTGATAATATTATGAAGTTGGTTTTGTTTGAGTTGGGAGTAACTATAGTGTATAGCCAAAAAACTAATTTGAGCATCTTTGTTAGTATGATGATTGCATGTAATTATTTCATGAATTATGTTATGTTACTGATTGTTTGTTAAGTTCTGAACCTTACATTTAGCTTTGTAACTTAATATTTATAGGATAAAATGGTGGTTAATGATTATTAACATGATTATGTGTTTTTTATATATATTTTTACGTGTTTTATGCTATCCTTCGTGAGGCGTACACCTCATTATGTTTTGAGGCTTACGACTCACCTTAGAAGAGAAAAACGCCTTAGTACTAAAATGTGTTTTAAAACATTGGTTTAGAGCTAACAGTCTTGATATTTTTTGTAGAGATGGTTAGACATTATCAATGATGGGGCACTGTACTCGGTTGAGAACAATAGAGGACTCCAAGAACACTTGGAATCTATTGGAGATGAATGGAACCAACACCATGGGCGTAATTAGTATGTTCTTAATGCTCTGCATGTTTTTTCTAATTCCTTATGTAAATGAATTTGTCGCTTAGATTTTCTTTTCATATTATATCTTATCTCTCTACCAATATTAGATAATAGATATCATCTTAAAATTTAATTTTAAATTTGTTGCTTTCACATCCATTAGATTATACGATTTTAATCTAATGGTTTTGAATTATCTGCTCATAATTTATTTAATCCTTCTTTTCACCACTGGAACAAGATGCAACATAGATGGATATCTATTGTTTTGTGTAAAATGAACTAGACGAAACAAAGCTTGGGAAAGATGAACTAAAATAAAAATCAAAGGTTTTGTCATTAGGTTGTCTAACAGGGTGTGAGTTTGTGTATTTCTGACATGCTTTCTTCTTAAAGCATTTGCAACATCTACAGCTGAATTGTCAAACTAACCAACCATAGAATAAATTGAATAAACATGAAAAATATGAATGTGCTTTGTGTGTCTTCAGAGCCATCCTGCAAGTGCTATAGACAAGTGAACCCACAACTTTTGGTAATCTGAAACCATTGGTGAGAACTAGATGCAACATAGATGGATATCAATTGTTTTGTGTAAAATGAACTAGACGAAACAAAGCTTGGGAAAGATGAACTAAAATTAAAATAAAAGGTTTTGTCATTAGGTTGTCTAACAGGGTGTGAGTTTGTGTATTTCTGACTTGCTTCTTAAAGCATTTGCAACGTCTACAGCTGAATTGTCAGACTAAGTGACTAACCAACCATAGAATAAAATGAAAAAACATGAAAAATATGAATGTGCTTTGTGTGTCTCCAGAGCCATAAGGAATGCACTGTACACACCTGCAAGTGCTATAGACAAGTGAACCCCCAACTTTTGGTAATCCGAAACCATTGGTGATAAGTTTTATCTGCCAGTAGAGATTCATTGTTTTAGTTCAATATAAAGGCCACATAATGTGAGATTAAGTTGTGAATACGGGAACTATTGCACTGGAATTTAACCCAGGGGAACGAAAATAGGAAAAGGAGAAACATTTCCTTTCATTATTGTTTGATTCATTTCACCATACAAAACCATTATACATTTTGAAGAACACGTGGTAAATTTAGCTGAACTTAACTATGAGGACAAATCAATCAAAACCAACACAACTATTGATCTACTAATACAAAGGAGGGATTGAAAAGGCAGAGGGTCCTCCAAATATGGTCAGGTTGCTGCTAGTGTAGAAAATAAAGAATGAAACTGCTGGTTGAAGGAGCAAATACGATGGTAGATATTCTTGGAATGTACTACCTTTTCTATTGTAGTTGTCAATTGGTTGATAAAGTACATTACAAGTATGCGTGTGTAGGGAATGTCTTTAACTATTTGGCAAGTTACTAGAACTGTTACTTTTAATTTGAAAATGTGTAGTGATGTACATTTGTTTATAGTGATTTTTTATTAATATCAAAGACTTCTTGATCTTGTGCAGACTGAGCCTGAGATGGAAGGAAGATGTTTGATTGATGATCTTGGAATTCGAGAAAAGCAACAATTTACACATCATCTTCAACTTGTTGGATTGTGAAGCTACAGTTTGTGCCTTTTCATCCATATAAATGGTCTTGTTTTTATTCATGTTCTAATGCCAAATTTTGACAACCGTTTAGACTTTTGGAATATTGTATCATGGAATGTTTATTTTACTGTTCTGATGTTGAAAGTTTGGTATCTTATCTTAGATGATACATAAATTATAGTAGTTCTCTTGAGTTTTGATTAAATTGATAATTGACTACTCTTACAGCCAATTTCACAGAACAAACGATATATTGCAAGAGATGGAGTTCCAGTACTTGCATGTCCTGCTTGTTACATCTTTTGCCATTAAGACATAGGGAATGTATTTTTATGCTAGATTCCCTCTAATCTCATTGCACTCATCAATAGCAGCTCCAGGGTTTCAACCGACGGAGTTGTTTTGATTTGTTAAAAGAACAAAAAATAACGCTGTTGGGTTTGTAATGAAATTTGATTTTTTGTTTGGGTCTGGAATCTGGATGAGTGATTTTATTTGGGTGATGAATGGATTAAGGGAGATGAATGGTTTCAATCTAAAAAATAAACAAAAAATCTCAATTGTTTGGGTGGTGATGGGTTTTATTTATTATCATTTATTTTGTTTTTTTGCGTAGGGGTGATGAATAAAAAAAAAAAAGGAAAAAAAACTCGGATGATGGCGGATTTATTCACTTGTTGAAATGGGTGATCGGAAAAAAAATCATTACAAATGATTTTTTTTTTTTTCCTGAAATTTGAAGTTAAATATCGGAAAAAAAACAATGATTTTATCCTTGACATTTTTTTACTAAATTTTAAAATTTTATTATATATTTATTTATGATTTCTTTAGGCAATAAAAGAAAGTATAAAATAATACAAATAGGGGTGTTTAAGTCATTTTACTATAAAAGTTTGAAAAAAAGGTTAAGTTTAGGGCAAATTGCACTGAACCCCTTGAGGTTTGGGCAAGTTACACATATCTGGAAAAGGTTTGTTATTATACACTAACACCCCCAATACTTAAATTTGACTTTAAAAATGCCTAAAACGCCCCTAGTTATATTATTTTATACTTTATTTTTATTTTTTTTCCTTTTAACCAAAAACTTTATAAACTTTAATAAAATAAAATAAATTAAATAAAAGATATGATTCATTAAATAAATAAATAGTTTAAAATAATTATATAATAAATAGTTTTAAAAAATTAAATAAATAAATAGTTTTAAAAATTAAATAAATTAATAATAAAATAAATAAATAGTTTAAAAAAATCAAATAAATAAATGAAAAAAAATTAAAAACATTAATTTTTTTTAAGGATATCCATTAATTGGGACAATAAAAACTCTAAATATCCAAATTTTTACGGTAAGGATGATGGTGAGAGAAGCTTCATGGTTCTCAACACTGGAGGAAGTGGTTGAAGAAGTTAAGAAGACTCCCAGTGTTGGAAACTTTGAAGCTTCTCTCACCAACATCCTTACCGTAAAAGTTTGGATATTTAAAGTTTTTTTATTTTTTTATTTTTATCCCTATTAATGGATATTCTTAAAAAAATTAATTTTTTTAATTTTTTTCATTTATTTATTTAAACCCTTTATTTATTTATTTTACACTATTTTTTTTTTGTAAACTATTAATTTATTTAATGAATCATATCTTTTATTTAATTTTTATTTTATTTTATTTAAGTTTATAAATTTTTTGGTTAAAAGGTAAAAAAAAAAAGAGTATAAAATAATATAACTAGGGCATTTTAGATATTTTAAAGTCAAATTAAGTCTTAGGGGTGTTAGTGTATAATAACAAAACATTTCTAGCTAAGTGTAACTTGCTCAAACCTCAAGGGGTTCAGTGCAATTTGCCCTTAAGTTTAACGTTAATCAACTACCAGGAGAGCATGTTTGTGAAATTTTAAGCACAAGGTCCAACTAACTTCAATTAAGCTTCAATTCAAGGGAGGTCTGTGCAGTTTCCCCGAAATTAAAAAAAAAAAAAAAAACTTGTGTTTATTATAAGGTATTAAACAATCATTTTTAAGATTAAAAAAATATTAAAAATGATTTAAACCAAAGCATATCTAAAAGAAGGTAAAATAGTGATTACATCATAAGAGGAGTAGTCGGAGGTAGGTTCTATTTGGGTTAATTTTACTTGATTCGACACGTCAGCATGGAGCCTAGGATTCGGGGGACCAAATATCTCGACATCAGACCATGTTAGTTCGATGGGTCACGCGTAGCGATAGTGAGGTGGGGAACAGAGAGCAAGTCGCCCACTAAAGGTAGCCTTCCCATGACTTTTGGCGATATCACGTCTAGATGGTACAACCAGCTCCCGAAAGGATGTGTGGGCCCACTAAAGGTAGCCTTCCCATGACTTTTGGCGATATCACGTCCAGATGGTACAACCAACTCCTGGAAGGATGTATGGATAGCTTTCAACAATTTAGTGAGATGTTTATACGACATTTCACGAGAAGTGTAAAATACAAGAAGTTGCTCATGCATCTTTCATCCCTTAGGTAGGACACGGGGGAAACAATCTAGAGCTACATGAACCGTTTTGTCAAGGAAGCGATGTACGTTGAAGATTTCAATGATGTTGCCGCAATAACTTCCTTTACCAATGGACTGTAAAGTGGTCGATTCTCCTTCCACCTAAGACAAACAAGCCCGGACCTTATGTAGAGCTGCTAGAAATAGCCGATGATTACGTCCGGACAGAAGAAGAAGAAGTTGCCTAAGGAGGCCTCCCAATGCATGGAGTTCGACCTAGTAGTAAAACTAGCAGCAACTCCTCGCCAAAAAGGGAGGAGAAGCCTAAAGACAGGAGAAGTGATCGTTGCCAAGATGAGAGAAGGAATCAAGACAGGAGGTGCACCGGAAAGTACACCAACTACACCCCCTCATAAAAAATCAAGAGGAGATCTTATCCGTGGTCTAAGAGAAAGAACTTGTACAGTGGCCTCGACCCTTGCCTGGGAACCCACAAAGGACACCATAATGTACTGCAGGTTTCACAAGGACCACGGTCACGACACCTCGAGATGCTACCAACGCAATAATCATGTTGAGAGCCTGATTAGGGAAGGGCACCTTAAGGAATATGTGCTCAAGCATGAAGAAGGACATGAGGAAAAGCACGCGGATAAGCAGGCACAGAGAGACATTGCTGAAACGACTAGTCAGAATGTAGGAAGTTCCCGGGAGTAACCCGATCAATACCATTCATGCGCCCTCGACAGGCACCAGTAACAGGGACCAGAGGTTTGAAATCTACGAACTAATAGACGGTAGGAAAAACCCCAGTGTATACCTCGTCCAAAGAGGCCCAAAGATACCTCACCAAGAGTGGGGACCAATTGCTTTCTCGATGGAAGATACATGAAACATGGATGCAAAGCCAATTGACACCATTGTCGTGGAGGTGCAGTTGACATCCTACATCTTGCTGTTTATGAACAGTTAGGTTTCGATCGCCAAGATCTGGAGGTTTTCCATACCCCATTAAAAAGATTTGGAGGAGTGGAGATCCGGCTAATAAGGTTGGTGAAATTTCCAGTGAAGATAGGAAAAGATTGCACTATAACCTTACTCGATTTTGTGGTAGTGGAGCTACCCCACTGGCCTTATAATGCATTACTAGGAAGACATTTTCTAAACAAGATCAAGGTAGTTACGACAACGTATTGCCTTAAGGTTGAATTCTTGACTATATGTGGCATGGGGGAAATCAAGGGTGACCACGAAATAACTAGAAGGACGAATTTGTCTGTTTTCAAGGATTGCGAGGTACCAGACTCGTGGGAAGCATGAGAGAAACAACCAATGAAGGTTGATAATGCCTATTTCTACACTTGATGTAGCCCTGTTTTACCTATCATTTGCCGTTGTTTTCCGGGTAAAACCGGTATTTTTAATGTTTAAATAAGCTTGTGCAGGTTTCGGGTCTTCTAAGGGCGTTATTTTAGATAAATGAAGAATGAGAGGTAAAAACATCAAGTTTGAGGAATTTTCCAGGCCTGAAAAAGTGAAGACAAAAAAAGGGCGCTGTACAGAAGCGCTCTACGTACAACGCCGTATAGAAGCGCTCTACGTACAGCGTCCAAGCTTGAAGAAGCCAAAATTGAGAAGGGGCGCTGTACAAAGCGCCCTACGTACAGCGCCCAAAACAGGATTTGCGAGATCAGAAAAGTGGCGCTGTACAGAAGCGCCCTACATACAGCGCCCACATTACCACATCAGAAATTGGTCTAGGTTTTCGTGCCCTAATTTCATACACTATAAATACCTCATTTCAGCTCTGTTCAAGCCACCTCTTGCACGACCCTTGAGCTCCAAACACCTCCAAATCACTTCCAAACATCCAAGAACACTTCTTTCACCAAAATCCTTCACTAAATCACCCACATCCTTCATTAAATCATCACCCAAACTCATTTCTCACCTCACCACTTCATTTCCTCACCAAAACCCACCATAAAAACCACATCTTGGAGCAAGAGAAGTCAAGGAGAGAAGAAGTCTAGCACAACCAAGTAAGAGAGGAGGAGTTCTTCACATTAGTTTACTCTAATCCTTTCTCTCTTTACATTTATTCATCTTTGATTATGGCTTGTACTTATTTCTCATATTTTGTAGCCATTTATTGTACTATGAACTAAACTTCCTTGGCTAAGGCCAAGATGAAGCCTTTCCCATCAATTATTAATTAAGGCCATCACTTTATCATTATTGCTTGTGTTGTGTACGCTCATTTCATGTTCTTAATCATTATTGAATGTCTAGCTAGCATTTAATAATTGTTTGGTTGTTGTGTGAAGTACCGAGAGGAGAAGCACACAACGTGCTCGATGAAATGTGTGATAGAGGTTGGTAAGATAGAAATATGCGATGCTAACCTCTAGGATTCAATTTGTGTGCCATGAAACTTAATGAATTTATATGTAGTTCAGATAACCATTGAGAAATAGGTTGTTAGTGCATATAGATGTTGTCTTTATCACTTGAGAGAGGTTAGAGACAAATTTAGGGTGTCACGAATCTACACACACTTGCATACTTTACCTTAATGATGTGTCTAAAATTGATGAGAATTGGATAGGTGGATTCATGGTCTTAGCCTAATTTCCCATAAGTAATTTAATCTCTTGCTTGTGTTTGACTTTGCTTTAGTCTGCTTACTTGTTCAATTTCAATTATTGCATTTTAGTTTTATGTTTAATTTAGTAAAAATTAAGTAGTGAAATTTCATCATCAAATCCTTGCTTGTCTAGATAGTAATTAAATCAATCAATTGTGGTATTCAATACATCAATCCTTGTGGGACGAATTCTATTCATCATTTTACTACTCCTACGGCTCCGTACTATTGCGGGTGCTCATTTAGGAGTGGTCAATTTTTGGCGCCGCTGCCGGGGATTGAGCGGTTTATTGATATCACTACTAATTGGTTTATTACTAATTTAGATCTTTTACTTGTGTTTATTTCTTTGTGTTTGTAGGCGATTGCTCTTGTATGCATCATCATACAAGGAGCAACAATTTACGGGACTTGCATTTTGATTCGGATATAGAGGTGACGACCCGAAGGAATAGAAGGAACCGAAGGCAAGCCATGGATAGGGACAACGAGAATCAAGATCCGATACCACCCGCAGCCCAAGAGGGGCAACATGCACAAAATGAGCAATTTGGAGGGGATGATAGAGTCATGAGGGACTACGTCAAGCCAAGGGTGGATCAAAACTTGTCACCGATCCAACTTCCGGCCATTAATGCCAACAATTTCGAGATCAAGTCCCATGTCTTTCTGTTAGGTTGATAATTAGTGTTGGCATTAATTCCATATCAAAACGTGTTTTACTTGTAATGTTTAGTGGTTAGTAAATGAAGGATTTCGAAGACGAAGGACGTCTCAACCATTATTCGTTCAAGTTGCCGGTTTTTAAGAGTTTCGGACATTATCGGTCTACAAAGGTATACATGACCTCTTATCTCTTACAAGGCTAGGCACACACTCACACATATCATTCTTGTGTGTCCCTTCATGATTTTATTTCATTTACATTTCACTTTCACACACTTGGCAAAATATGCTCATGCATTCACATTTAGTTAATAAACTTTGTGTTTTGCATTTTCTAGGACTATATCCGGAAACTAGCATATGTGTGTGTATTTGTGTTTGTATATTTCCGTATTTTGTGTTTAGGACTTGAACATGTTCTTATTCAATGCCTTATTGAGTTCCGGTCGTTTCGGTTACTCATTCATAAGGTTTCGAGTCCAAACGTGTTGACTATGCCACTTTACGTTCTCTTACGTTGTGTTGACTTCATCGATGATTTCTGAGATGATTTCTCAACCGTTTTTCAAATTTGTATAGTCGTTTTCGTGCGTGAGAGAGTCACGGTTCGTAATCCGAAAACGGATTTGAATTTGGAGTTTAGACGCTCGAGATACAGGCCGACGAACCGAGAGTGCGCGGGAGAGGACAGCCCAGGCCGTGGGCCACATGGGCTGGCCGTGGTTGAGGCCGTGGACCCCACGGCCTGGAGCCCCTTCTGCTCCCGTGTGGGCCACGCGCCCCCCATGGCCTGGGGGTGATGTGGCACCACGTGATTGGTCGAAAACTCTCTTCTCTCTCCTCCTATTTCTTCCCTCTCTCTCACATTTTTGAATTTCCAAGAAGAAAAATCAGATTTCCCGTCAGCCCTCTCCTCTGAAATTTCAGATTTTCGAAACACCATATCTTCCTCATCCGGAGTCGGATTTGAGTGATTCAAGTTGGAGAGTGTTCGTATTTGAGTCTTCTAACATCTCCAAGTGGTTTGGTAGCTGTTTGATCGTGATTTTCAGTGGTTGACCACTGAATTCCGAACCAGCTTCATAATCCGAGGTAATGGTCTCATCTTAGGGATTTCTTGTTATTTGACCTTCCAAATGCTTGGGGTTTCTTCTTCTATATCTATGTTATTGTTTTATGAAAGCTATTTGAAAAGGTAGCTTGATTATCATTCCAATTGAAATTCAATTTATGGACTTATGTTGACTAGATTTTATGATTCTAGGTTTTACATTTGTTTGTGAGTTGTATTGTGATTAGAATGGCATCTTAGATTGTTTGATACTTAATTGAATTAATTTTGTGTTAAAATGACTTTGAGATTTGATTTGGTCCTTTGATTGAAGAAATCAAGGATTTGTGTATTTGTTTGTGATTTAGAGAATATAGGTTTTGATTGATGTAAATCTCAAAACCTTGCTCTATATTTTTGTCTAGTATATTGATTGATTTTAATCTCATATATCTAGTCTTTGATTGTATATTGATAGCATCTTGAATTAGGACTTAATGAACATTTTGTGATTCAAGTGTTATGTGTGTGAATGAGACTTTGAGTATATGTGTTAGGTGTTTCACATGCTTAGGTTTCTATTCATGGATTTTTGCATCTAGACTTGATTAATTGTGTTTTCACATGTTTAGGTCTATTTGTGCCATAGAATGTATTGATCACATGTTCTATGTTGAAATGAATGTTTGTATCATTTGCATTCACATGATCACACTAGGAAGTCCTTGTAAAAGGCATGAAGTCTTGGTTAGAGTCGGGATGACTCGGATAGCCAAGCAAGAAGTCTTGCCTAGAGTCGGGATGACTCGGATAGGTAAGCAAGAAGTCATGGCTATAGTCGGGAGGACTCGGATAGTCATGCATGGGAGGCTCCCTAGAGGCAAGAGTGCCTTGGATAGGGAGTTGGCTAACATATTGGTAGGCCTAGGCGTATGGTTAGACATAGACTCCGATAGAGCGGGGTACACGGGATGTGTATGCACTCTTGAGGAATTTCTAATCTACCATCGATGTTGGTTGAGTGTGTTGTCCAATATATGGTGGTTCCGCATCATTGAGGGATTTCATACTTTCCAATAGGGTTGGGTAGGCTTAGACTTCACTAGGTTGGGTGAGCTAAAGATTGGTCACTTTGTGAATGTTCTATGTTTACTTTCCAATAATATAGTACCCAATGGTTGTAGTTCAACCCGTGGATGTTTCCTCCTTGGAGGTTTTACCACGTTAAAAAATCCCTTGTGTTAATTCTTTCTATCTCTTCTCTTATATTTTAATTGTATATTTTATTGTCTTGATTCATAATATTCACTTGTGATGTATTGTGAACCAAGTCTTTGTATAGTGTGATTAGTGTATTCATTCTATAGATCAATTTGTATCTTTGATTCTTTTGTATATTGTAATATTTGTTTAGTGACATTTTGCTCACTCTTGTAACACATTGAATATCTTATGAAATACAAGCTTATTTTGTTGTTATGTTTATTTGATATTTTACCTCACATGACTTGTTGATATACTTAGACATTTCTCTTATGATTGTGTCATTGTATTGTCTATGTATGTCTACCTTGGCTTATTGTGTTGTGTGTAAGGCTACCTTGAGGGACAAACGGATGTTTGTTCAAGAGTTTGAAAAAAGGTGTAAAAACCTATTCACCCCCCCCCCCCCTCTAGGTATGCTTTAAGCAATTTAACTTCGTTTGTGTACATTCAATTGGTATCAGAGCGGGTCGTCGGACGGCACTCGACGAGATCCGGTTTATACTTACGTGTAAATTGCTTAGGTTTTTGTGTCATGATTGTCCTCCTTTATTTGTTGTGGAAAAGGTTCTTCTTATTTTTCATTGCATTTGTCTACTAACAAATTTGTTGATAAGCTTGAAAGATTGTTAGTTACAAAAGTAAAGAAGAAGATGTTCTTGTGTTCCAAAGGATGATCAATTTAGACTTGATCACTTACTCAAGCAACATAATGAAGAAATCCACATGGAGTGATGATAACTCTAGTGATGGGGAGAGCTCAAGTGGTGAGTCTTCTATTAAAGAAGAGTTGGTGAGCAACTTTGTTGCTTTCATGGCCTCTCAATCTATCCTAGATTATGTTAGTCAAGATTCGTTGGATGAGGAGGTTGATCCAAATCATTAAGAGTGCTTAAGAAGATTTGATCAAGCTACAAGTGGTTGAGTTGGTCTCAACAACTCGGAGGCTCTTGGGTGAAAAGAATGCTCTTGCCAAGAAGCTTAGAGAAGTTGAAGGGTTCGTTCTTGAAAGGGATATGGTCATCTCTAGTTTGACTCTAGGAGGCTCAAGCAACTTGGTAGTTGAGGAGAAGCTCTTAGTAGCATCACTTCCTACAAGTAAGGTAGTTGTTGATAAGAAAGCTTCCAAGAAGAGACGTTCCAAGTTGAAGAATAAGGTACCCCTTGAAACTCCCATTTGTCCTCCACCACCACCGGAAGGTAAAATCTCTCCTTTTGTTCCCATATGTCATTTTTGCAATACCTTAGGCCATATCAAGCCCAAGTGCTATAAATTCATTGAATATTGCAACTTAGAAAATGCATCTAGGAATAGAGAGATTGGACCTAATTCTATGCATGCTAAAGCTTTTGAATATGGAAAGCATGATAATTTGTCAAAGCATGTTAAGAATGTCCGGAAGGTGAAGAATGCTTATCCTACAAAATTTGACCATGCATGTGTTGCTAACAATGTTGAGAAGAAGAGTATTAATGATATTATTGTGAATCAAGTTATGGAAGAACTTTACTCTAGGTTCAACATTGTGGTCAAAGAGAATCTTGATGATGTTCGTGTTTGTCCACCCAAGACAAAATTTGTCAAGGGTGAGTGCTCTTACCATTAGTGTAAGTTGCACATGTGAGTTAGCTTTAAGATTAGTGTCGTTGATAAGAAGCTTAGCTTTTTGCTTTGTATCTTTACAACTTGACATGAACTTAGCTATCTCACTTTGTTTGTTTTGATAGTCAAAATTTGTTGGTTAACTTTTGAGAAGTTTTTTTTTTGGAATCTATATGATAACATTATTGTTATGGCTTTTAGAGAAAGTCATTTTTTTTTGTTTGTTTGAGTTGGATTACATTGCCTTTAGTCTCTTGGAATCGACACACCTATAACTTGTAGTCATGAGGACTCACAAGCCAAGAGGACTCATAAAAAGGGTGAAGGCTTTGTATTTGGTGAAAATAGCTTGCGAAGGTATCTCTATATCATATTGCTTGCTTACTTGATTTTTCATCTATCAACTCATTGTTTGTATCACTTTCATGAAGCATGTCATAATTGAGAACTAATATAGTGTTTATATGGTACTCTTTGACATTTGCTAGTTTAAGATCTTTTGGTGATAAGTGTTCACATTGATCTTATTTCATGAAGCGTGTTGTTATTTGTATGATTGTTGAGTGGCTAATATTTGAATAATGTGAGCTTTATATTCTTTGATAGCTACTCTCTTGAGAAGTAGAGATCTTAAGTAAGTCTCTTTACTTGCTTTTAGATCATGTGCTTTTAAGCCTTGAAATTGGTTTCAAAAAATGCACTTTGCTTCTCTTGTATGTTTTGTTAAGTATGTTGAGCTTGATTAATGTTCGCTTTGGATACACCTTGAAGTCCTAAGGACTAGTACATTTAAAAATGACCAATGGTTGGTATCCATTTGCTTCGGCAACATAGAACTCAACGAGCACCCTCATGGAAAGGGCTACACACCTTGGTTGTGAAGCCACCCAATGTTGGAAAGGGCTACGTCATTGTGATGAGTGAAAGCCGCCATGAGGTGTATATGTTTATGTTAGAAAAATCAAAGAAGTGTTGAATTGAATCATAAAAAAAAAATTCTTTGATTCAAGCCTTAATAAAAAAAAAATATTAAAAAAAAAATATAAAAATAAAAGGCTTTTGGAGTATAGTTGAATAATCAAATGAGCTCGGGTTGACAAATAGAAATGGGTTGACGAGCCACATGCACACACACGCTCACATGTTGAAATCTATTCTCTTTATAAGCAAAATTTCGGATGATAACCGGTTTGACCTTTTTATGGAAAGGCCTAAGATGAATAGATGTTGAAATTGTATGCATGCTTGATTATCAAACTACTTCTTTTCATATACTTGAAGCAAAATCTTCACACACTCACTTTTGCTTAATTAGTATTTGTGATACTTTAGCAATTTTTGATGACATATGAGAGTGATTGAAAATCTTGATGTAACTCTCTTAGATATGTGAAGTTTATTTGCAAATCTAATAAAAATTGCTTGTGATGTGATTGTGTGGTGATGTTTGTGAACATTTATCTATCTTGATTTTAGATGAGGCACTTGTCAAGGGGGAGCATAATATGCTAAATTCTTGTTCTCTTTTATGACATGTTCACATGTTCTTCAAGGTTGTTAATTGTTGGCATTATTCTTATTTTTGATAAATCATGAAGATACTATGATAAATTCTTACTTGCATGGTGATTTATTAAATATAGTGTTTTGCCTTTGTATATGTTTATTGGTTTCTTATTTGTTTCTTTGTTTCCTCTCACTTTGTTTTTAGTTTGTTTTGTGTTGCAAGATCATGGGTAAAGCAAAGAAGGTTGGTGGAAATACTTCTTCATCTCCCATTGCCAAGTCGAAACCTACAATTTCGTCCAAAATTTCCAAAGGTAACAAAGTTGATGAATTGGGAATTTTTGGGTGCAAAAAGATAATTCAAGAAAGAGGTATTGACTTGGACTCTTGTATTAGATCATATGTCTATGATGTGCTTAAGAGTAGGAATTGGATTTCATGGGTCAACATGTTAGGATTATCTAATGAGACCATTGTTAGAGAATTTTATAATGCTTACAAATCCGGTTCTACTGTGACTAGTGCTACTCTTAGCATAAGGAAAGTTGTCTTTAGAGTTTGCCCTAGGAAGGTTAATGAATTTCTTAACTTGTCCGATGACACTGAATCGGATTTCCTTGATGTTGATGTCTTGGAAAACCTTGATTTAATGGGTAAGATTCTTTGTGATGATGATGATTTTGTGTGGGGGAAACGTGCTTTTATTAGGCAAGGTGAGCTAACAAAAATTAGTGCATTTTGGCATTTATTTGTATGCTCCAATCTTATTGTTTCTACTAATGCTTCGGAGCTCAATAGAGACAAGATTAAGATTGTGTATGCCTTGGTTACTAACCAACCTATAAACCTTGGTGAATTGCTTGTGGAGCAAATTCAAAGTGCGGCTTGTACTAGTCGTTTGGACAAGAAATTGGCTTTTCCGGGGTTTATAACTCAATTGTGCTTAGCTAAAGGTGTGAGGAATCTTGATAGTGATGTTATGCTTCCTCCCTTAGAGAAGTTGAGTGAGAAACGTATGGCAACCATGTCATACAAGGACAAGGGAAAGTCTAATGATGTACTTAGGCTTTTTGGTGATTCTCTTGATTCTAACCATGTCCCTAACTCACCCGCTCTTCCTAGTTGGGCTTTAAAATTGAGGAAAGAGGTTGAAGAATCTCATAGGTTGATTGAGGCGTCACAAAGGAAGATTGAAGACTTTAGTGCAAAACTTGTTGCTCAAGATGAGAGGATCAAAGAGTTGGAAGGAAAATCAACTCCAACAAGGCAATATGTGAGATCCGCACACCATTCTTCTTTCCTTGGTGGCACAAGTGGCTAGAAAGCTTCATGAGGTATAATTTCTTACTCTTTCCCTTTGGCTTCATATCATGTCAAAAAGGGGGAGAAATATGAGAAACATGGGAGATATCTAGCTTACTTAGCCTTATGTTAGTTGTTTTTGTATATTTGGTATCTAGCTTGAACTATATGGCATGTAATATTTTTGTTGAATCTTGGCTTAGAATATATTGATGGATAGTATGTATTAAGGGGGAGCATACTTGATCCATTTGAACTTATATGCTATTATTTTCTTGCCTATGATTGGATACTTGGATATTGCCATACTTGGTGTCTCTTGGATATTCTTGTGCTTTCAAGTTTTTTTTAGGTGATATCAAGAGAAGACCAAGATGAAGTTCAAGACTTGATTTATAATTTGTGTCTATATGTGTAACTCATTGTACTCATTGTGACCAAATTTTCTTTGTAATTGTTTTAGTGTTTGTTTAGGGGTTTTGTCATGGAATTTGCCAAAGGGGGAGATTGTTAGGTTGATAATTAGTGTTGGCATTAATTCCATATCAAAACGTGTTTTACTTGTAATGTTTAGTGGTTAGTAAATGAAGGATTTCGAAGACGAAGGACGTCTCAACCATTATTCGTTCAAGTTGCCGGTTTTTAAGAGTTTCGGACATTATCGGTCTACAAAGGTATACATGACCTCTTATCTCTTACAAGGCTAGGCACACACTCACACATATCATTCTTGTGTGTCCCTTCATGATTTTATTTCATTTACATTTCACTTTCACACACTTGGCAAAATATGCTCATGCATTCACATTTAGTTAATAAACTTTGTGTTTTGCATTTTCTAGGACTATGTCCGGAAACAAGCATATGTGTGTGTATTTGTGTTTGTATGTTTCCGTATTTTGTGTTTAGGACTTGAACATGTTCTTATTCAATGCCTTATTGAGTTCCGGTCGTTTCGGTTACTCATTCATAAGGTTTCGAGTCCAAACGTGTTGACTATGCCACTTTACGTTCTCTTACGTTGTGTTGACTTCATCGATGATTTCCGAGATGATTTCTCAACCGTTTTTCAAAGTTGTATAGTCGTTTTCGTGTGTGAGAGAGTCATGGTTCGTAATCCGAAAACGGATTTGAATTCGGAGTTCGGACGCTCGAGATACGGGCTGACGAACCGAGAGTGCGCGGGAGAGGACAGCCCAGGCCGTGGGCCACATGGGCTGGCCGTGGTTGAGGCCGTGGACCCCACGGCCTGGAGCCCCTTCTGCTCCCGTGTGGGCCACGCGCCCCCCACGGCCTGGGGGTGACGTGGCACCACGTGATTGGTCGAAAACTCTCTTCTCTCTCCTCCTATTTCTTCCCTCTCTCTCACATTTTTGAATTTCCAAGAAGAAAAATCAGATTTCCCGTCAGCCCTCTCCTCTGAAATTTCAGATTTTCGAAACACCATATCTTCCTCATCCGGAGTCGGATTTGAGTGATTCAAGTTGGAGAGTGTTCGTATTTGAGTCCTCTAACATCTCCAAGTGGTTTGGTAGCTGTTTGATCGTGATTTCCAGTGGTTGACCACTGAATTCCGAACCAGCTTCATAATCCGAGGTAATGGTCTCATCTTAGGGATTTCTTGTTATTTGACCTTCCAAATGCTTGGGGTTTCTTCTTCTATATCTATGTTATTGTTTTATGAAAGCTATTTGAAAAGGTAGCTTGATTATCATTCCAATTGAAATTCAATTTATGGACTTATGTTGACTAGATTTTATGATTCTAGGTTTTACATTTGTTTGTGAGTTGTATTGTGATTAGAATGGCATCTTAGGTTGTTTGATACTTAATTGAATTAATTTTGTGTTAAAATGACTTTGAGATTTGATTTGGTCCTTTGATTGAAGAAATCAAGGATTTGTGTATTTGTTTGTGATTTAGAGAATATAGGTTTTGATTGATGTAAATCTCAAAACCTTGCTCTATATTTTTGTCTAGTATATTGATTGATTTTAATCTCATATATCTAGTCTTTGATTGTATATTGATAGCATCTTGAATTAGGACTTAATGAACATTTTGTGATTCAAGTGTTATGTGTGTGAATGAGACTTTGAGTATATGTGTTAGGTGTTTCACATGCTTAGGTTTCTATTCATGGATTTTTGCATCTAGACTTGATTAATTGTGTTTTCACATGTTTAGGTCTATTTGTGCCATAGAATGTATTGATCACATGTTCTATGTTGAAATGAATGTTTGCATCATTTGCATTCACATGATCACACTAGGAAGTCCTTGTAAAAGGCATGAAGTCTTGGTTAGAGTCGGGATGACTCGGATAGCCAAGCAAGAAGTCTTGCCTAGAGTCGGGATGACTCGGATAGGTAAGCAAGAAGTCATGGCTATAGTCGGGAGGACTCGGATAGTCATGCATGGGAGGCTCCCTAGAGGCAAGAGTGCCTTGGATAGGGAGTTGGCTAACATATTGGTAGGCCTAGGCGTATGGTTAGACATAGACTCCGATAGAGCGGGGTACACGGGATGTGTATGCACTCTTGAGGAATTTCTAATCTACCATCGATGTTGGTTGAGTGTGTTGTCCAATATATGGTGGTTCCGCATCATTGAGGGATTTCATACTTTCCAATAGGGTTGGGTAGGCTTAGACTTCACTAGGTTGGGTGAGCTAAAGATTGGTCACTTTGTGAATGTTCTATGTTTACTTTCCAATAATATAGTACCCAATGGTTGTAGTTCAACCCGTGGATGTTTCCTCCTTGGAGGTTTTACCACGTTAAAAAATCCCTTGTGTTAATTCTTTCTATCTCTTCTCTTATATTTTAATTGTATATTTTATTGTCTTGATTCATAATATTCACTTGTGATGTATTGTGAACCAAGTCTTTGTATAGTGTGATTAGTGTATTCATTCTATAGATCAATTTGTATCTTTGATTCTTTTGTATATTGTAATATTTGTTTAGTGACATTTTGCTCACTCTTGTAACACATTGAACATCTTATGAAATACAAGCTTATTTTATTGTTATGTTTATTTGATATTTTACCTCACATGACTTGTTGATATACTTAGACATTTCTCTTATGATTGTGTCATTGTATTGTCTATGTATGTCTACCTTGGCTTATTGTGTTGTGTGTAAGGCTACCTTGAGGGACAAACGGATGTTTGTTCAAGGGTTTGAAAAAAGGTGTAAAAACCTATTCACCCCCCCCCCCCCCCCCCCCCCCCTCTAGGTATGCTTTAAGCAATTTAACTTCGTTTGTGTACATTCACTTTCAACAATTGACGATGATGGGGCTATTTAATGGCAAGCCCACGGATGATCCAAATGAGCATTTGAGGAATTTTGATCAAATTTGCTCAACCTTCAAAATCAGTGGAGCTTTGAATGATGCAATTAGACTAAGGATCTTTCCGTTCTCATTGACTAGCCGAGCCAAGGCTTGGTATGATGCACTTCCACCAAGGTCAATCGGTAGTTGGGATATGTTTGCTCAAGCTTTCCTCAACAAATACTTCCCTCCCGGAAGGGTGGCTCAACTAATGAATGAAATCCATGAATTCTCCTAATACGAGGCGGAGACCTTATATGAAGCTTGGGAGAGGTACTAGGAGTTGCTTAGGAAGTGTCTATGCCACGGAATGCCAAAGTGGTCGATAGTGGAGAAGTTTTATCGGGGTATGAACTTAGCCACTCACCAATTTGTGGATGCTTCGGCGGGAGGCTCTTTGATGAACAAGTCGATGGATGCGGCTTATGACTTGATTGAAGACATGTCCATTGCAAATAGTCATTGGGGTAGCAATAGGAAGGCACCAAAGAAAGCACCCGGTATGTTGGAGGTTGATCAAGTGACCGCATTGCAAGCACAAATTGATGCCTTGAGAAGACAATTAAGCAACATGGGAGCAAGTTCTAGTACAGCCTAAGTAAAGATGGTGAGTTGTAGCTTGTGCTCGGGACCTCATGAGAGTGTGGATTGTTAAGCGGGGAATCCTTTTGCTCCTGGACCTTCGGAGCAAGTTTCTTTTGTGAATTGCAATAGGAACTACAACAACCAACCAAGACCCCAATATAATCCCTACAACAACACCTATAACCCCATTTCAAAATATCATCCCAACTTCTCATGGAAAGATAACCAAAACACTCTCCAATCCGAAGCCAACCTTAAACCACCCGGATTCAACCAACCACAACAAGCCTTTCCAAACCAACAACCCCAATTCCAAAATCAAACCGAGAGAAAGCCTACGGTTGAAGAAATGTTCTCCAAGTACATGGGCAAGCTTGATGTTTGCATGGAGACTCAAGATTTGGCTTTGAGGAAGCTAGATACCAAAGTTGATCAACTTACACAACATACACAAGCCTCAATTCAAAATCTTGAGATGCAAGTGGGTCAATTGGCTAGGGGATCTCAAGCTCGCCAACAAGGGACATTGCCAAGCGACACGGTGATCAATCCCAAGGAGCAATGCAAGGCAATTTCTTTAAGAAGTGGGAGAATGGTTGAGCAACCGGAAGAAGTTAGCAAAAAGAAGGATGAAGTGGTTGGAGAAGAAGTGATTGAAGAGGCAATTGAAGAAGAGATTGTTGAGGAGAACAAAGAGGAAGATAACCCATCCAAGACATCTTGTGATCCACCCCCACCACAAGTCAAAGCATATGTGCCTCCAATTCCATACCCCCAAAGGTTGAGGAAACACAAAGATGCCCACCAATTTGCAAAGTTCTTGGAGGTGTTCAAGAAGCTTCATATTAATATTCCATTTGCCGAAGCCCTAGCTCAAATGCCCACTTATGTCAAGTTTTTGAAGGACTTACTTTCCAACAAAAGGAAGCTTGAAGAGTTTGAAACGGTGGCACTAACGGAGGAATGTATTGCTATTTTACAAAATAAGCTCCCTCCTAAGTTGAAGGATCCGGGCAAATTCACCATACCATGCACCATTGGAACCTCGAAATTCAGCAAGGCCTTGATCGATTCGGGGGCAAGCATAAACTTGATGCCCTATTCAGTGTTCAAAAAGTTAAATGTTGGAGAAGTGAAGCCTACACATATCACTCTCCAATTGGCGGACCGGTCAATCAAATATCCTAGAGGAGTGATGGAAGATGTTCTTGTGAAGGTAGATAGCCTATAATTTTCGGTGGATTTTGTCATCTTGGAAATGGAGGAAGATGTGGAGATACCTCTCCTCTTGGGAAGACCGTTTTTGAAGATGGCGGGTGCTTTAATTGATGTAAGAGATGAGAAGATGACCTTGAGAGTTGGTGATGAGCAAGTGGTGTTTGATATGTCTAAGGCAACCAAAAGGGCATTGGACATGGGTGATTGTTATAGGGTGGATGTGGTTGAGCCCATGATACAAGAGTACTTAAGAAAGAAGAACCCTAATGAGCCACTTGAAGCGTGTATAATGCATGGAGTGATGGAGGAAGATGAGAACTTGGAAGTTAAAGAATGTGCCAAACAACTCAACTCCTTACCCTTGAGGACACTTAGGGGAAGATGGCACTTTGAAGAACTTGGTGTGGGAAAACCAAAACTCCCACCATCTATTGAGAAGCCTCCTACTCTAGAGCTCAAGCAATTACTATCTCACTTGCGGTATGCTTTCTTAGGAGATGCATCAACACTACCGGTAATAATCTCAGCAAGTTTGTCCAAGATTGAAGAGGAGAAGCTACTAAGGGTGTTGAGAAAGTACAAAAGAGCAATTGGTTAGTCAATTTCGGACATCAAAGGGATTAGCCCATCCTTATGCATGCATAAGATCTTAATGGAAGACAATTTCAAGCCTTCGGTGGAACACCAAAGAAGACTCAATCCTAACATGAAAGAAGTTGTAAAAGCGGAGGTGTTGAAGCTATTGGATGCGGGTATCATTTATCCGATATCGGATAGCCCTTGGATTAGTTCGGTTCAAGTGGTGCCCAAGAAAGGGGGCATGATGGTGGTACTGAACGAGAAGAATGAATTGATCCCCATGAGGACCGTCACTGGATGGAGAGTGTGCATCGATTATCGGAAGTTAAATAATGCCACCCGAAAGGACCATTTCCCACTTCCTTTCATATATCAAATGTTGGAGAGGTTGACCGGCCATGACTACTATTGCTTCCTTGACGGTTTTTTTCGGTTACAACCAAATCCATATTGATCCCGAAGACCAAGAAAAGACCACCTTCACTTGTCCCTATGGCACATTTGCATATAGAAGAATGCCATTCGGGTTGTGCAACGCACCGGCCACATTTCAATCGTGCATAATGGCAATATTTTCGGACATGGTGGAGAAATTCATTGAAGTTTTCATGGATGACTTCTCGGTTTTTGGAGCATCCTATGATGATTGTTTGAAGAATTTGAGGTTAGTTTTGCAAAGATGTGAAGAAACTAATTTGGTACTAAATTGGGAGAAGTGTCACTTCATGGTGAAGGAAGGCATTGTCCTAGGCCATCGGATTTCATCCAATGGAATTGAAGTGGATCAGGCCAAGGTAGAAGTCATAGAGAAGTTACCACCTCCTACCTCGATTAAGGGCATTAGAAGTTTCCTTGGACATGCCGGTTTCTATAGATGCTTCATCAAGGATTTCTCCAAAATCACAAAGCCTCTTTGCCATTTGCTAGGGAAAGATGTTCCTTTCAACTTTGATGAAGAGTGCCTTTTTGCCTTTGAGACATTGAAGAAGGAGCTTACCTCTACTCCTATCATGTCGGCACCGGATTGGGAGCTCCCCTTTGAACTAATGTGTGATGCAAGTGATTATGCGGTGGGAGCCGTTTTGGGGCAAAGAAGAGAGAAGAGGCTACATGTGATCTACTATGCGAGCCAAACCCTAAATGATGCTCAAGTGAATTATGCCACCACGGAAAAGGAACTCCTAGCCATTGTTTTTGCCTTTGACAAATTCCGATCTTACCTAGTGGGTTCAAAGGTGATTGTGTACACCGACCATGCGGCAATCAAGTACTTGATAGCAAAGAAAGATTCCAAGCCACGATTACTAAGGTGGATTCTCCTCCTACAAGAGTTCAATTTGGAGATTAAGGACAAGAAAGGGTCCGAAAACCTTGTGGCGGATCACCTTTCGAGGCTAGAGAGGGATGAGAAGGATGAAGAGCAAATAGCCATAAATGAAGCATTTCCGGATGAGCAACTACTAGTAATCCAAGACTTGATGGCTCCTTGGTTTGCTAACATTGTGAATTTTCTAGCAAGGGAGGTCATGCCGATGGAGATGAATTTCCACCAAAAGAAGAAATTCCTTTGGGATGTAAAGTCATACTTGTGGGATGAGCCACTCCTATTCCGGATTTGTAGTGATGGTCTCGTTAGAAGATGTGTACCTGAGAAGGAGATGAGGGACATCCTCTTGCATTGCCATTCCAAGGAGTGTGGAGGACACTTTGGAGCAATTAGAACCTCAAAGAAAGTGCTCCAATCGGGATTCTATTGGCCTACACTTTTTCGAGATGTAAGAAGCTTTGTGGAAGCATGTGACCGGTGCCAAAGGACCGGTAATATTAGTAAGAGGGATGAGATGCCACTCAATGTGATGCTTGAAGTGCAATTGTTTGATGTGTGGGGTATTGATTTCATGGGACCATTCCCAAGCTCTTACGGAAACCAATATATTTTGGTGGCGGTGGACTATGTGTCTAAGTGGGTGGAAGCTATAGCCACACCAAAGAGTGATGCCAATGTGGTTACAAAACTTCTAAAGAAGAACATCTTCACAAGATTTGGCACTCCAAGAGCAATTATTAGTGATGGAGGCTCTCATTTTTGCAACAAGTTGTTTGAAGCTTTATTGAAGAAATACGGTGTGAAGCACCGCATCACTACCCGTTACCACCCTCAAGCAAATGGCCAAGCAGAGGTGTCAAATCGAGAAATCAAGAGCATCCTAGAAAAGACGGTGGGAAGCTGGAGGAAGGATTGGGCTAAGAAACTTGATGATGCTTTATGGGCGTATAAGACGGCCTTCAAAACCCCTTTGGGCATGTCTCCTTATAGGCTTGTCTACGGAAAGGCATGCCACCTTCCGGTGGAGCTTGAACACAAGGCGTATTGGGCCATCAAAAAGTTGAATTTTGACATGCAAGCGGTAGGAGAGAAGAGATTGCTTCAACTCAATGAGCTTGATGAAATCCACCTTGAAGCCTATGAGAATGCTCGCATTTACAAGGAGAAGACCAAAAAGTGGCATGATAGAAGAATTGTGAAGAAGGACATTCAAGTGGGGATCTATTGAAAACATGGCTTCTGGACAAGTTAAAATATCCAAGTTCAAAACGTGGTCATATGAGTAAATATGGTAACTTGGAGAGTTATAGGCGGTCTATGAACTCTTGGCAATTACTGATATTAATCACGAGGATACACTATCTCCAATATGATTGTCTAGGGTATGAATGAGGAGCATCTTCCTTTTCTATCTTTATTTAAGAGTTCAGTTTTAGCTCTTTAGTGGAATGAGTTAAAATTAATGGATCGGACCTAAGTGAATCATTTGTTGATTGTGATTAGGTTATGTCTATTGAAGCTTAAATTTAGATGGCCCGCCAAGGTCCCCAATCCACACGGACTTGCATGGATCACTTGATATATTCTACCGGACCAATTTAAGGGTCCATCTAGAATTGCATTTAATATATTAAGATTATAATTTGCACATTATTTAAGTAATGGGCTGCTCAATTATATTAATATATTAATGAAAGACATGTGGGCTTGTTTCTTTTAGTAAGAATGGGTCTGGTTCACATGTGGGCTTTTTATTTAAAGTCCAATGGATTAAATGAAATAGGAAAATAATATTAGGCCCAATCTTATATAAGTGGGGCGACTAGGTTAATGTTTTAACCTAAAAATATTATTTTGTTTCATTTGTTTTAATTAAATAAGAATTAATTAATTTATTGATTAATTGTTTAATTAAAGAAACAAATCTTTCCTAAAAGTAAAAGACTTGTTTGATAAGTAAATAAATAAATTAGTTTTATTTATTTAATCAAATAAGGAGTCTTTTTATTTAGTCAAAATAAAAGAATAAAAATAAAAGAGTTGGATTAGGGTTTGAAGTCTTAAAAGACGTGTTTTTTGGGTGCAATACAACTCCTCTTTTGTAGAGGAAAATTGCGGCAACCCTAGGCAAAAGCACATAGAGAATTCGGCCACCCTATAAGGAAAGAAGGAAGAAATTTTGGCCACCTATATAAGCATACTTATAGAATTCGGCCACTACAATGAATGGTGCTTGAGTTTTTATTTCTTTCTTCTTCTTCTTAATTCTAAGAGAGTTTTTATTCTAAAAAGACAAAAAGGAGTGTGAGATTATTCTTTGATAGTATACTATTGCTTAATCATCAATAAGCTTGTGTATACGATATCGATCTAGGTTCACGCGAGTTTCGATCATTAGATTGAGAACTCAAAAGTGACCGGAATAATCTTTGACATTTTTTTGATTGTTTTGTGACTAACAAAGAAAAGAAAGTTTTTGTTTGGTCCATTCACAGGTTTGCAATTCAAAGAAAAGGGAGACCACGCTCCTAGGTGATCCACGTTCGTGCTCGGATTGAAGGTCTTGCGGATTACCATCGACGTAAGTCAATCGGATCACGCGACAAAAGGTAATTTACTTTTGTTAATGTATATGCATGTTTATTGATTAAAAGGGTTTAAGGTTCATAAAGGAAAAATTTTAAAAGTCACTAAATCTTATTTTTAGTATCGCTTCCGCTGCGTGTACTTCTTTTGGTATTTTTCCCTACAATTGGTATCAGAGCCTAGGTTGAACCCTTTTAATTAATTAACGTATATACGTGGATCTATTTCTTTTTATTGTGATTATGCATGTTTAGAAAGAGATGGCACTCTAGGTATTCAAATATATAATTACATGTGATGTATGGATTTATATATGTTTTATGTGGTTTGTTATTGCTCGATTTTGGCCCTAGATTTTCAATGTAATTTTTGTTTCGGAGTTGTAACAAGAAGGGTGGTCTATTATCGCCATAATTCCTTCTTGGTAGTTGTTAGGTTTTATTTTTTTTAATATGTGCAGTATTTTTTTTAGGTTTACTGTTGCAGTTTTTTTTTAGTTTGTGTGCAGTTTTTATTTTGTAAAAATACTGCAGTGAATAAAAAAAAAAAAAAATTAATGCTGCAGTATTTATTATATATATACTGCCGTAATATGTTTAGGTCTTGAAAATTCAAAGACACGAAGCAAAACGAAGCAACCGGAACCATGAACGAGCACCGTGCGCACCCTAGGAGTTGATTGGGCTGCGCATGGCAAGCCCATTGCAAGGTGGGCTGCGCACGGCAGCCTTGAAGGCCCTATGGGCTGCGCATGGCAGCCCCTTTGTGGGGTTGTGGGTCGTGCACGCCCATGGGGTTTGGGCCGAAGGATGAGCGTATGGTTGATGGGCCACCTGAAGATCTTGTATTCCTGACAATTGTAATTTACTTGTTTTTCTAGGATGGGCCAAAATTGTTGCTATTTAATTTATGCTTAAATATTACAATATTTGTTATTGTATGATAACATGACATATAGAATAGGAGTGCCACGCATATATCTCTTTTGGTATGAACATGCATTGAATGATTTAGGTATCTAAATTGGCATCTAGATAACTCGGTAAATCATTCTATGGGATTTAATCACACGCCTTAAATAATTGAGTGGGAGAAGGTGTTTTTGTAACACCTATGGCCTCCAAGGTTAGTTGAGCTTTATTATTTATTGGTAATCCCCCAAGGGGCGTCCATGAATGGAATTTAGCAACATACTTCCTTACAAGGATAGACTAGACAATGGACTCAAACGAGATCTACTCCCCAAGGAGGGATTTTCGTGAGAGAAAATTGAGGGTCGATATCTTGGTAACACACTCAATGTAATTTTATTGATATCCTCCCAAGAGTTCTTGTCAGTAAAATTGCAAGGCTAAAATTGAAAACGCTGGTTGTTATGTTAACAATTAGGTGGGACCTAGTCTAACTAGTAAATGGTGCGAACTCCCAAAGGAGGCGTAACATTTATGGGTGTTAGATCACCGTTGAATTTTATGATTGAGTAATTTATTTAATTCAAGATAAATATTTAAAAGTGCTTTATCATGATTATTTACTTATATATGTTTTGTTTTATTCAAAAATCATGACCCCATCACTTATGAACATCCTGAAAGATAACACTTTAACTGGAGATAATTATGTCACATGGAAAAGGAAAATTGGGTTGTTGCTGCAAAGTGAAAAACATAAGTTTGTTCTAACTACTCCTAAACCACCTGCTCCTAATAATGAATCTAGCATAATGTATAGAGATGAGTATGAGCAGTGGAAGACTTCAGATGATATGGCAAAATGTTACATTATGGCCACTATCTCCGACGTGTTGCAACAGCAGCATGAAGGAATGGAGTCCGCTGCTGATATAATGATGTCTCTAGAGGAGATGTTTGCTATGAAGTCTAGGACGACTAAGAGAGAGGCAGTGACTGCTTTTATGAATCTTAGGATGAAACCTGGACAGGCTGTGAAAGATCACATGATGAAAGTCATAGCACATCTCAACATTGCTGAACTGCATGGCGCTGAGATAGATGGTGAGACAAAGATTGATATGGTTGTCAATTCATTGTCAGATTCCTTTGATCAGTTCAAATTGGACTACACTTTGAACAAAAAGGAATACACCTTACAAGGCCTGATGCAAGATGTTCAAAGTGCTGAAAAGATCCTTGTGAAAGGCAAAGGTCAAGAGATTCATATGGTTGGTAAAGTTGCTACTGTTAAGGCCCGTCAAAAGGTCAAGAAACAACAGAAGAAAAAGCAACTTGGGCCTATCAAGAAGGAGACCAAGAAAGTAACCAAGATCAAAGGGAAATGCTTCCTTTGTGGTGAAAAGGGACATTGGAAGAGAAATTGCCCAAAGTCCCAGAACAAGAAGGAAGAAGGTAATTTGAATTATCTTGAAACATGTTTTTTGGCTGATTCTACAGATTCTTGGATCATAGACTCAGGAGCCACTAATCATGTTTGTTATTCCTTGCAGGGGTTTCAAGAAAGGAGAAAACTGAGTAAGAATGAAATCAATTTGCGCTTGGGCAACGGAACGTTAGTGTCTGCAAGTGCAGTGGGAGATATTAGAGTTTATTTGGATTCTAGAAGGCATTTAGATTTAATAGACGTTTATTATGTACCTCAATTCAAGAGGAATTTAATTTCAGTTTCTTGTTTGAATAAATTTGGATATTCGGTTACTTTTAATAAAGTTTTTATTATTAGTAAGAATGACAAAATTATTTGCAAAGGTACATTGGAAAACGGTCTATACTTTTTGCATAGAAATATCTCTCACTCATTAGACACAGAAATAACGGAACCTAATCATAAAAGAGTAAAATTATCAACAGATGAAACCTACCTTTGGCATTTACGCTTAGGTCATATTAACCTTAATAGGATTAAAAGATTGGTATGTGACGGACCTTTGAGTGACTTAAAGGTTGATGATCTACCAACTTGTAAATCTTGTTTGGAAGGTAAAATGACCAAAAGGACGTTCTCTGCCAAAGGTGCAAGAGCCACTGAATGTTTAGGATTGATACACACTGATGTATGTGGACCTATGAGCATTCAAGCTAGAGGTGGATATGAGTACTTCATCACCTTCACGGATGATTACTCGAGATTTGGTTATGTGTATCTCATGAGACATAAGTCGGATGCTTTTGACATGTTCAAAGCATTCAAAGCTGAAGTGGAAAATCAGCTTGAGAAACACATAAAAATCTTGAGATCTGATCGTGGTGGAGAATATCTATCTGGTGAGTTTCAGCAATATCTTATTGATAATGGGATAGTTTCTCAGTTTTCTGCACCAGGTACACCTCAACAAAATGGGGTAGCAGAAAGGAGAAATAGAACTCTTTTGGATATGGTTAGGTCTATGTTGAGTTATTCAACGCTTCCTATTTCTTTTTGGGGATATGCTTTACAAACTGCTATATACATTCTAAACGATGTACCATCTAAGTCTGTTCCTAAAACACCGCATGAGTTGTGGACTGGGCGCAAGCCTAGTTTACAACACTTAAAGATATTTGGTTGTCCTGCGCATGTGTCAAAAGGAAAGATAGAAAAGATGGAGTCCCGTTCAGAAACATGTATATTTGTAGGGTATCCAAAAGAAACTAAAGGATATTATTTCTATAGTCCTTCAGATCTTAAAGTATTTGTTTCGACAAATGCTAAATTTCTGGAAAAGGACTATATGAATGATTTTGTGCCTAGAAGTAGAATTGTCCTGAATGAGATGTCAGGAGATACAATTCCACGAGAGGTTACACAACCTAACCCAATTGTAAGTTCCGATCCAACACAAGATCAACAACCTACCATTCCTCGTCGTAGTGGGAGGGTTAGAACACAACCCGAAAGATACATCGGTCTGGGAGAATCAGTGGAGAATCTCCCGGACGACGATGATCCCTATACGTACAAGGAAGCTATGGAGGATGTTGATAGTCGCCATTGGCAAAAGGCAATGCAATCCGAGATTGAATCTATGTTCGATAACAAAGTCTGGTCCCTTGTAGACTTGCCTAAAGGGATAAAACCCATTGGGTGCAAGTGGGTATACAAGAGGAAAAGAGGTATGGATGGAAAGGTGGAAACCTTTAAAGCTAGATTGGTAGCTAAAGGGTATACACAGAAAGAAGGTATCGATTACGAGGAAACCTTCTCTCCTGTGGCCATGCTTAAATCCATTAGGATACTCTTATCCATTGCAGCATCTTTAGATCTAGAGATTTGGCAAATGGACCTCAAGACAGCTTTCCTAAATGGAAGTCTTGACGAAAGCATCTACATGATGCAACCAGAGGGATTCATTGAAAAGGGCCAAGTGGATAAGGTATGCAAGTTGCAGAAATCCATATATGGATTAAAGCAAGCATCCAGATCCTGGAACATAAGGTTTGATCAAGCTGTCAAAGGTTTTGGATTTATTCAGAATCCTGACGAACCTTGTGTATACAAAAGGATTAAAGGCGACAAGTTGGTTTTCCTGATTCTTTATGTTGATGATATACTACTCATTGGAAACGATGTAGGTGTATTGACATCAGTAAAAGAATGGTTAGCAAAACAATTTGATATGAAGGACTTAGGAGAAGCAAGTTTTATTCTAGGTATCCAAGTAATAAGGGATAGAAAGAATAGAACGATTGCATTATCCCAAGCTTCATACATAGACAAAATCTTGTCTAGGTTTTCCATGCAGGATTCCAAGAAAGGTATGTTACCTTTCAGACATGGAATCAAGCTTTCTAAGGAACAAGTTCCTAAGAATGAGCATGAAGAGCAATTCATGAGTAGAGTTCCATATGCCTCAGCAGTTGGAAGTCTCATGTATGCAATGCTCTGTACTAGACCAGATATTTGTTTTGCTGTTGGCATAGTTAGCAGGTTTCAATCGAAACCTGGTCCTGATCACTGGACGGCAGTCAAGCATATTTTCAAGTATCTTAAGAGAACGAGAGATAATATGCTTGTATACTCTGGAGGGGATTTGGTTCCCGTTGGGTATACAGATTCTGATTTCCAATCAGATTCTGACTCCAGAAAATCCACATCAGGGGCTGTGTTTACTATTGGAGGAGGAGCAGTTATATGGAGGAGTATCAAGCAATCTTGTATTGCTGATTCCACCATGGAAGCTGAGTATGTTGCTGCATGCGAAGCTGCCAAAGAGGCTGTTTGGCTCCGCCAATTCTTGATTGACTTGGAAGTGGTTCCTAGTGCGAATAAGCAGATCACAATCTACTGTGACAATAGTGGAGCAGTGGCTAATTCGAAAGAACCAAGAAGTCACAAGAGAGGTAAACACATTGAAAGAAAGTATCATCTTTTAAGGGAGATTGTTCAAAGAGGTGACGTGACGATTACCAAAATCGCGTCAGCAGAAAATCTAGCGGATCCCTTCACAAAGGCTCTACCTTAGAAGAGTTTCGATGGGCATCTAGAGAATATGGGCTTGAGAGATATGACACATTTGCTATAGTGCAAGTGGGAGATTGTTAGGATTATGCTCAATAGCAAGAGTGTAATGTTGTAATTAACAATCTTTTTCATATTAATAAAGTGATTTCTGGTTTAACAAATCGTATAGCATTTATAGTTTATATTATAATTGTCAAAGTAAATAATCATAAGGTCTAAAGACTATGGGAAAAGAAGAATTGTTCGTACATCTGGATATGTATGTGGTAGACACAATTCTTTAGTTAGTCTTGAATAATGTTCACAACTTAAGTTAAAGGTTGGGCACCTTTATCTTGTTAAAGTTGTAAAATTCTTTTGCTAGCATTTGAGTGGGATCAAATGAGATATGATGAGTCTAAAATCATCGGAGTGTCTTCGAGCAAAAGGATCTAGTGCACTGGGTGCATTGAACTGGATCACAATGAAAAGCTTTATCTAGAACCGTCAGTAGATAATAGTCTTTTCATTATCAGGACAATCGGAGAGTCTATCTTAATCCTGAGATAAATGATGGACTTATGGTTGCAAGTGATATCATTTGAGTTATCAATGAGTACGATTATATCGCATAGTCTATCCTCGATAGTTTGGTGATATTCATTTGTCAATCGATAAAGGACTTCATTTATAGATATGGACATCGTGGCTCCATTTAATTAAATGAGAGTATAATATCATCATATGGATGTTTTGAGGTAATTGGATATTAAATCTCAACGTTGAGTTTTCGATAGTGTCTATTGAAAACATGGCTTCTGTGATTGTTGGGTTGTTGTTTTTTATTTGAGTTTGTGTGATGAACAGATGAAAGTGAAATGTATTAAATCGAAAGAAGGTGATGATGAATAATGACAATGATGATGAAAGTGAAATGTAATATTGATTTAATATTTTGTTAAATTAATTTTTGTTTAATTGGAAATATGGGTAGTTTAATTGTTTAACTGGAATTTGGAAATTTGTGTTCCATATATTTTTTATATAATTTTTCTTTATTATTATTATTATTATTATTAAATTTTATTAATCTTATTAATTTATTTTTTTAATTTTTTTGGACATTAGTCAACATGTCAAAGGGTATGTGAGTGTTATCATTATATTTTTCCAGTTTTAATGCAATTATGCATATAATCAAGGTATATAAGTGTAATTATGCATAGACGTCCGTTTCCATTCCGTAAGCGGTAAGCTATTGCCAACAAATGAAAGTTCAATGGGTTTAATGCCGGAAAAAAAAAAAATCAGGGAGCAACATGCGATTTCACGTGTAATTCAGGGAACATTGGTGCTATTAACCCATATAATTATTAAGATCAAATATAGGTAGATCAGTACAATTCAATGATATTATATGTGAATCACAGCAATCCAATGTGATTGCTATCTCACTCGCCGATGTCCCGTGCACAGAAGTGAATGACACACCACTCACGTCCACAGAATTCCTCTACGAGATTATTATCGGAGAAAAAATAAATAAATTTTCCAAAACGTACTCTAGTACTTAATCTGAAATTTACACCAAGATCATCAATCTTACCTGTCTTTCGTGGTAATTTTGGTCAATAATAATAGGATTTTTAGAGTCTATAACAGTGATTTTTTCGAATGTAATACTCCTGGCATACCCTGAACCTTGCTGAAATTTGACAAATTGAAGAACAATAATGTTCAATAAACTAACTTTGAATGACATTCTTGAATGCTTAAAGGAATTATATCAATGGTTTCAATCTTTTTTTTTTTTTTAATTGTCGTATTTATTTTTACCGGAAATGTCTTGATTCTCACTCCATTTTCAGTTCCGGTGAAATTACAATTCCGAACGTGCACTTCTTCCACCGTATCCTCTCCTCCTCCATCCCCTAGACTTCCCACACTATGTACACACGAATACGAAGTATATATATACTTCCATCATAAAGTGTAACTTCAAACTAAGATCACACAAGAATACGAAGAGCATATAATCATGAGGCGGGTTTTGATGACAAACCTAATGCCATGATCAGGTCCACATGCAATCCCAGAAATGTTGATATAAGAGCAGCCACCATTGATTGCAATGCAGTCATCAATTGTTACAGAAAAAATTATTTATCATCATCATTTTATATATCAATGTATCGTGAATGGACAACAATTTTGGTGTGTTTACTAATCAAGAATATCATCCAAGGAAAGGGAATTAAGTTCCTAATTTTGAATTCCATTGTTTACTAATGTTTTGAGGAATTAAATTCCGTGGACCCCATATACAAATCAGAAATTAAGTTCCTGAAAGAAAGAGAACTTGATTCCCCTCCCTCACCCTAGGAATTAAGTTCCCTTTTCTAATTACAAGGGGAATTCATGTATTTTTACCAAAATATATATGCCCATATAAAATTAATAAAAAAAAAAAGTGTAAATATTTTTTCGTTAATATATCATATGAAATTATATTTTAATGACAAAGAGTCCAAGCTAGAGTCACGGATGGAATATGCTGCAGCTATTTCTTGTCGATGAGGTTCGTTCTTGCCGAGCATGAGTATGAACGTGCAGCCGCTATTTCTTTCAAAAAATGTTTACAGGGTGATAGTTTGGCCACAAGATTTCTTGCTTTGTCTGCCACTCTGCCTTGTACATCTTCATAGTTTTTATTTGGATTTTTTTATGCCGATAGATATACTTATAAACTTGGTTTGATTTATTGGTTTATTATATATGCTTTTTCTGAAAAAAAAATTATTTGAAGTATTACACTGGTTTATTATATATGCTTTTTCCTAATAAAATCGATATATATATATTGTATATAAGGGTGTTTTTGTAATCAACTTTGTACAAATTTGATTCCATTTTTAATTCTTCAAAATTAGTAACTTAATTTCGATTACCCTCCATTCCCTTCCGGTGGAATTTGATTCCAATTCCTTTCATTCTCGATTAGTAAACGTGCCATTTATGTTAAAAAAATAAAAATAAAAATAAAAGTTACCGCATGCGATGGAGGAATCTTGTATATGAATTTGGGTTGAGGCAGAGATTTCGATTCCATCAATGTTGGGGCTGCTACCAGGTGAATTGATGTGAACCTTAGAGATAACTGTTGAGAATGGTGAATCCACTCAAATCAAAATTGTTACAGTTGTGGAGGTAAATTGCCTGCAACAAGAACGTACACCGCACGTTTTAGATTATATATAATTATAATTTGATGAAATTCATGTTGAAATTCCCAAATCAAAGAAAGTGATTAATTAATTAATTAGTTGATGATCTTTGTACGTACCCTTGGTCCATTTCCATTCTCCTGAAAATAATTTAGTGTATTAATTAGAATCATTACCACCTTAAAAGAATGACAATATTGTTTATATATAAATGAGGTTTTAGATGCAAGTTCCCGTAAATACGATTCTATAATATATTTATACCTGCCCAAATAAGCAGCTCGACCGTTGATTGTTCCTGATCCTTGCATGATGAAACCGGCCACATCGGAGAAGCTTATCCAGCAATCAACTAAGTTGTAATTTCTCCAGGCTTGAGCTGATCCGGGTGCTACAATATATCCCCTAAAATCTGTCCTCGATAAAGATTATTAAAAAAAAAAAAAAAAAAAAAAATGACTTTAGTATTCATCAATTGTTGAAAATTAAGTGAAGCAAATGCTGAAAATTAAACTTGTGATTTTGGGTTTTAATTAAGTATTGATCGAGCTTTTAAACATCATGTGTATTTGTATCTTCATTTAAAAAATATTTAACAAAAATTATCATGTGCAAAATCTCTGAACATTCACTGATATTTTACCTGAATTTGGACTTTGTTGAACTGGCAAGGACCTTGAAATTTAACAGTTTGTAGCAAAAATGTTTTTCCACTTGGGATTTCAAGTGTTGGTGTATCTCCACCAGCTCCACAAAGTGCACCCCATGCTTTTATAAAGGCCTTTCATGCACACAATTAATGGATAACTAATCGTTAATTAACTCAAATTGCAGTAGATTGAAAATAAAAGAAAATAAAAATGAATTCTCTCATAATGGAAAAATTAATGAAAGAAAAAATTAATTAATTACTTGAGAATCATCAGTTTGGCCATCTCCAACTTCACCAAAATCAACCACATTAAAACTTTCTCCAATGCTAATCAAATTAGATGTAACAATGCATACAATTAAAACGCCGGCGAGAAAATCTTGTGTATATTCCAAAACACCGAAGAGAGAGAGAGAGAAAAAAAAAAAAAAAATCAGAACCGCGACTTCTGGTGTGTGATGAACTAGCTAAAGATAAATATAATTACCGACAATGAAAAAAAAAAATGAAGAGTTTCTCACCATTGTTTGATCAACAAGATACAACTATAGAGTATTATTTGAGTTATCAGCAGGCCTCTTCTTCTCTGTCATTCTGTCAATCTACATCATCACAACAACAAAAACAAAAACAACATAAGGGTAAATAATTAAAGAAGTTGAAGATTGAAAAATTTACCAGTTGCTCAAATAAGTCGTAATTGTGTTATGTTAAGATGGAGTTGAGAACTTGAGAGAGGGGGAATATATTTTATATCAGGACGAACTGACAATAGAAAAACTATATATATATATTTATATAAGCCAGCTGGTTTGCACAGACCATAACAAATTTGTAATGACAGTGAGGACTGACAAAGCTAATTAAGTGAGGACCAAATATGAGATCGAGTTCACACTGTCTACCTTTTTTAACTTTTTGTTTTAATTATTGCCCCTAGTTTAATCACTAATTACTAATGCACTTTCTTTTAATTGGTTGTCATTCATATATCTATAGATGGATTTTACTGGAAATGAGTTAATTTGATTGAGTATTAATACTGTACAACCCAAATAATATGGCAAGTGAATTGTCATTACCAAACAAATCATGAGATAATATGGTTAATGAATAAACCACTTGACACATTATTTGGATTGGTTTTTAGACTAATTTTTTGGGTTGTCAAACATTAGTGATTTTGATTTGTAATATAATTTTTATATAATAATCAATACCTTAAAATCTATAGCCCAATCTACTTTATTTAATTAATTTTATTCAGCCCCAAATTTATCTAATGAAATCTGAAAAACAATATGAAAACTTTTGCACGTTAATTTATTTCCCATAGTTTTTTTTAGTAAGTTATATGTCTAGCTTGCGAGGTAATTAACAATGGTGAATACATCAATCACTGTTATTGGTTGATCTTCAGCTATTCAGAGATACACATTCAAAATGATCTTCAGCTATTCTTTCTATTTTCTGGCTTTTTTATTTTTATTGATTAAAATGAGTGTTGTAACACTACTTGAGAGACGAGAACAATGAACATTTAATGATCAAATGATGTTTTGTTGTCAATGATCAAGGCAAGGAACTTCAGGTGTGGTGGAGTGAGAGGTTCCATGGGCATTTTTACACAGGGCACGAACCTCTTTTCCAGGATTTGATGAAGTTATATTCACTCCACTCATCACAATGTTTAAGCAACCATTCGCACTACCACTGCAATCCAATGTGATTGCTTGCTCACTCGCCGATGTCCCGTGCACAGACATGAGCGACGTATAGAATTCGTCTACAACATTATCCATCAAAACAATAAATTAATTTACCATCCGATATCCAAAACGTCTGATTAGTTAAAATTTAAAGTTCGATAAATTTATTGTAATTATATTACAACATCAATGTTACCTTAATTTTACGATGTAGACCATTGTAATTTTGGTCAATGATAATAGGATTTTTGGTCTCTATAAGCAGGATTTCTTCAAAAGTGATACTCCTAGCATACCCTAAACCTCCCTGAAAATTTGACATAGATGGTGATGATGATATATATTTGATAAATTACAGTACAAAAATGTTCAATATCTAATTATCTTTGATTATTGAAATTTTGGAATGCTTAAAGAAAATATTGTCGTTGTAAATAATATTACCTGAAATGTCTTGATTCTTGCTCCATTTTGAGTTCCGGTGAAACTAGAATTCCGAATGTGCACTTCTTCCACTTTATCTCCGTCCCCTAGACTTCCCACACTGCGCGCACACACAATATGAAGCATATAATTATAAATTCAATCGTAAAGTGTAACTTCAAACTAAGATCACACACGAATACGAAGCATAAATATAACGATGGTTTTGATGACAAACCTGATGCCATGGCCAGGTCCACACGCAATTCCAGTAATGTTGATATTAGAGCAGCCACCGTTGATTGCAATGCAGTCATCGCCTGTTATATATAATTTGAAACAATTTACACGGTGACCAACAAATTAACATCACTACAAATTGTGATCAAGATCAAGAATTAAAATTAAATCCAACGTGCCACATTTGATCAAGGAATCGTGTATATGAACATTGGTTGATAAGGAGATGTCGATTCCGTCGGTGTTGGGCCTGTCAGCTGGTGAATTTATGTGAATGTTAGAGATGGATCCACCATTGCAGTTGTTTATAGAGATGTGCAGTTTTTGACTGTTTTGAATGGTGAACTCTCGTAAATCAAAATTGTTACAGCTGTGGAAGAACAGTGCCTGCAACAACAACAACACAAACACACATTTTTTTTTTTTTTTTGCATATAATTATAAGATGAAATTCATACATGTCAAAATTCCCAAATCAAAGAAAGTAATTAATTAATTAGTTGATGATCTTTGTACCTTTGGTCGTGTGCAACTTCTACCCTCCTGAAAATAGATTATATTAGAATAAATAGCCACCTTAAACATATAATATGGATAATCGACTCTGTAACTTTACAGAGTGACCTGGCGACGATCACGTACTCTTCCGAACCAAAAACCTACTCGGCAATGTTTATATATGTATAGAATAATATGTATATCTAGCTACGTACGTACCTTCCACCAAGCAGAACCTTGGCCGTCGATTGTTCCTGATCCTTGCATGATGAGACCATGGACATCATAGAAGGATAGCCAGCTCTCAGATTTGCAATCTGTCCAGTTTTCAACCGATGCCGGTGCTACAATTTTCCCTAAAATCTGTCTAAGTTTACAAGAAAGTTATTCAAAAAGAAGAATTATTTTAGACGTGGTATCAACATATATAGAGTTTTTTCTCTCCACCGAATGTTTGTAAAAGTAGATATCTCTTGAGTTTATTATTTTACCTGGACTTTAACATTTTGGGACTTGCATGGGCCATTAAATCTGATAGGCTGTAACAAGAATGTTTTTCCTTCTGGTATTTGAAGTGTTGGTGTTCCATCAGCTTCACAGAAAGCTTTCCATGCACTTAAAAATGCCTTTTCATGCATATCACATAATAACAAAACAATTTACTTCAAAAAAAAAATTTATAATAACAAAACAATTAAGTTTGATCAACAATGAAAAAAAAAAGTATAAAAAAATTAATTACTTTAGAATCATCGGTTTGGCCATCTCCAACAGCGCTAAAATCAACCACATTAAAACTGCTTTGGCTTTCTCCGATGGTGATCATCAAAATAGATGTAACAACAACGATCTGGAAGATTATTAAAACGCTGGAAAAAAAATCCTACATACGCAGAAATGAAATAATGAATCTCAGAACTTGTGTATTCGGATGCATACATGATTATAAAGAAGCTAATTGAGATAGTAATTAATAATGATATAAGACCAATGAAGAGTTCCTCACCATTGTATATGTATGCAAAAAAAGAGTCAAGAGACAACTATTTATAAAAGTATATAGTGTGTTAATTATTTGAGTTACATGCCTCTTCTTGGTCCTCTATATATATCTAGACGTGGTAATTTAGAGCATGATTAGAAGAAAAAAAAACCACTGTTCTCAAGTGACAGTACTTGGTAACTAATTATCTATTAATTAGTAGCCGAACCCATATAGATTTTCTCTCCAAAAAAACCCATATGGATTTAGTTGAACCCATATAGATTTTCTCACCAAAAAAAAAAACCCAAAAAAAAAAAAACCCATGTGGATTTAACTGAACCCATATAGATTCTCTCCAAAAAAAAAAAAAAAAAAAAAAAAAAAAAAAAAAAACCATATGGATTTAGTTGAACCCATATAGATTTTCTCTCAAAAAAAAAAAGCATATGGATTTAGCTGAGCCCATATTGATTTTCTCTCCATAAAAAAAAAAAAACCCCATATGGATTTAACTACTATTACTTAATAGTTATGTAAGAGAGATGGTTTCTTTTAGTTTTATTTTTCAAATATTTGATTTTTATAGATTATTGGACTAAAACTAACTCGGCAACTATGCCATTGGGCCTCTTGCCAATGTGGTGTGACTCTCCAAAGGGAGACTCTACCACCACGGTTCAACGCCCGGCACCGTATATATATATACACCCATTATTTCCTTGTCCCATCTCATGTATGGGTGTCCTCTCCCCTCTTGTGGGTAGGGGTGTGCGGCGGATCGAATCCAATGGATTTACCATGATCCAAGATCCGATCCGATCAAAGAAATTACAATCCGATCTGATCCAATTTTATAGCGGGATCCAATCCAATCCAATTACTATTTGATCCGATCCGATCCGATGGATCGAATTAATATAAAGTCATTCGTAATATATAAAAGTTATAATCTGAAATAAATAAAATCAAATAAATTATTCAAACATTACTAATTAATTCAAATAAAATTAACATTAAAAAAATACATGACATAACTTGTAAACTTTATATAATTCAAAAAGTTTATAAACATTATACATCAACTCCAAATGTAAACTTAATAAGCCGTGATATTAATGAAGAAGAATAGAAGAAAAGAAGATGGTGGATTGTTAGCTGTAGAGAAATTGAGAAAGAAAACCCAAAATAGTAACATTAAAAATTGTATTTTGGTTGGGCCTTTACATTAAAAGGTAGTGGATAAAATAAATTACCCAATATAAAAATAAAGCCTAATATTTTAGGCGGATTGGCGGATTCGGCAAATTTCCAAACGGAAATCCAAGATCCGATCCAATCCAATGGATTTTAGAATTTAGGATCCGATCCAATCCGATCCAATCACCTCTCTGGATCCGATCCAATCCAATGGATTTGATCCGATCCAATGGATCGTATCAGGCTATGCTAGTAGTGTCTAATCCTCGCAGGGTGCCAGTAGTTGTTGTACATTCCAAAAAAAAAAAAAAAAAAAATCGGTAACTATAAATTCAAATCATTTACTGCATCATTTGGATTATCTAATATTGCAATCGTTGCTACTTCTAAATTTTCAAGTAATTCATTCACGAAAGTAATTATTACCCAAATTGGAAAACGATATAATATTCTTCGACTCTTTCACTTGCATATTGTTATAGAATTGCAATGGTCAGTGTTGTTCTCAGACCTGTAATTTTGTATGAAACTAGTCGTGTTAAAGTGAATATGAAATTTTCTCAGGTTTTGGAAAGTCAAACGTACTTTAATAAAAGTTTGATAGATATATAGACATCAAAATTTTCATCAAAATATCAGAGACATTTTATATATATGAGAAAAATATCAAAGATCGGTAACCGAATAAAAGTTACAATAAACAAACAAACCATGTGACTTGTAACAAAAATATGAATCATTAGATGATACATAATTTATGTATCGAATACATTTCACAAGCATGCAAAAATATTTTCGACAGTCTAAACATGATTCTATCTTCGAAGATTTAAAACAATCAGTTTGAACATATCATCATAGACACAGCTGAACCAAAACAAACATCAAAAGAAAACTAGAAATCATCTGTCGTTACCAAACTAGTGTTTAATGCCATTCAATTTTAGTAAAAATGTCAAAGTTGTGTAGTCTAATAGGTAACAGAAGAGATTGATGACAGAATTTCATATGTAACTTTCTAATACAAAAAAGATACTAATTAAAGCACGGTAAAATTCCCATGAGCAGAACCCCAACATGGTCATTAGAAGCTACAAATATCTCAGCATAAAAAAACACATAATTGACAACATCTATCTGATTCTCCGAAGCCACATACAACTATTGTCTCATCAACAAATACATAAGAGTGCTGCTCTAAACATAACCACACGCATATGCCTCTGCCTCTCCATCGCATTCAACAATTCCTCACTATGATGGCACTGCATACAACAATATCCGTACAACAGTTAGTATAATGAATCAAAATCACCATAAGCTCTTTCAGTAATCAGCTGATTGAAACATACTATATGTAGAAGTGTCGATTTGCTCTGGGAGCTCCTTTATATCCACCTCAAACCTCGCTTGAACCTGCAATCAATTGACCAAAAAGTAAGATCCACAATATCCAAACATGAATACCAAACAAAAGAACCGTGAACCAAACAAAAAAAAGAGCAGAGATATGAGACCTGATTAAGAATATCGGAGTCTGAAGCAGAAGAAACAAAGGTAATTGCAAGACCCTTGGTGCCAAACCTACCAGCTCTACCAACCTGCAACAATCCAACAAGAGGTGTCAGAAGGAAAATTAATGTTTGCCACGAAATAGAACATTATAAAGAACAGAACCTACCCTGTGAAGATAAGTGTCCGCAGAATCAGGCATATCATAATTTATGACAATGTTAACACGCTCAATGTCAATTCCCCTGCCAACCAAATCAGTGGCCACAAGAATCCTCTTATTCCCCTCCTTGAAACCCTTGTATCGGGTCAACCTGCAAGCAATCAATTTAGAATGTAACCACAACTTAATTTAAAAGTGTCAAATGCCAAAGTTGAAAGCTGATTTGAATAAAGGTATACAACAAACACCATCAGAAGAATGAAATGTAAAAGTTATGAGACTTGAACCAAAAAACACCACTGAAAAAAGTGTCACCACCGGCATATATACATTTGGATTGACTAAGCCAAACAGCAATCATCAACAGAAGGCCAAAACGACAAGGTTAAGGGGCTCGAACAAAACACCACAGACAATTAAAAAAAAATGATGACAGTATCCCACCATAGCATATTTACATTTGGGGTTAGTTTGTTATACAGAGACCATGACAGTGATACAAAGTTTTGCATATAGAACAGATGAAAGAGCATCCAGAGAAAATAATAAAAACATGTGATGTACAATTATTACTGCAAACAAAAAGACACATGACGGTTTTATAGAAATGAATTAATCTAAAAGAGCTGAAATGTAATACCGCCCCTAATGTATAAATTAAAACCAGGAAATGTTGTAAGTTATCCAAATTGCCAAGAAAATAAATGAAGAACATAGCCAACATTTAAAATACAAAAGCAAAATTGATCATTTCTGTTGAAAGGTAAAATTAGAGATTAAAATGATTTAACCTGGAATCCTGCGAGAGAAAAAGAGGATTCAACCCAAATCAAATTAAGTTCGCTAATAGATTTCATGCAATCCACATAGCAAAATATTAATTTTGACCCGCATCCCAACCAAAACAGTGAGCAAACTTGTACAACATTTAAGAGAAAAATGAGTTAAAGATGGCTATTAACTACAAAAAATAGCTAAGCATTACATTTCCACAACAAAAACTCGTTCCTTCAAAAAAAAAAAAATGAAGACAAAAACAATAACACTTCCACACTCGCCAATTTGAATCAATGGACTTGATCACAAATATAGTCCAACATTAACAACAATCAACAATAATATATTTACAAACCTTTCTTCTTGGGACATTCCAGAATGGATGCAGATAGAGGGAAAATTGCACTCAACAAGTAACTTGTTCAACTCCGCTGCTCTACTCACACTTTTGACAAAGATGACAACTTGATTAAAGTCCAACGCATCAAGGAGATCATTAAGCTTCCGATTTTTCTCCAGCTCGCTCAATTTGATGTAGTGCTGTTATTTTCAGTTGCAAAGGTAAGAATCCAGTACAAGTATCAGTGTACTAGTATTGAACACAAAGATTAAGCTAAGCTTCCACACTATACCTGTACAAGACCGTGAAGAGTCAACTTGGCCTCGTCGTCAACATAAATTTCCATTGGCTGAAAGGAACAAATGTCACAGTAAATCATATTAGGGTCCTTCCTCAAGTTAGTGGAATCCAGTACGAAATGAATGATGGATGCACATCCCTCGAATTGAGATTCCTTCCATCTGGTTTGTCTCCTCGTAGATAACAATTTTTTGTCACACAGTAAGCAAGTGCCATTGCCGCTCGACATATGGTTACCATGTGACTAAAAGCTTAATCCAGATAAGACAATCCTCAATGCTGTCCACGCACCCCCACCCCACTCAAGAATTAAAAATAAAAAAATAAAAAAATAAAAAATAAATAAAAACTAAAAAAACCCAAACCAACAAACATCCCAAACTCCAACACAACACTCAACACTCAACGCCCCAAAAAAAGGAAAAAATACAAAAACAAAATAAGTTTTAAGCGAACACATGTTCAGCGTGATGATAAACCCTCCAACTTTAAGAACACCTAAGAAGTTGCACTTGTCCTTTTATTCCCAATTGGCCTCTAAATTTTCACCTATCAAACTGCAGTTACCACTTTGACAGACAACGCCATGGGATATGAAAACCAATGGCAAGAATGTGGACATCGAATCACGACATTCTAGAATTCTATGGAACTCTGATGAAAAGTTGGCATTAATAAAAAAGAGGGAACTTCGAAATTCAAGTAGTTCTGGCCATGAAACATTACATCTTGCATAAATTTCTTGCAGACTGGGCGAATTTCCTTGCTGAGCGTTGCAGAAAACATCATTACTTGCTTGTCATGTGGAGTCATCTTGAAGATCTCCTGAACATCTCTTCTCATGTCTGCAAAATACCAAGAGATTATATGAATACGAGAACAAATAAATTTATAAAAGATGTTAAAAACAGGAACAAAAACATTAAACATTCAATAAAGGCAGCCAAGAAGCGTTATTCAAATAATTAGGCATTGGGGCATACCGAGTGATTCAAGCATCTTGTCACATTCATCAAGGATAAAATGCCTCACATTCTTCAAGGAAAGGTCTTTCTCTCTAGCAAGTGCTAATATCCTTCCAGGTGTCCCAACAACAATCTGGGGGCATTCATTCTTCAGGAGGTCTTTGTGAATTTTGATATTAACACCCCCATAGAAGACAGCAACCTTGATGTCAGGCAGGTATGTACTGAACCTCTCAAACTCGTGGCAGATCTACAAGAGTTATGGATAGAAAAATGAGTACAGATGTACCGGTGACTACAGCACAAAACAAAAAATGGTCTTAATGAAGAGCATTAGAGGAAAACAAGAGAATTTCAACATACCTGATAAGCTAACTCCCTTGTATGACACAAGACAAGTGCAGTAACTTGGCCTGGATTGGGTTCAGTTTGCTGTAAAGATGACAAAACAAACACTGCTGTCTTCCCCATCCCTGACTTTGCTTGGCAAATGACATCCATGCCAAGAATAGCTTGAGGTATGCATTCATGTTGCACTGATGAAGAACCAAAGAAAATCGTAGCGAAGGAACCGATCGTAAGTAAAATATAACCTCCATGATCCTTTTAATTGAAAGGTTTACCAAACCACAATACAGCTCCGAAATCAATAGTGTGATAGTAGTATATTACCTGATAAAGGTAAGATGAAATTAGAGGAGGCAATCATAATGAAATAATAGGGTAGAAGAAACAATAATTAAGCTAATGTGAAAGTACATCTGTTACTTTGCATTTCACTTTCAGGAAAAAACAAACAGAATGGGTATGGAAACAGTAGGACAAAAAAGAGCATTCAAATTAGCAGTTCCGCATATGCGAACTGTGTGATAGAATAGTAGTTCTCAAAAAAATGAATTGAAAGACCAGATAGATTATTCACATATCAACAGGCCTCAGATTAGACAAACTTCAAATCACAACATCAACTAATAACAAAAATCAAAGAAACTACAACACAAGATATGATGTCACGATTGCAACAGTTCCTAGGCCAGATAGACACTGAGCATCAAACATAGAACTAAACAGATGCAGAAAAAAACACCCAATTTCACTATAAAAGAATTTAACTTGCAAGAATAGAGTTGGTAGCTCGCCTTCTGAAGGGTGCTCAAATCCTGAATCCACAATTGCTCGAAGAAGCTCTGGCTTTAAAAGGAAGTCCCTGAATCCCGAACTGTGTATTCCAACATAGCCCCTGTACATAATAAACAAACAAAACAATTAGTCAAGTATATATACACAAACACACAGTTGCAAACTTATCAACTATACATAATAATAAAATAAAAAAAATCTATAACTGGAATTTCTAACAGATTATTATGTTTTTGGATCAATTTACAGATTAATTATGTTGAAACTTAGTAGGGAACAAAAAGACATAAAAAGTACCAAAAAACAGCAAACGACCAAATAATAAATAAGCAAAACAAAACAAATCAACTACAAAACAAGTAAAGGTTTGTTCCAATTGAAAAAATATCCTAACAAAAGACACAACATATAAATCGGCGAAATATCTTAACGGAGACAATTGAAACAAAACATATAATAACAAACGAGACGACTCACTTTTTGGCGGTTTCGCCGTTGGCTTTGGTAGCGACAGAATCGGGAGCTTGAGCATCTTCTTCCTCGTAGTCGAGAAGCTCATCCTCGTACTCGTTGTCCCTTGTCTCTCCCATTTTCCTACAAAAAAAATAAAAAACAAGTACACAGATTAGCTAAGTTTTAGATCTCTCCACGAAATAGGGTTTTTGAACATCAAAATCAAACAAATCAACAGTCGTAAGCATCAAATCGAAGTCAAAATTACAGGCTACTGTGGAAATTGAAGAAATAAAAATTAGGGTTTTCAAATATATATATATTGGGGATTCGAGAGAGTAAAAGTAGAAGCTTTACCTGTGAGGCTGAGAAAGGAGAGCTGGGATTTTAGGGTTAGGGTTTGGAGAACGACAGAGAGAGATCGGAAAAGAGAGAACTGCTGCAAAGGAAAAAAATTAGCGAAAAAAAGATATTTGAGAGCGGAGAGAGCTCGAAGCTAGTGAGAGAGAAAGAGAGTAAGTTAGGTTTACGTGATTGGGGGCATCTTATATCTCGTGTAGATATTTTTGCCGTGTTGACCAAATTGACCCTAGTTTTTGCTCTTTTATTACGGTATTGCTTTGGGCCTTCTTGGTTCGGACAAATAGTCCAAACAAACTATTCTCTTCCAGCTTGTTATTTTACGCCGAACAGATCAGGAGTTTGTCAGACCAAAATGGAAAGAGCATTCATTCAATCTGTAACTTTCTCATGTTTGAGTCGATATCAAATGGTATATCAAAACGATAAAAACTTGGTAATGTCCCAGATTCGAGTCTCGTAGACAGAAAAAAATGAACATGGAGATAGAGGGCTGGGCTTTATACAATCTTTTTGTTGGACACCAGAAGTGGGCTTTGATTGATCCATCTCCATAGTTCCATTCCTAGGACAAAACATAGATGGTAGATACAATACAAAAGTCTACAACAACCAATCTAATCCTCCTGTTATGTATACCAACCATTGCAAAACTACTTAAAACTCAGTGAGACCAATCTTCTCTCAGACCAATCTTCTCTCCTATGGCTTCTGCTTCATGTAATTCAGCACCTCTACCTTCCTTTAGAGCAACACCAAAACCATGTAACTTTCCCTTTTACCTTATCTTTAACGTTCGGTTCCAACTTAATTTGTCATCTGCTGTTGTTGATCATAGATTTTGATACTTAGGTACTACTTATGTTGCCAATTCTAGTCACCAGAAGGTTTTTTGTTGCATCCATGATGTGTTTCAGAATTCTAAAACTGGTAAAGTTCATAGTTTTAAAGTTAAGGTAATACTGAGTTTTGTCTCTCTAATCTGATGTTTCTGGTAGATTATATAGTGAAATGTTGAGGTGGGAAATTGAGTTTTGATGTACTAATTATGATACTTCATTCTTTATAGGCTGAAGCAAGTAATTGTAATCGAAACACCAAGCCGAATAGTGTTATATGTGGTGATTGTGATGGAAATGGTGCAGTCCAATGCTCTCAATGCAAAGGCAATGGAGTAAACTCAGTTGATTTCTTCAATGGAAGATTTAAAGCTGGTGATTCATGTTGGCTTTGCGGGTGTGTATCCATTTTCATGTATCAGTCTCACACGTTTCATGTCAGCTCAGTGAACTAATACTTCTTTTGCAGAGGCAAAAAAGACATGCTGTGTGGGAACTGCAATGGAGCTGGCTTCATTGGTGGTTTCATGAGCACTTTCGATGAGTAAAGTGCTTCTTCGTTGCTAGATATCGACATTCGAAGGTAGATCTGTGTATGTACAGATGCATATGGATATGGTGTTGTGTTGGGATAAACAGTTATGGTTCTTCATTTCTCATCTGTTATTTTAAGCTTGATGTAAATATGAAGTAAATTATAGAATCTCTTATTAATAATGTTACTACATTCATGCCATAGATATTGGATCTAGTTTCATTCAAACTTGAAAATGTTTTCGCGTTCTGGCAGCGCAAATCCCCTGATGATAACATTGTAAGATGCTAATAGCTCTTCATAAACTCACTCATCTGTCGTTGCAGCAGCCGAGTTGCCTCAGATTGAGGGTAAAACACATGAAAAACATGAGACTCCTCTTCGGCTTCCACAATTCTCACTTCTTTGACACTCTTACTCTGCAAAAACTCTGCATACATGACTCCCCTTTCCTTCAAGAAATCCAAGCCAGCTACATAGACCACCACTGCTGGAAACCGACTCCATTCTTCTGCAGACACTTCCTGCATCTTAAAGTTGCAACCAAAATAGTCGCGATCGGACCCTTTTGGTATGCTTAGTCCCCAAAACATGTCGTTCATCGACACATGCCCTTCTGCCCCCTCAGCCAACTCTTTTGGTGTTCTCTTTTCACTCCCAAAATAAGGATGAATCGATAACAGTCCTTTGATTTTAACATCAAGAGCTTCGTTCCTCATTGCCCTTATAGCAACTTGATGTACAATGTTCCCACCAGCACTGTCACCAGAGAGAAACACGCGATGAAGATCAGCCTGAGCAAGCCATGGTTCAGAGCTGACTTGGTGAGAAAGCCACTCTAGTGAGTAGAAACAATCATCATAAGCTACAGGGAGGCGGTTCTCAGGTGCCAACCGGTAGTCAATAGAAAGAACAATGGACTGTGATGCAACAGAGAAGTCACCAAGGAAATGGTGGTAGCCAAGCCAAGTGGTGGAGCCAATGCAGAAACCACCACCATGAAAGTAAACCAGAACGGGAAGCCTGCCGGAGGATGAATGAGGATTATGATGATCATTAGGAAGGAATATCCTTCCAGTGATCGCCTTTGATGGGTCAATGATCACATCCTTGAACTTGTATCCATTGGAGGATTGATGATCACTTGAGGCATGGACTATTTCAGGATCAAAGCGTTTTACAGAACCATCAGCAAAGACTTGGAGGAAGCCTGGTGCTTCTGCAACAGTGGACATTTTCTTTTTCTTTTTCTTTTTCTTTTTCGTCAAAGTGAAAGATGATTCAGGCATTGAGCTTGAATGGATGGTTATATAGCTTCATTTGGGTATATAAAAAAACAACTTTCTAATTTCTATAGCCTTGCTAAGGATTTGTACTATAAGATGTTAGGTGATTCATGTCAAGTGCATTGAATGCTTTGAAAACTCAGGAGGACTGATTTTCAAATAGGATTGGTAGTTCATTCTAGTTGCTAGACATAGTTAATAGTTGAAAAAAAAAAAGAATAATAATACTAGACATAGGAGCCCATGTTGTGTGTGGTGATGACACCTCACATTTGGGTGGAGTAACATTACTCAAAAAAGAATGTGAAGACATGTAGAGGACCCACAAATAGAATTGAAGAAAACAAAAGAAAAATAATACGCGCCAGGTAGGGGTCGAACCTACGACTTTCTGCTTAGGAAACAGACGCTCTATCCACTGAGCTACAGGCGCTGCTTGTCATCAATAAAAATTACATTTCTTTTCATTTGACAACAAGATAAAAACACAAACTCCAATTTCCAGAACATCAATTCGTTTATCTTCCTGGCATGGCCTGTAACCACATATAAACACTCCAATACTCAAATGAATTAGTTTACACAAAGCTTCAAAGTCACATCCTTCGAGTAATTAAAACTCTACAGCATGTATCAGAGTAATGGATTTAAACATACAGCGGCTATTTATGTATCTAACATCAGTAAATGTGTAAGGAAGAACGTAAAATAGAGAAAGGAATTTCCCCATCGTCCATTTTCCTTTTTTTTATTTTTTCTCTACTGATATTACAAACTATTTGGCTGCTTGTTCCAAGACAGGAACTTTCTTCCAGTCCTCCACCAAAGCACTACTTTGCAAAGGGGGCAAAGAAAACATGCTAACAGTTGAGCTTCCGCTTCGAATCTCCTTGAGGACACGTAGTGCTGACACCGTTAGCTTCATATACATACTCTCCATATTCTCAATCTCTGCAAGTTCTTTAGGGACTGTGAGAGGCCTCTCTATATTTTCGGTTGAAGTGCTGGAGTCACAGGTTCCTTTATCTTTAGTTGCTTTAAATGTGGATGATGGTTCATTCATGGAAAAAAGACGATCGAGCGCCGTCTCACACTCCTTTACAAGCTTGTTAAGCACATCAGTTGTATAGAACGGTTGCTGTAAGACTTTTTGAATAAAGGGCAAGCGAATAAGAGCACCACTTCGCTTGTCATATTTCTTTAATATCTTCACTAATCCTGTACATAGGAAATCAGGATCAGAAAAGACGACATTTTGTCCAAAGCCAAACAAGAAATTAACATTGACCAAATAATTTCTAAGTCAATATCCATTTGATGCCATGCATCATGTAGGTCCCATCAAACAACTATTGCTGATATTTGATACTAGTCCTGTTAAACTGTATTTCAAGTATGCAGATAATAATTCTACTCTACCCTTCAACTCGGAACCGAAATCCAGGGTCACCGCAACCAAAAGATCCTCCAAACTATCCTAATATCATACTGTCTATATAACCATTGGAAATAACGTCTTACTGAAAACCAGACATTGATATTTGCTCAAAGGTTAATAAAAATATCATAAGAGATGCATTCACAAGCCTATTCAAGTGATGACCATTGTTAATACCATCATATAATGTTAGAGTGTGTTTGTGTGTGTATGCACATGTGCATGGTAAAATACTTGTACCCCCAAGCAGGATTGAACCTAGAACGGGAACATCGATCTCCAGCCAAATTTATGGGAAAGGAGACATGTTAGGCCCAACAGGATCAGCAACAAGAACACCGAATTTTATGAACTTGCAATTGAGTTAACAGACCAAAAAAAGGAAAAATACCTGTGTAGTTAAGGGCACTGTAATTCTCCAACAAAACCATCTCTCCATGAAAATCCACTATCTCCCTCCCTACTTTCATTAACTCCTCGTTTGAATCCTTGGCCTTTGCTACTCTATCTTGCAACTCCTGCAGTTCAATCAAAACCCCAAAAAAACATTTCAGATTTCAACACATGCTCGAACATCTAAAATTCCCATCTCTCCACATAATGCACCTCACATCAATAAATACACAGAACAAAAGCAACGATAAGAGAAAAACAGATGCGGAATGGCAAATGCCTCTTATGCTGTGTTTGGTACCATTGAATTACAACTTTGGAATTGAAATGAGATCAAACTAGATATACCAATCTCTAATTTCCACCGACTAAATCAAATTCCATGGTACCAAAGGCAGCCTTTTCGTTTCATGAGACGATAAACACATTTCAATCATTGACAACAACACCAAGATACATATTACTATATTTGCATATACAAGAAGAACAGAGCAAAGTACTGTAATTGCTATGTTTAGCAAATTAAAATACATGATAGAATTCAAATAAAGTAAATTGATCTGTTAATTTTTTATTCTTTTTCATTCCAATCTCCCCACTCTAATGTGAACAGAATTTGATACGAGTTACAGTTTTCCTACCATAATTGGCATCTTATAAACCATAAATTCAGTCACATAACAATCAAAATTCAAAAAACCCAACTTTACAACACAATTCATTGAAACATCTCATCAACCAACAAAAACACAAAACCAGACCAAAAACAACAAAATAAATAAATTACCTTCCATTTAATAACATATTCCTCTTCTTTTTCAACAAAAAACGCATTAAACTTATCCATCTCGTCCTCCAACAACTTCACGAACTGATTCAACCTCCTCGTCTCCTCGTTTTCCTCCCCACTGCATCCGCAATCTCCGCCGTCCGCCTTATCCGGACCGTCCAATCTGGGCCGTTTATTGCTACCACCGTCACTCGGTGGCGGCTGCTTCTGGGCGTCTTTAGGATGGATCAGCTTCAACTGCTTCTTCAAATCCTTGTACAACAGGAAATGGTCTCGCCAATCCGGCAACGTCTCCTCCATCAATATGCTCAGACTCTTCGAGAACTTCATCGTCCTTGGTCGGCGAACCTATGAGATGAGATCGGATTACTTTTTTCCGGTGGTGGCGTGGCGTGACGATCGACGCGGTTCTGATTCGTTTCTGCAAACTTATCGCGGAATAGAAGATGAAAAATACAATGGAAAAAACAGAAATAGAAACAAAGCAGAATCAGAAACAGAGAATAATCACACAAAAAAATATTGTTTTGGTTTTGGAATTTCGAATATTCGTTTTATGAGAACGAGAATATCCTCAAGTGTGTTTTATTATTATTAATTTTATAAGGTATTTATTTATTTTATTTCTTCATTTTTCTTTGGCTTGGCCGTACATTACCCGGCTATCATGCACCTCTCTTTCCACATTTACGGTAAAATTTAAATATATTGGAGGACTTTTGTTTGTGATGAGGATTTAAATATCATCATTAGTATTTTATAAGTATATATATAATGAGTTTTCTCAATAAGGGAATAGATATCTTTCGATGTGGGAGTAGGTTTTCAAATCACGCATGTAATATATATACTTGATCTAACCAAACTCTAACAGTCCAACACTTTGCAATTTACTAGTAAAGAAGAAGTCATTTTCTAGAAACATGATAATATTAAATAAGAAAGGGTATATGAGGATAATTATTGAATAAATTTATTTTTAAAAAAGAAAATTAGATTGTATTTTGTGGATGAGGTCAAAGCATCTGCTTTTTATCAAATTGCTTGAAAGAAATAAATTATCATTTATCAATGTGACTATGTGAGTGGTACGGGTATATAATTGTGCTCATCAACTTTGTGTCCACTTTAATATCCGCATGTGCCTTTGTAATTCAACCGGTGAGTGATGTGCACTTACTCTTTTCATAATAGTAATTTATTTAATTTTAATGGATCTTAAAATATGAATATTCTTCGTATTATTTCAGTATTCTTAGATTTTAATTTATTAATTCGATTGGTTTTGAACGGTAATACTGATCTTAATTCTCCAATAATTTATTCTATTAACATATTATTGTTTTTATATATCATTTACGGTGTGAATTGTGAATATTTAAACATAAAACATTATCGGATTGAATAAGCGTTTTATATTGTCAAATCACATTAGATGTTGATAATTTACTAGTTATTATTAGTTATATGCTTCGACTCACATGAATTTACGTAATAAATCCCTTTAAAAACACATAATTAAGCAATTTATAAAGTGTGGATGTGATTTTTTATGTAAAATTACATACTTCTATGAAATTCGTAACATATATGATATATGCAAGATTTGTGTTAAATTTACATAATTTAAGATAGTTATCAATCGCAAGTTGTTTTCATTTAATCATTGAAGCACGTCAATGCCATTGAATTCAAAGAAATTTTCTCTTAAAACTCTCACATTGACTTCGACCTTGATCAAGATAAAAAAAATAAAAAATAAATAAATAAATAAATAAACGTGTGTATACAAAATTACAAACGTATGTATCTCGAGGTGTGCACGTATGAAAAGGGGCAAAGGAAAACAAGAAGATAACACACACTAATGTTATTCTATGCTAACAACTTCCTTAATAATGTCAACACAAAAAAAGCATGACAGAGAGTTAAAAGATAGAAAAAATAAATCTTGAATGGTACATCCTTACTCATTATTTGTGCATTCATCCAAAAAAAAAGACACATTACATGTTGGTGTTGATGTTGTTGATGGATAATGGGTTTTGTGATTATTGTTAGAGATTGGAAAATAGGGTTTTAAGTTTTGATGTAGATGTTTATGGCTCGATCTTTTATTTTCTTTTTCAATTTTTTTATGTTTTATTATGTTAAAATGTCTCAAGGTAGAACCATATTTTCTATTTTATATCGAAGGGTAAATTAGACTTTTTACATCTACCGTTAATAAAAAGGAGAAAATGAAAAAAAAAAAAATTTTAACTAAATGGAGGATTTTAGACAATACCTCAAACTACAAGGAAGATTTTAATAATTTTCCCTATATAAAAAGGTATACCAAGGGCAGTCTATTAATTCTATTTAATTTCATCCAATACTTACAGAAAGAGAAAGTGTTTATATGGAATTCTATGAAAAACCACAGTATTTTCTTTAAACATCACTCATTGTATCCATCGCTCAATTGACCTTAATAATACGTGCACTCATACAAGCTAAAAGGAAGGATTTTAGAGAGGTGACGTGTTTTTTTACTGACATTAATTTTCAAAATTTGATAAAAATTACCGATCTTGAAATTTATCTAGAATTTGTAGGTTTATCAATATTCAATGCTCCTAATTTTTATTTTATTAATTCAAAACAATTTTAACCTATGACAATTGGTCTTAATTTTTACATCATTTGTTTTATTAACTTAGTAGGAGATCTCCTTTAAATATATATATATATATATATATATATATATATATAAAGAATAGTAGGAGATGCATGTTTATTTATACCCACCTAATTTACATAGTTATTGTTTTTTTAAATACGACATGTAGTGACGCGACTTAAATCTATGATATTGGTTGATTGAATGAACGTTTTTACCATCAAACAATATTAGTCGATAAATACTTTACGTAATTAAGTATAAAAGTCAAGAAAATTATAATTATAATTACTCAACAATGATTAGACAGAAGATGAGATGAAAAGGGAAGGTAGGATGTCTCTATCAACAATCAACATTTAAACTCAATATGTCACTACTACTTCCCATACAAGTTGAGTTGTTACTTTGTTACCAAGATTAGAATAAAGTGTTGATAAAATCTAGTTTCATTTCCACTCAATTTGAATTTAATTTATAGTTTTAAAACTACTTTGAAACCTTTTTATGTCAAATCAAATTAATTATTAAATTGAATTGAATCATCAAATCACATTAAGCACTGCCGTTGATTTGACTCTCATTCTCTCCTCTCTCTCTCTCTCTCTTTCTTTCTATCTCTAATCTTTATCCAAAAAAAAAATCAAGTTAATCTCAGCCGTCGAAATAAAAAAAGTGTACACAAAAAAAGCGGGAAAAAGGTAAAAAAAAACAAAACAAAAAACTTCCATCGGAAGTTAACAAGAAAATGAAAGTGAGAGATGAGAAAATAATGTACGGCGCGGTCTCACCTGTAACCATGTATCTATCCAATAAAAAAAAGTAAACATAAATAGTTTAAATGTGATTGGATGATAATATTTTTTTAATAAAATAAATTGTTATATAACAGATTTTTATTGGGCGGGTGTGGTGAGGCCGTCGCATAGAAATTTTTTCTCGGCACAATTAATGTGACAAGCGCTCAGTTGGTTCACGTCTTCACTGATTCTTCGAACTTCAAACAAAACTCACAGTCTCTATTCTCGCTGACACCTTACTGGCCTCTCTCTAAATCAGAGTTGTTTTTTGTTGGCGATTATTAGTGGTGAGTGATTTGTTTTTTGTTTCTTTTAATCGGGGTTTGTTCGTTTGTTTGATTTCGGTTGATTTGCGATGGGATTTTCTTTGCAATGTCGAATTTGAGGTGTCTGAGCAGAGCTTGAAGTTAATTGTTTTATGGGGTTTTTTACTGGGTGTTGTCAATTTAGGTTTCCGAGAAAAATGTGGGATATTTGTTTGAATTCCGGCATTTGCTTTTGGTTTTGACGAAAAATCTTACATTGATCGGCATTAGTTAGTTCAATTAGTTAATTTTCCATGTTTGTGTTGAAAATGACTGATGAAATGCCACAAAGAAAACAAGAAAGTGTTTAAATTGTATGTAAATGATACTGAAATTAAATAATATTATCGTGTGTGGAGCTCCTGGTGTGTATATTAATTGTTATTTATCATGCTAAAACTGCGGAAAGCATCAGTTTTTTTCGGTGATGATCTGATTTCACTTTGATTATTTTTCACTGATTTCAAATTAAGTTTGATTTTAGTTGAAATGGGCAATATTTGGTGTTTAGTTTGGTTCATCCTTGTTGTTGCTCTTGATGAATGTGTAATGTATATTGGGAAAGAGGTCAAAAGAAGAAGATGGTGAATTTTATGATTTTTGTTACAAAGATCAAACAATTTCTGTATCATTTTCTTTGCACATTTTCCCAGCATTTATTTTTCGATTATCAATTGGCTGTTGTTTTCTAACTTCATGCATTCAAAATTTAAACTGCATAAGCATATGGTTCAACATCTTATTTTCCCTGCCCTTCTCATCAACCAGAAGGGTTTATCTTTTGCTTTTTTAGCATTAGTTCCGTGGTTGAATTGGAATCTAATCGGTAATCCATATATTGGGTTTCTAATGCAGTTGGTTCCTGTGTCAGGTACTCTTTTGAAGAACTTACTGGATTCTTGTGTATTGAACTGGTGGATTTTTTGGACTAGATGGGGCAAGAAGGAGGTGAAAAGAGCATGGTGGTGACCCAAGTTAGTTTTGGAGGATTTGGCAGTCATGTAAAAGCAAAAGAACTTGTGGATTACTTGGAAGGGAATATTGGACTTGTATGGCGATGTAGGTTGAAGACTTCTTGGACCCCGCCAGATTCATATCCAGATTTTGAGATCATGGAAACTGCAGAAATTGAAAGAACAGATGAACACCCGAAGGTGTTGCCGCATGCTTTTGTGCATTTTGCCTTGCCTGACTCAGCAGATTGGGCAGTGGCTGCTGCTGGCCGTTGTGAGCTCTTTTTCAATGGAGAACCATTGAAGGTCAGCTTGGGCCCAGTAAATCCATATCGCTTAAACCAAAGGAGGAGGACTACAACTCCTTATAAGTTTTCTGATGTGTGTGTTGAGATAGGAACATTGGTCAGGCGGGATGAATTCTTTGTTGGTTGGAGAGGACCTTCTACAGGGGTTGATTTTCTGGTGGATCCCTTTGACGGGACTTGCAAATTTTGTTTTTCAAGAGATACTGCATTCTCTTTTAAAAGCTCTCGGCAGTATGCAGTAATTAAATGTGATTTTAAGGTTGAGTTCTTGGTGAGAGACATCAACGAGGTCAAGCAGTACCCCGATTTGTCACATCTTGTGCTTCTGTTTCAGCTGGCTTCTCCACCTTTGGTTTGGTATAGAACCGCTGACGATGATATTGAGGAGTTAGTTCCATTTGATCTGTTGGATGATGATGATCCTTGGATCCGAACTACTGATTTTACATGTGGTGGTGCAATTGGTCGTTGTAACACATATAGAGTTTGTGTTCCTCCTCGTCATGGCATGAAGCTGAAAAAAGCGATGAGTTATCTTAGAGAACGAAGGGTGAGAGAAGAGTGCCTAAGATCACCACTCAAGATCAGAAATGAACCTGATTTCGGGGTGCCCCTGTCAGATCCTTTTTTCTATATTCATTACAAGGAAGGGATAGCCTTTGAGGTAATGTTTTTGGTGAATGCTGTCGCACACAAAGGAATATTTAATCAACACCGGCTATCAGACAGGTTTTTTGATCTATTGAGGAGCCAATCTAGCGAGGTCAATGTGGCTGCATTAAAGCACATATGTTCCTACAGACGACCAGTGTTTGATGCCTATGATAGGCTGAAACTTGTACAAGAATGGTTGCTGAAACATCCTAACCATTATAAAAATCCTAAGCGGATTGATGACATTGTCGAAATAAGAAGGTTGATTATCACTCCAACTAAAGCTTATTGTCTTCCACCTGAAGTTGAACTCTCTAATAGGGTTCTTAGGCAATACAAAAGTGTTGCTGATCGGTTTTTGAGAGTTACATTCACAGATGAAGGCTTTCGTACAATGAATCAAAATGTTCTTAGCTATTATGTTGCGCAAATTGTGAGGGACATTTCATCAAACTCCTTCTCACAGAAAACAAGAGTATTCAAAAGAGTGAGGAGCATTCTCACTGATGGGTTTTATTTATGTGGTCGGAAATACTCTTTTCTGGCCTTCTCATCCAATCAGTTGAGGGACCGTTCTGCCTGGTTTTTTGCTGAAGATGGGAAGACAAGTGTGCTTGCCATTAAGGATTGGATGGGGAAGTTCAAAAACAGGAATATTGCTAAGTGTGCTGCCCGGATGGGTCAGTGTTTCTCCTCCACTTATGCAACAGTGGAAGTACCTCGAAGGGAGGTTAATCACAATCTTCCAGATATAAAGAGGAATGGGTATTGTTTTTCGGATGGTATAGGTATGATCACTACTGATCTTGCTATGGAAGTGGCTGAGAAATTGAAATTGGATGTGAACCCACCTCCCTGTGCTTATCAGATTAGATATGCTGGTTGTAAAGGGGTTGTGGCCTGTTGGCCAGCTAAAGGCGATGGGATTCGTCTGTCGTTGAGGGATAGTATGAACAAGTTCATCTCTAAGCACACTATCCTGGAAATTTGTTCTTGGACTCGGTTACAGCCTGGTTTCCTGAACAGGCAGATAATTATATTGCTCTCAACACTGGGTGTTCCGGACGAAACGTTTTGGAAAATGCAGACCTCGATGATTTCTAAACTGAACCAAATGTTTGTGGACACAGATGTGGCATATGATGTTCTCACAGAGTCCTGTGCAGAACAAGGAAATACAGCAGCAATAATGCTGAGTGCTGGTTTTAAGCCTAACTCAGAACCCCATTTACGCGGCATGCTTACTTGTGTAAGAGCTGCCCAGCTTTGGGGTCTGAGGGAAAAAGCCAGAATCTTTGTACCTTCGAGCAGATGGTTAATGGGATGCTTAGATGAACTTGGGGTGCTGGAACCAGGTCAGTGCTTCATCCAAGTGACCAAGCCATCTCTAGAACATTGCTTTTCCAAACATGGTTCTAGCTTTGCAGAGACAAAGAGAAATTTGGAAGTTATTAAGGGCCATGTGGTTATAGCTAAGAATCCTTGTCTTCACCCAGGAGATATAAGGATCCTAGAAGCAGTTGATGCCCCAGATTTACACCATCTTTATGATTGCCTTGTATTCCCTCAAAAGGGTGATAGGCCTCACACTGATGAGGCTTCTGGAAGTGACCTCGACGGTGACCTCTACTTCGTCGCATGGGATTCAAATCTTATTCCCCCAAGTAAGAGGAGCTGGCCTCCCATGGAGTACGCTCCTGCTGAGGCCAAAGAAACGGCACGTCCAGTTAGTCATCAGGTAGCTATTTGCTCTCCTTGAAGGTTATTACTGATCTTCTGTATACGGTTGGTTTATTTAATATCTAGTTATTTACAGGTTTCTTTATTTGTTGATATTTATAATTTTATATAGTACTTTTCCCATGACACAATGTTCATTTCATATTATTTTTGAACCAAATACTCCATTTGTAATATTTTTCTGTCCTTCTCCGAGGCAGATAAAGTTAAAGTGCTATTGCTCACATATGTCAAATCCAGTATTTTTCTATATTCTTTTGTGTAGAGCATGGTCATTGTTAGGGCCAATATCTAGAATCACATGAACTTTGTACGACTTTATATCCAGTTCATTGTTATTCTTTTGTGATGAAGATTTATATGACTTGACCAGCTCAGTTACCACAAATTAGAGAGCTTAATAATGTTAATGGCACTAATTATAAGTACATGTTGGCATCATTCGGTTTTCAAATCTGCACTACAAAACATTGCCCCATTCTTCTGTACCATTAGATCGTAGAATACAAAACTGAACAAATATATGTTGATGTAATTGAGAATGCTTGAAAAAAATGTCTTGACAAATTTAATTCTGAAAGGTAGATTATAGACATATTTTGATTTCTTGTAGAACCTTTAGCTTCCAAATTCAGTTTATTTGTCTTGTTGTGAGTACAGCCTTAGAATCTCAGTGTGTGTGCCACAGAGAACTTTTTAATCGTTTTTATTTTACAGGATATAATAGAATTTTTTGCCAAAAACATGGTGAATGAGAACCTGGGGACAATCTGCAACGCACATGTGGTTCATGCCGACCGCAGTGAATATGGGGCTCTCGATGAGAACTGCATCCTTCTAGCGCAGTTAGCGGCAACTGCTGTTGATTTTCCTAAAACTGGAAAGCTAGTAAATATGCCGTTTCATCTGAAACCGAAACTGTATCCTGATTTCATGGGAAAGGAGGAGTATCAGTCGTACAAGTCAAGTAAAATTTTAGGAAGACTCTATCGCCAGATAAAAGATGCTTATGATGAAGAATTTTCTTCCTCGTCTGAGGTTAATTTTAATCCCAGTGAAATTCTCTATGATACAGATCTTGAGGTCACTGGATCTGTTGATTTCATTGCTGATGCATGGAATCAAAAATGTTCTTACGATGGCCAGCTTAATGGTCTTCTGTTACAATATAAAGTGAATAGGGAAGAAGAATTAGTAACTGGGCACATTTGGTCGATGCCAAAGTACAACAGCAGGAAACAAGGAGAACTGAAGGAGAGGCTCAAGCATTCTTACAGTGCCATGAAGAAAGAATTTAGGCAAATATTTGAGAAGATGGACTCAGATTTTGAGCTGCTTTCTGATGACGAGAAGAATATATTATATGAGCACAAGGCATCAGCATGGTACCAGGTTACTTACCATCCTGAATGGGTGAAGAAGTCACTTGCTTTGCGAGAGCTTGATGGTACTGAGCAAATAGTGTTGTTGAGTTTTGCCTGGATTGCAGCTGATTATCTTGCTCGCCTAAAGATCAGAGGTCAAGGAATGGAAAATGTCAACTCTGGCAAGCCTGTCAACTCTTTAGTGAAGTATCTTGCTGATAGAATGAACGTGACCAGCATTTGAAGCCGTTAAGAGCTACATTTTTGTGGATGTAACTGGCTTTATAGGCTGCAAGCCACTCTGCCATTATTAAAAGGTACGTTGTCATATGATCAATTATTTTTTGGTCCTGACATTATTACTTTACTCATGGGAATGACGTTGTACTTATGATTCTCGTTTATATCGAATGTTATTGAAATGTTCATGTTTCGTTTGGCACTATATTGTTTTGTTCATTGCTTGGGAATTTCAGTGTATTGGTGTCTGGTGATTGTCTATATGTCTTCAAGCAGTGGACAGGTCAATATTTAATTGGCCTGTTTTCACATGCACATGAATTCTCAGTAAACTACCCGGAGA